>OZ024734.1:11778741-12096997 GCA_964016875.1 Fallopia convolvulus
GGCTTGAATTTGACAACGTTGGTTATTATTCAGAACCCGAACGTTCCCTGCACCGTAGACGCCGAGAGAACCGAGCCATGGCTACACCTAAAGAGTTGGCTCGTCAATTAGAAGTCCTCCAAAACCAGATGGAGGCGTTGAAAACCGAGAAGGAAGATGCAGCTATCGAGGCTGAGCGTCAACGAGCTAACAATGCTCGTTTACAGGAAGAGCTAAATGCCTATCCGAGGAATGCCAAACAATTCATGCATCCATAACTGAGGGTGCCCGAATCACCAATTGTGCTTCCAGAGATAGGGAAACCATTTGAGATTAAGTCTTAATTTATATCCTTGATAAAGCGGGCTCAGTTTGAAGGGAAACCTACTGAGTGCCCTATGAAACATATTAGAAATTTTCTTGATTTATGTGACACTATAGCTGCTGAAGGTGTCTCACTTGAATATGTTTTGTTAAAAGCTTTTAGGTGGTCTCTTGCTGGAAAGGCCCTGAGCTGGTTGGAGAGCTTACCTCCTAAGTCTATCAAGACTTGGAAGAACTTGTATGATCAATTTCTTACAAAATTCTTCCCGCCTGCCAAGACAACGGAGTTGAGAAAACGCATCACCTCCTACCACCAGCTGCCTAATGAGACTTTTGTTGAAACATGGGAAAGATTTAAAGAAATGCTTAGACAGTGCCCCACTCATGGGAAACCTTTATATGTTCTTCAAGAAATCTATTTCCAGGGTATCAACACAGAGACAAAGAACCGCATCAACACGCATACAATGTGCGGTTTTATAGAGATGGACCCTACGACTGCATGGGAATTGCTGGATAAGCTGTCCAATTATGATGCCACGTATGGAACCCAACAAACTCCACAGCCCCAGAAACGTCTCTACGTGCCTAATCGAGAAGAAGTTGACCCGGATGTTAAAAATCAATTTCTACAAGACGAGGTCAACCACCTGAAGAAGCAGGGAAGTTTTCTGAAATCCTCTCAATCCTGTCAAGAGTGTGGCTCTTCTGCCCATAGTACTTCTGCTTGCACTAACATAGAGCAGGTAAGAGCCGCTGAGACAATTGCTGAAATGAATTACATGAGAGGCCCGTACAGGAACCAACCTAGCAATTTTGACAGGTCAAACAACTATCAGAAGTGGGGCAATCAAAATCCAAATCCAAGCTATGCAGCGCCTCCACCCGATAGACGACCTGCGCCTTATCGACCTCTAGGCCATCAAGAGCCACCATCATGGGTACAAGGGTTACAAGAAAGCATTAATGGAGTCCACAACAAAGTTAATGAAGTTCAAGCCAACCTTAACCACCAAAATAACAGATGGGGAGAGTTCGATGTATGGAAGAAGAATGTTGATTCACAACTAGGGAACCTTACTGCACAGCTTCCGAGGCCACAAGGGCAACTTCCGGGCCGCCTTGAAGTGAACCCTAAAGCACAGATAGCAGCGGTACACCTTAGGAGCGGAAAGACATTACCGGAGTGTGTCCAGGCTAAGGACAATACTGAAGAGGACGCCATGGTTCAGCTCAGTAATGAGCCAGCGAGGGCAAATACCGAACCAGCATACCATGGTGACGAGGCTCCCAGGGTCGTCAACGACCCTAATCTAGGTAAGTATTCTAATCCGAGCCCTCCTCTCAATCCCAGGGTAGTTAACGACCCCATCAGGGTCGGTAACGACTCGCCGAGCATACCTAACGACCCTAGTGCCAACCCGGTAACTTCACCACTAAGAAATCTCTTCCATTTCCCACTAAGAAATCTATGGACTCTACTGAGAGTAAGTTCAAGCGTTTCGTAAAGATTCTTCAGGGCATTAATATTTCTATCCCATTCGCTGAAGCCCTAAGCGAAATGCCGGCTTACACAAATTTTTTGAAAGATATTCCTAGCAGGAAAAGATCCATTACAGAACTGCAGGATGAAGTCCGATCTATAGCTTTACTAGAGAAATTGGGAGATCCAGGGAGATTTGCTATAACGATTGGCATAGGCGACCACAAGTTCAAAGCTTTATGTTATCTGGGAGCCAGTGCTAGCTTACTTCCTCTATTGATCTGGTCTAAAGTCAACATGGGACCACTGGAGCCTGTAGATATGAACCTCTTCATGACAGACGAATCATGTGTCAAAGCCACAGGAGTCGTGGACGACTATCCTATTCAAGTCGGGAAATTCTTTATACCGAATGATTTCATCGTCCTCAATATGCCAGAAGACCCTCACGTCCTTATTATTCTAGGAAGACCATTCCTAGCTATAGCAGGTACTAGGGTCGATGTGCGGAAAGGACTTCTCACTTTTGATATCGGAGAAGAACGCATGGAATTCATCTTAGATCAAAATGCCAATGACCCAACTGCGGTTGCACAAATCGAGTTGACCCAGCCAGAACTCGACATAGCTGTTCCCACCGAGCCTCCTCCAACTACCAAAATAGATGAGAATTTTACACAAGTCCCTACCGAACCTCATGACTCCATTACCGAGTCTCACATGCAAAGGTACAATCAAGAGGAGTCCAGACCACCCTGGTTTTCGGATTTCACTAACCCGTATGTAGGAATACCGGGCATACTGATAGAAGACAAAGGATCAAGTGTAGTGACTCAAGAGAATAATGCCTACAAAGCTAAGAATGGGGCACCTCAAGACCCCAACATAGCCGCAAAAGAGCCACCTTAATTCAAGAGAGTACGTCGGGTTGACGACGTTAATAATAGCGCTTACAGGAGGCAACCCGCTTTTAGTATAGAGTAGATTTTTCTTTTCTTTTTAGATTCTTTTTCCTAGCTTTCTTTTGAGTTTTTAGTGGTTTTTAGGATAGAAAAATAGGATAAAATTTTGAGCTAACAAGATGCAGGAGAAGGGCTTGAAAATCACTCAAGGAGGCTACGGTGGCTCGTTAACGACCAACCCAGGGTCGTTAACGACCCGGTCTAGTGAACCGACTCGGGCATGTATGTTTTATTTTACCCTAGTCTATCTTCTATCTTCTACCCTATCTTCTATCTACCCTAGCCGCCACTACCTACCCCCTCCTATTTCTACCCTCTCCTATTTAACCCTTCTAAAACTCCCAAAATCCTACCCTCAAATCCTCAAATCCCAAACTCCAAATCCCTCAAATTTCTACCGAAGACCCATCACCACCGATCGGAATTTTCCGCTCCACCGACCTTCGGAAAACGCCCCGTTACCAAAGCCCGGAACCCCAGTTTTCCCACCGACGAGATCCAAGCTCGTTAAACACCCAAACTCGATTTTTGTTCTTCAAATTCTCAATCTTTCGGTATGATTTCTAAACCCTAACTCTTTATTGCATGATTCATGGTTTGTAGGATAGAAATTTCATATCTAGATTGTGTTTATAGAGGTGATTTTTAGGGTCGAAATTGCATGTCTATTCTTGCCCATGAGTTTTATTTCGTACATTGATGGAGATTCTCTATCTAGGGAAGGTTATTCATGCTAGATTCTCCATTTGATTTGAAAAGCATGAATTTTCTTGTTCTAGACATTGAGTTTGATCTTCGCCATGATAATTTTGGGTAAATTTAGCATGTTCGGGATGGGTAATTGAGCAAGTATGGGGTGCGTATACCCGATGTGTGTCTAGTGAAGGATTATAGAGGATGCATGCTTGATTCATGGCTTGATTTTAAAGTTGATAACATTCAGATTCTTTGAACTGGCTCTCGACAGGTCGTTAATGACCCACCCAGGCTCGTTAACGACCCCGCGTAACATCAAAAGTTTAAAAACCAGTCCAAATTCGTTAACGACCCAATTGGGTAGTTAACAAATAATTCCGAGGGTTATTCCGAGACCAAGTATGGGATCTGTTGTCTATCTATTTGAGTGGATCTTATCTTGAAAAAATTATAATTGTTTTGTAGATCACATGGCAAGTTCAAGCCGACCCGCTACCTGAGCCCAGAAGAAGAGGAGGAACCAGCGGTCCCCATCTCCACCTCGCATGGATAATGTGATCTTGCGCACTCAAGGGCAAGCGGACCGATACAATGCCATCTTAGACAAGGACCACAACACTCGGTGGTTCTCGAGGTCAAGTGCTAAAGCCATGGGGATTTATGAGGATGTTAAGGAGGCCTTTGTTATTCTCGATGTGCCTCATTTGCTGAAAAAGGAGAACCTACCACACTTTCCGGCTCTCACATCCGAGTTTCTAGCCACCCTAGAGACGAGCTTCCCAACGAAGCTAGACTTCGGCGAGACGCATTCGGTTTAGGCTCGGCAATGTGCACTGAGAGTATACTATGGCGGAGTTCAATGCTATTCTAGAGCTCCCAAACCCTTCTCGAGATTACAGTCTCAAAGATTCCAAGGTCAAAAGGACTTGGAGCTACATCACCGGGGAGGTCGAGCCCTCCGTAGCGGCATTATCCAGGGCAAGCATCATCAACCCCATTTTCAGGATCATCCTCCGAGTCCTAGCCGCTATATTCTGGCCAAAGAGGGAGTTGAACAGGCCAACAAGGACAGAGGTTGCATGTCTTTGCACCATTCTTTTTGAGGAGCCCGCCCCATTGAATTTGGGATATGAGTGACTTTATTATATAGAGAAATCAACCAAGTCAAAGGAAGTATGGTGCGGGAATTTGGTTAGTCTCCTGGCGACAAATCTTGGAGTCGATCTCACTCGCTACACGCCGGCTCATGCTCAACTCCTCAACAAGAGTTATTGGTATAGCTCCGGTATTTTCATTCAAGCCGAGGGAGGGTTCAAGACAAAAGTTCAAGACTGCATCGTTGTACCAACCCTTTACAAGTTAGAGCTACTTTATGTACCAAATTGGTACGAGGCAGGACGAGTCATGCATTCCCGTTGGAGCCCAAGCCACAAGATGAGTTGACGCTTAGGCCGTGTGAGACAAGATTTGAGAGAGAAGGAGAAGAGATGGATGAAGATGAAGATGAGACTGACGAGGTTGACACAGAGGAGCTCAACCTCGAGGATGAAGACCTCGATACAAAAGTTTTGGGCACCAACGTCCTCGTTGACGAGCCCACCAGGCTCGTTAACGACCATCTCCAGACCTCTACCGATGCTCCTACCGAGGCCTACAGCTTCGGTAACGACCCACCGAGGGCAGCTACCGACCCTCCGCAGTCTCTTATCGACCCTCACTCTTATGGGCTCATGCCATACAACCCAGTGCTTTACCAAGACCAATTCCAGCCTCATTACCCACCACCTCCTCAGCCCGAGTACACTGGATCGAGTATTCCACCACCATGGGCCAAAGATCTTTCTGCTTAGATGCAACAGCTTCACCTTCAGCAGAACCATATTCATCGGAGGATGGATAGATGGGAGAGTGTCTATGCTGCTCGCATGGCGATGGAAGACGAGAGGCATCGGCAGAGAGAGGTGGAGGATGCAGAGCGCTAGAGGACGATGTACGACTTCATGGGAAACTTCGAGCATTACTTTCCTCCACCAAACCGTTGATTCAGCTTGAAGAAGAGTTTCCTTGTTTTCTGCTTAAAGACTTTGCAAGTTTTTTGTTTTCTCTTTTCTTGTTCTCTTTTGTTTTATTTTCTATTTCTTTCCTTCTTCTTATTTTTCTTAAAGTGGGGACACTGTAATTTTAAGTATGGGGTGGGAGAAAGTAGAAAACTTGTTGTCTTTTGTTTTGTCTTATGTGTTTTATTTGTTTTGAGTAGTTTTGTTCCATAAACTATAAAAAATCGAAAAAAAATCGGAATTTTTTTTCTGAAAAATTCAAAAAAAGAGTTTTAGAATTGATAGATATTCCTTTCTTATGTTCTATGATAGTAGTTGCTAACATGATCATATAAATCCTTGCAATCATGTCTTTGAGAATATTGCCGGATTCTTAATTTGAAGTTGTTTTTAGGAAGGAATAGCATTTGATGAAATTGAGCACATATAACTTTTAGCATAAGTGATGCAATCCAACAAAAATTTCTACCTTGTGAGTTGTTTGTGGCCTTATAGGGAGAACATCAAAAATCCCTCTTCTTTTTTGTGTGATTTACTCTCTATATGCATATTATCTCTTGGAATTGTGATGGTTATCTATTTCTTGAGACCTATATAAGATTTATAGTTCATTACTTGTGAAAATCAAATGACAGAGAACTTATATTCATAAGTCCTATTAATCCCTATCCACCTTTACATGATCCTTTTTTTTGACAGCCAACTTGAGCCTGAAGCCTTTTCTTTTTAGCTCCACAAAATTGTTCCCTAGCCAAGATAAGCTTGACCCTATCCAGGGATATAGGACTTAGTTTGGAAATGTATTTTTGTTGAGTGTAAGAAAAAAAAAAGAGTGCAATGATTATGTTTGGTTTGAAATTGAGGGATTGTTGGGAAGGGCAGAGTGGAAGTCTCTTGATTTTTAAAGTTGAGAAAAGAAAGATCTCTTGGTACGAAAGATGCACAAAAGGAAGTTGTGAAGAAGGAAGGAGTACACGATGAAGCTCAGTAACGACCCGTAGTGGTTCGTTAACGAGGCAGTGAGAGGCAAGAAGTAAAGAAGAAGAAAAAAAGAAAAAAAAAGTGTGCTGAAGGAGAATATAAAAAATGGGGGGAAGAAGTTTGAAGTGCATGTGTGTTTAATAGATAAACCAGAGATTCTTTTGAGTTATTTTTATGAGACTTTCTAGGATATATTGGGTGAGTGAGTGTGCGTATTGATGAGTGAGTTTGGTATAATCTTTTATGAGTGTTTTGAGATGTGTGAGATTTTAGGAGTCTTTGATTCCCGGATGTTATTAGCACCACATAGCCAAAATATTTCCACGCCTATTTGTTATTACCAAGCCCCATTACAACCCGGCCGAATGGAAACTTCTATGAAGTTTTTTTATTGAGCCCCCTGAGTTCTTTTGATGATTTTTGCTTGTTTTGACAAATCTTGGGTGGAGCGTTTGGTGATATAAGTTCCAATTTCTATGAGTTTTTGTATATGTGGTGAGTTGAGAGATGTATTTACAAGCCTAAACACTTGAGAGTTGAGAGAAACACATCATATATCCCTTGTGAGGTTGGATTGTATTTGCTTATGTCTATTTGATGCATATATGTGTGATGACATTAATAGTCATTTGCTATTTTCTTCTATATGTTTTGATGTTGCTTTTTAGATGATGGCTATAGTTAGATAAGTATTTTTGTTTGGTTTTGATTATTGTTGAGTGATTGCTTGAGGACAAGCAAGTTTAAGTATGAGGTATTTTGATATTCGTGTTTTTGGTAAAGTTTTTAGTAGGTTTTCTTAGTTTATTAGGACTAGTTTTAGTAAGTTTAGGTTTAGTTTTGTGTGTTTTTGGATAGTTTTACATATTTTGTGAAAAGTATGGAAGCTACTCTGTTTTGTGTATTTTTGTAGGTTTTAGCAAGGAAATGGTGCTATTTGGAGCTGAATTTGGAGTGCTATGGTGAAGGACGGAGGAATACAAGAAAAAGGAGTCGAAGTCTAAGTTTTTGAAGAAGAAGTGTTGAAGAAGCCAAGCCCAGGCTCGTTAACGAGGATGTGAGGGCTCGTTAACGAGGTTATGAAATAGGTTTTTCGAGGAATCTTAGTGATGTCCTATCGATCCTGTGCGGGAATTTATTTCGTGTCGGTAGAGTATTTTTAATGAGTTTTAGGGTTATTATATTATTTATTTTAGGTCTTGTTATCCTTCTAGATTTTATTTCTATCTTTTTAGAGTAGATTTCTATCTTTTAGAAAAGTTTTTATCTTCTAGCCTTTTTATTTTATAGCTTATTAGTATAAATACCATTCTATTTAGCCTAGAAGGGAGGAAAGCTAGTGGAATAGAGAAGAAGGAGGAGCCGGGAGAGAGAGAGAGAGAGAGAAGAGTCAGAGGTCGAGATCGAACACGGTGAACGAGAGTTACCGGGGTCATTAATCACGAGTTTTGATTCGGTGTTTTGTAATTTTCGGTTTCTTCTGAATCTCTGTAAGACGATATTTTCTTATTGAATTGAAGTAGCTGTTTTGTTCTCAATGTTTTCTCTTGTTGAATTTATTTGCTTCATAGTTATGAGTAGTGAGTAGTTTTTTTTTCTAGGGTCGGGGTTGAAACCCGGCATAGATGTGCATGGTTTGATGAGTAAGATGATGTGTTGAAAAGCCTTTTATCTATTTTTGAGATTGCTTGTTGTGTTTATACCTAGATGAAAGTCAAGGTAATTTGAGTTTTTTTGACTTGATTGAAAGAGAAAGTTATAAACTTGAAGGTTGATATTGTTTGAATGCGAAAGTTTCAAGCTATAGATCCAAAACAAGCGATTGAGTGAATTAGTTTATGAAAGTAGATTAATTTACTTGCTAGTCAATGAAAGTTTATGAATTTATCTATTTAAAGGTATGATATTTATCTTCTTACAAGTTTAAATGCATACTATGTTGTGGTAACCCTTGTCCTAGATCTTGTTTTTATTTGAATTCTCCTAGGTCATATTCGTTACTGAGTTCATAGCCTCGGTACCGAACCTGTTTATTTCGTTAGTGTTGGTCAGTTGTTTGCGGTGGTTCGTTAACGACCCTGACAACGTCGTTAACGAGGCTGCTCGTGAGTGTTTTGCTTGTTTTTGTTTGATTTTTATTAATAGTAGTTAATAGAGAAACAAACCTTGCTTCTCGTGGAACGATCCTGACTCCCCTATACTCAACGGGGTCTTGACTTATAAATTTAGTTTTTGTCCAGAGTAAAGGCCCGTCAACAAACTTGCATCATGACCCATGTTCTTGACACCCCTATTTCTTTGAGATTTAGGACTTTAGGTTGTGTTTTGGTTTTGTGTGAGTTATGTATAAGTATGGGGGAGTTGGAAGAAAAGGTCGAAAAGAGGGAATACAAGTACTATTGTTAGTAGTCTTCATAAAGCAAAGAAAGAGTTGAAGAAAAGGCACAAGAAAAAAAAAAGAAGAAACAAAAAGCTTGAAAGTGTTAATGGAGTTGGTAAAAGAAGTTGGGAAGTGTTGTAAGAAGAAAGTGTGTTGAAGTTTGGGTTTAGGATTAGTTCTTTATCCCGGATTTAGCACCACAAACCAAAAATTATCCCTTCCAAATTTCTCTTTACCTTGGCCTCATTACAACCCTTAAAAAGACCTCTTGATTTTTGTTATGTGTTTGATCCCCAGCAGTGGAGATTTAGAACTCTGATGCAAGCTTATGGTAGCCTAGTTTTCATGGTTGATTTTGAGTGAAATACGTCCTTAAACACTTGAGAGTTTGAGTGCAAACACATATACCTTGGTGAGGTCTAGAATGGATGAATGGTCTTTACTTTTTGCTTGTTATAATGCATGTTGAGAAGTCTTGGTTGGGATTTGATTATATGTGAATACTTGTTTGATTTGAGATGGATGTATGATTGCATTTCTGTGGTGTGTTTTGGATTTTATGTCTTGCTTGAGGACAAGCAAGGTTCAAGCATGGGGGAATTTGATAGAGCATATAGGTATAGGTGTTAGAGCATGTTTTATTCCCGCTTTATGCATGTTTAGCTAGAATTTTGCTTTAAGTTGTAGTTTAGGTTTTATTTCGGTTTAGTTCGGAATCTACGCACTTTTGTGCTTTATTTCAGGTTGGAAGGTGAAGCATGGTGGATATGAAGCTAAAGGATGGATCTTAGATGATTTTGGTAGAGTTTGATGAAGCTTAGAGTGATACAAGTGAAGATTTAAAGAGCTAAGGCCCAAGAGCTTGAGAGATAAAAATGCTTAAACCCGGGTCATGCATTAGAGTCTTGTTTTGACACCTTTATCTTGCAATGCTTGGTTTGGGAGCTAGAGTGGTCGGATGAAGCTGAATTTGGTATCACTGGAAAGCTAACTCGAAGAGATACAATTCATATTTTTACTCCGAGTCCAAATTCAAACTCGAAGGGGGTCAAAACATCCTACGAAGTGTCACTAAAGTTGCTGCAAGCAAAGCGCGGGCAAAGTGGGCATAGCGCGACCGCGCTTTGGCGCGTTGATCCGACGCTGACTCGGGCCTCCATGTGATCTTATGGGCCGACCTTATTAGTATTCTTGGATGTTTTTAGATACGATATAAATACTTTTCCTAGGGTTTCTTTGGATTATCCTATGTTATCTATTGTTCTTAGTTCTACGTTAGTTTTCAATTTGGAGATTTGTGGGAGATCAAACCCTAGTTTTGCACAAATGAAGAGAAATTTGACTCTTGTAAGTTTTATTTTTCTTTAATGTCGATGTCTAGCTAATTTTCCCATGTCCAACTAGTTAGTTGAAGTTGTATGCATGATTGTTTGTGAGATTTGAATTATTTCTATTTTCCTTGACTAGATTGAATCTCTCCGTGCTTGATTGATTAAATTCACTTAGGATTATAATAGCTTGATCACTATTCTACTTCTAGGTTGAATTACAACTAGAATAATTAAATAGACGGTGGAATTTGATTATTCATGGATGAATCCGTTTTGATTAAACTTATAGACGGTGGAATAAGGTTAATCAAAGGCGGAGAATTTAATCACAAAATTTCATGAATAGACGGTGGAATTCATGAACTATGTTTCTATTGAATGCTTTGAACTTAATTGCATGATCAACTTAACATAGAAAGTTTTCTAGGTTATTTGATGAAAAGGTTGTTAAAGACGGTGTATATTAACAACCACTTTAAGCTTGAATTCATAAATTCACAATAGATTAGTCAAGGGAAATTGAAAAAAGGAAAATCAAGGATCAAAACTCATGTATGCAATGGATAATAAACTAGTTGGACGCTTTTCTCCATATTTGACTCTTTAATCATTTTTACTTGCTTTGTTTTAATTATTTAGATTTTTAGTTTACAATTATAAAATCCCCCTTTTAACTTAGTAATATTACTTAAATACAAGTATTTCGAGTCTTTGTGGGTTCGACCCTTACTTCCACTTTACTAAGGTTAGGAAGTTAGGAATAGTTCTTTGACAGTGCTTTTATAGCGACGTAAAAGTGCTCGTCTGCGATCAAAAGATAGCACAAAATTATTATTCCGTAACAATGAAGGCCACCACCTTGAACGCTACAAAGTTACTTGCTGAAAAGAAGTCGACGACATAGCAATTACATTATTGTAAGTCGCCGACTTAGTATGTGAAGCCTGAAGCTCCGAATTTAGAGGAAGTTGAACAGGATCCTGAAAACCCAACTCGGAAAATCTGAGTAGGGGCAGATTTAACACTGAAAATGTTCCCAATTGAATGATTCTGAACACCGAAAAGAGTAAGAGAAAAGAAGGATATATCAAGGCAAAGAAGGAAAATGACTAGGCTTATGAAACATAAATCTGCAATTATTTTCACTAATTGCTAGAACACCTAATTGGATTTTCTTAAAAAACAGTTCCAAATAATCAAATAAAGAAGCAGAGACACATGGGAAATAATGAATGAAATTTGGTTGATTCATCTCAACAAAAATGAGAAATCCACACTCACATATGAAATTGCTTTTGAGACCTAGATTATATAACTGATGATCTATCTTGCAATTTGATTTTTCCACCTTAATACAAACAACCGATCAAAAAAGGACATTTACAAAGCAAGAAGCAATCAATTGAGCAATCAACCTACTTTAATCCAATTTTGATATTTTTTTAAAAGGATAATCCAATTTAGATTAGTCCAACAAGAAGTTATGAAATAGATTAGACCACCAATTGCAATATTGCTTAATGAATAGAACATAATCCCAAACTTTGTCTCTTGAATTCTGTTCTGATCCAAATTTTATAGTTAGTATGTATCTCAACTCCAATTAGACTATCAAGTAGGGAAATTTCAATCTAGGGTTTGAAAATAGACAAAATTTTCACTCAAAAGTTTCAAGATGAAATTGACCATATCGAAGAACCAACCTAGATTGCTCACATTGAACAGAAAGAAAAGCTAGGCGGCTTAAATGACGGGCCTCTAGCGGCGCATTAACCATACTATTTTTACCTCTTTTATCCCTGATAAATAAGGCCCTTGATATTATATCCTAAGATAAAATGCTATTTATGTATTAGTGATTTGTAGGATCGTTAGTACTTGAACGAGTCGGCGAGTCCTGCGAAGTCGTCGACTTTGAGTAATAAAGCAGCGGAATAATTAGATAGTACTAAAACAAACGTTACCAACAGTCAATGAGAAGCGATGTACAGTGGAAACTCCTTGTAAACCAACTAGTTTACTTGGAGAAAAATCACTCCCTTCCAAGTTTCTCACTTGGTCGGATTTCAAGAGTCCTTAGACTCGCTCTACTGATTTCTTGAGTGTTTACAAAGCTCTCCCGTGTACAAGAGTGAATCCCACACCCTTGAACCACGCTCTATCTTTGCACTCACACTCTCAATCTCACGCTATGCCTAAGATCTCTCGACACACCACTTGTACGAATCTCACGCACAAGTTCTTTCTTTCTTTCTTACACACAATATTGAAAATGACGCTCAAAGTCTTACCAATAACCTAAACACTAGGGTATTTAAGCTAAGGTAAGAGAGATCTCATGTGTATCATCTCCCATTTGGTTAGGGAAACAATACACACTAATCTTTCCAAATATTCATTTACGCATACAATAAAATATTCTATGAGAATCAAATCGTCTTTTTCTTGATTTTAGCACTCTTTTGTGATGATTTTCTCCTAAAATAGAATGACGCAGTTGTCTCCAAATACACGCACATAAACTATACGTTCCTTACTTAAATTGATTACTTCGCCAACTAGTCATGTCAGTGACTTGGCCAAGTCGCCGACTCGACTTGCCAACTCGAAGTCACTGACTCTGGAACCATCAAAACTCTATCTTCTATCTTCTAACAGTAATTAGTTCTCAAATGATATCTAGAAAATGTGGTCGTTGTTCCAATATTTTAGAACTTGAGTTCCCACACCATTCGAACAATGTGCATTTGAACTCATAGATTCATTAAATCAAATCTTCTCACAAGTATAAAGACAGCGTTGAACGAAACAAGCATATTAATTTTGAGTAAAGTATATTTTGATATTTTTTTTCATGTTATCTTATTAGATTCCAATCCAATATTCCAAGTGATTTATTTTATGTATTATAATTATTATGATTATGATCAAAAGTGATTAATTAAGTATAAATTACAAAAGATAACCTATTTAGTTCAATATTCAGTAAGAATCAAGCCTACCCACAAGAAAATGAATCTGTCGGTTATAAAAAAAAAGTTCAGATTATTTCGACCAAAAAAAAAGTGAGGAATATGGAAAAGTTCAAGCGAAACTCGAAAGTTTGTCTAAAATCGTGTGATACAAGAACACTTATTAGGTGGTGCAATAAAACTGACAAGAACACTTAAAGCTTGGTTTAACTCCTTGACTAAGTAATGCATGTATTATATTTCCAGTAGTCTTAATTTGAATTGTAGTAGCTTAACATAAACATTGTATAGTGAAATTAAAAACTAGCATCCTCAATTCATCATCTATAGTTGTAAGGGGCCTTCGGCATCTTGAGCCTTCATTTCCTGGTTGTAGGACCAAAAATGGCAAATTCATAGTGATACATATATTGATGGTGGACGCAAATTATATGCAGTGTTTAGATTCAAAACTCAATCAAGAAGCATATCCACACGGTAAGGAAAAATTAATTACAATGAAAGAATGACTTACGAGTTACGAGTAAAATGCAAATTAAAGGATTTTGGTTGTAATTTGCATTGTTAGGTAGCGAGTACAACACAAACGTTCTGCCTAGCAAAACCAACCAGTATATATAAGCCTTGTTTTTGTTTACAAGGGTAAGGAAGGATTTAAATTAAGAAGATGGGCACTTGAAAGTATATGTATCGTTTCAATTATCGATCGTTATTGTGTAAGACGATGAAGACATATTTGATGGTGTCATCTGACCGGGTGTCCAATGCCATTGGCCAATGCACTTGAATAATTAAGAGTAAAGTGGCGATGTGCCAAGGTCTCCATACACCACCCCTAGACTTTGAAAAGCCAGTTGGAGGACTACTGCCCAGCTTAAGACCTAATTCACATCATAAATTCAGAATTATAATCAAGGCCCCTCTAATACACTATATCTGTATGCATGATTATAGTAATGGACTAATGATTGTCACCTAAAAGAAAGAACATTAATTTCCTAAACGAGTTCGAGCCATTTCTTAAACGAGTTTGATTTTTTGTCGGATCAAATTGGGTCGGGTCGGTTTCACGTATAAATTTTTTCGGGTTTAGGTCAAGTCTCGAGTCGGGCTGGTCGGGCCAGAATTTGCCACCGCTGGTTGTGCCTCTACAATATGGTAAAATTTTCTCAACAAGCACCTCTCAAATTTTCCATTTTTTTTGCTAATGAATATTGTGGAGGCACAACTAGGGGTGGCAAATTCTAGCCCGACCCGAGAAAACTGCCAAACCTGTCCAACTCGAGACTTGACCGACACCCGAAAAAAATTATAAAATTGAACCTGAAATCGACCCGACCCATTTTTTATCCGAAAAAAGAAAATCAAACTCGTTGAAGAAATGGCCAGAACCCAATTATATCCGAAAAGACCAACCCGATACCAATTCGAACCCAAGAAACCAGATACCAACCGGAACCCAAGCAACTCGATACCAACCCGAACCCAAGCAACCCAAACCCGATTGCACCCGACACCCGATTAAACCCAAACCCTATTATACTTGGCACCCAATTAAACACAAAACTGAAACAACTCAACCCGATTATACCCGACACCTAAACAACCCAACCCGATTATACCCGACAACTAAAACAACCCAACAGTATATCTAGCACCTAAAACATCATTTTAAAAAAATTACCCTTCTTATTCGATCTTAATTCTCAACCAAGAAGTTACATACTTATTATATGTTCCAACTAGGCAACTATAATCATGCATTCATGCACTCATTTGGCTAGTCCCTGAATTAATATTCAAGAAACTCAAGTATGAGAGGATAATTGAAGTCCCTATACTATCTTTTGCTTAAATAGGATCCAATAAGTGACATTAATTGTACTTACAACCGAAAATATTGACGCAAGTATGCACTAACAAAATGTTCAAGGGACACAAAAGACATTTCACTTCAAATCACTTTAGCAACAACAAACTTTAATACTTGATGCCAACAACCCAAAAGTCAAGCTTGCAACAATATATCAATATATAGATCAATATATTATAATATACAAAATTATATATGTAGAAAGTTACTATAATATTTATTATTATACAAAATTGACATTATTTTATTCAAGTCATATCACGTGGCATAATTTTTTAACAAACATGGTTTCTGTTTCATAATTTACTAGGTCAGATCGAACTTGTTCACTACTCATGAGTTTTCTTTTGAGCATATTCGTTTATCCTTTGAGTTAAAATAGTCCTCAAGCTCGATTCATTTAAAAATCAAGCCGAACACGAATAACTGAATGAGCTTGAACCGAACTGAAAAATAATTGCAAATTAAATTCGTAAGAAAAATTATTTTCATTACAATTTTGTTTTAAATTAAGATAACCTTCTTAGTTCAATAGTTAGAAAAAATAACAAAAACTCATCTGAATTTGTTATTTGTTCAAGAACCGTAAGCAAAATCCTAATCTTCAAACGTGGATGATCTTCAATGATGAAGTCGATATGCGGGTGGGGGGGAGGTATACTTTGGAGCTTTGTTTAACATTATGATTGATGTGATGTTTAATGGTTTTTGTAGAAATACTAATAGCACGGTTGAGGAAATTAATGTTCTTTCTTTTAGGTGACAACCATTATTATAATCATGCATACAAATATAGTGTATTAGAGAGACCTTGATTCTAATTCTTAATTTATAATGTGAATTAGGTCTTAAGCTGGGAAGTAGTCCTCCAACTGGCTTTTTAAAGCACAACGGTGGTGTATGAAGACCTTGGTACATCGCCGCTTTACTTGTATAGTGCATTGGCTGTTGTATTTGCACTCAATTCAATCACTAAATTTAGCAATGAACATGAAAGAAAACAAACAGTTTTTTTCAACGGTGTGACGCTCACATAAGGCATGACCATCACCTTATTTTGCTTTATATTACTTGCAAAAAACATAACTACAAACTAGGAGAAGTTGAAGCCATAATCCGGCAACTAACTCCACTAACAAACTGCACATCACGCACCATTGTTTGACTCTAACAAATCAAACTAACTCCTACATTTATGCAGCTTATTTGTAAGCTACAAAACAGCCTAGTGATCATACACATGTGTATGTCATAGAATATTATTTGAAAATTAAAGTTAAACTAAGCCTAAGACATAAAACAAGTTTAAAGCATAACATTCACTCCCGTAAACTTGCTACCTTACTTGACACTCTTCAAACCAATCTTTTCTCTAAGTTCCATGAACTTTTGGACACCAAGTGGCTTAGTTAGAATATCTGCCAACTGAGATTCAGTCTTGACATATTCCACTTTAATGTCTCCATCTTGCACACACTCACTAATGAAATGATACCTTGTATCTATGTGTTTACTTCTGTCATGGTGGACTGGATTCTTAGCCAAGGCAAAGGTCGATTTGTTGTCAATCTTCAGAGTGGATATTATCTGATCATCTCCTCTTATGTTGTTCAACACCCTGCTGAGCCAAACCACCTTGACGTGCTCCAGCTGTGGCACTATGCCTCACATGATGATTTGGTGGGCTACTCTTTGCTTTTGAGAGACCTAAGTGATAGGATTCTCTTCCAAGAAATATACCACACTTGTTGTACTTTTTCAGTCATCTATGTCTCCAGCTAAATCATTGTCACAATAGCCCACCAAATCATCATTCAATTGCTCTTTCTTGTAAACACATCTCAGATTCAGAGTTCCTCTCACATATCTCAAAAATATGTTTCACTATTGTCAAGTGTGAAGTTGTAGAGCTTCCATGTACCTGCTCATCACTCCAACTGAGTAGCTTAGGTCAGGTCTCGTGTGCACCAAGTACCTCAGACTCCCAATCACACTCATGTAGAGAGTCTCATCAACTGGAGGCTCTTCATTCCCTAGCTTGCTCATCTTGGTTCTAGGTTCCATGGGAAGTTGACATGGATTACATTCCCCCATTCCGAGCTTCTCCAAGACTTTCTTTGCGTAGCCTGACTGGCTTAAGGTGATTGAGCTTGCATCTTATTTTACCTCAATCCCAAGGTAAAAACTAATCAAGCCAAGGTCACTCATTTCAAACTTCTGTTGCATCTCTATCTTGAAGGCTTTAATGATGAATTTGCTCGAGCCTGTCAAGATCAAATCATCCACATACACCCCTACTATCATTGCATCATCTCATTGATTTCTCTTGTACAAAGCATGCTCCTATGGACATCTTGAGAAGCCCAGAGACTTCAAGCACTTGTCTAGCTTGGAATTTCAAGCTCTAGGCGCCTGCTTCAATCCATACAATGCCTTGTGTAGCTTTAGGACCTTTTGTGGACTCATGTTGTGCAACATAAACTTCTTCCTCAAGATCTCCATTCAGGAAAGTTGTTTTCACGTCCATGTGTTGGACTTTCCCATCTTTTGTGCGCTGCATAGGCTAGTAGCAATCTAATTGTCTCTAACCTGGCACCTGGTGCAAACACCTCATTTTAATCCACACCATATCTTTGCACATAACCGTTTGCCACGAGTCTTGCTTTGTGCTTGACAATTTCTCCTTTAGGATTTTTCTTTAGCTTGAACACCCATTTGAGACTAATTGCCTTATGATCTTTTGATAGGTTCACAAGCTCCCAAGTTCCATTCTTTCTTATGGAAGTCAACTCCTGTTCCATGGCATATCGCTAGTGTTCATTCTTAGAGGCCTCTTCATAAGAGGTTGGTTCCTTAATAGAAAGAAAATATAGCCATGCCTCTTCTTCCACCTCATGTGTAGCATCATAAATCTCCTGTAATGATCTATATTTCTGGTGAGTTTTTGAACTGGAACTTGATGACAGACTCAAAGGAGCAGTGTGAGATGAACTGGAGCTTGATGACACGCTTAGAGGAGTAGTTGGAGATGTTGGTGTTGATGATGGTGGTGAATTATACTGTCCAATCAATTCAGCACCTATACTTGCAGTTTCTACTGAATTTTCCCTAGTCTGTGCTTCTGAATGGCTTGCACTGTAAATTTTCCACTAGTGCTCAACCCCTCTTCCACTGACTTGCTCCAACACCAGCCTTTTTCTTCCTCAAAAATCACATCTCGGCTTATGATCACCTTATTTTTCTTTGGATCAAGGAGCCTGTAAGCTTTGGACCCTTCTTCATAGCCCAACAGTATGGTCTGTGTACTCCTATCTACAAGCTTTGGAAGATTTGGAGACACATTCTTGGCGTGTGCTAGGCAACCAAACACACACAAGTGATGCACCTTGGGAACTCTTCCACACCATGCTTGGTATGATGTCATTCCTTCAACAGTTTTTGTACGTGCTCTATTCAAAAATGTAGATTGTTGTCTTGGTTGCTTCTCCCCAGTATTCAGCAGGCACACCTTTCACTACAAAAAAAGTGAAATTAGTGACCATATTTATGGTCGCTAAATGCAAAATATGGTCGCTAAATGCATTTAGCGACCATAATATGGTCGCTAAAATGGTCGATAAAAGGCCGGTCGCTAACCATGTGGCGACCATATGGTCGCTAATTTTAGCGACCACGCGACCATATGGTCGCTAACATTAGCGACCATATGGTCGCTAGTTAGCGACCATGGTCGCTGGTGGTCGCCCCCATGCGGCGACCAGTTTGGCAACCACATCGACGAGGTGGTCGCTATAGTTGGCGACCATATGGTCGCTGATTTTAGCTACCACTTGGTCGCTATTGTTGGTGACCATATGGTCGCTGGTTTAGCGACCACGTGGTCGCCGATTTTAGCGACCATATGGACTCTAATTAGAGACCATATGGTCGCTAAAAGCACCAAATAAACAGCACGATCATGTGTTAAATTAGCGACCATTTGGTCGCTAATTGTTTTTAATTTAAAAAAAATAATTACGAAATATTATAAATAATTACGAATTAATATAAATAGTTAATATTTAATGTTTCATTAATTACTATAAATTCATTAATTTCTATAAATTTCAATAATTTACATACATAAATTCATTAATTTACATAAATTCAAATAATTTACAATAACATAATAAAACTACACTAATCTATACGGCTGCGCCGGAGCCGTCGTCATCGCCGTCGTCGTCGGGACCGGACGGGCGGGAGGTGCCCTCACCGCATTTGTGCAGGCGCATCCACTCCTCGAACATCGGGAACTTACTCTTGAGTTCATTTACATCTTGCCTAAGGCTGACGTTTTCCTGCGATAATTCCACCAACCGAGGAGGTGGATGACGCGGCGCCGTCAATCGATTGTCGTAAAACTCATGTGCGGCGTTGCCAAGGCCGAAGACGGCACCTCCCGGGCCCACCCCCCCATCGGCCGTAAGAAAGGCATCACATTGGTCCTAGAAGGACAGCGGGGTGCCCGTTTCCGCCGACCTCTAGGTAAGGATCTCCTGCGTCCGAGCCTAATCAAACAATTAAAATAAAACAACAACAATCAACAACAACAAACAACTAAACCATTTACAACATCAACAACAAACAAAAAACAACAACAACAACAAATCAACAACAAACAACAACAACATTAAAAATCAAGAATAAAATTCAACAAGAACAATAACACCTTCTTAATCAAATCAACAACAACAACAACAACAACAACAACAACATCAACAACAAAAAAAAAACAACTACAACATCAACAACAACATCAACAAAAACAACAAAAACAACATCAACAACATCAACAACAACAACAACAACAACAACAACAACAACAACAACAACAACAACAACAACAACAACAACAACAACAACAACAACAACAACAACAACAACAACAACAACAACAACAACAACAACAACAACAACAACAACAACAACAACAACAACCACAACAACAACAACAACAACAACCACAACCACAACCACAACAACAACCACAACAACCACAACAACAACAACAACAACAACCACAACAACAACAACAACAACAACAACAACAACAACAACAACAACAACAACAACAACAACAACAACAACCACAACCACAACCACAACAACCACAACAACAACAACCACAACCACAACAACCACAACAACAACAACAACAACAACAACAACAACAACAACAACAACAACAACAACAACAACAACAACAACAACAACAACAACAACAACAACCACAACCACAACAACAACAACAACAACCACAACAACCACAACAACCACAACAACAACAACAACAACAACCACAACAACAACCACAACAACAACAACAACAACCACAACAACAACAACAACAACAACAACAACAACAACAACAACAACAACAACAACAACAACAACAACAACAACAACAACAACAACAACAACAACAACAACAACAACAACAACAACAACAACAACAACAACAACAACAACAACAAACACACAACAACAACTCCTTTTAAAATAGAGGAAAAATTATTAAAACTTACAGCGATTAAGGACGACCGCTCGTCTATAAAATGTCAATCGGCGCCCTGCGTGTGCGTCTCGATGAGAAGCTCAAGAGGCGTGCAGGGGCGTTGCAGGTGTTGCTCCTACGAAATTCATTAAGGGTGTTACAAACTATTAGAAAAAATTAACTTAATTTAAATTTAATCAAATTAAGATAAAATACTTACCAAGCGACGCTTGGTGTCGAGGTGGGACCTCGAACCACTACTATGGTTCGCCGGATTGGCATTCCGGATTGCCTTCTGGCGGGCACACTTGGCTTTGAACTCATCTGTGGCCCAATCCGTCGTCTGCCACTTCTCCCAAGTGGCCTCTGCGATGAAATCCGGCCTCTTCCCATCCCGGCGGTGCTTCCCGATGTAGTCATTGTATCTCTTCTTCGCTCTCTTCTCCCACAACAACCGGACGGACTCCACGTCCATACCCGGCTCGGACTCATCCCACCTAAAGTGCGTCTAATAAAATCCAACAAACAATTAATTAAAAATAGTAATTAATTAATGCGGAAATTGTAAAAGAAATATAAAAAATTGAAATTTACCTTCCAGACATCAAACCAACGTTGCTTCGACGCGGCAGTGGCAAAGTCGAACTGCGACGCCTTATCGTCGGGTTGACTTTGTAGGATAGTTGTCGACCACCGCGACACCGGTCCCGACGGCTGCAAGCTACGAGATTTGAAAACACATATTATAACATTTTTAAAAGTAAGAAAAGACTTAAAATAAAAAATTTGTCTTAGAAGAAATTATACGTACCACCCGCCAGCAATATAAAGCTCATAAATGCGATTGGGATCGAACCCTCGACACGATCCCGACGAGGACGCGGACGTAGTTGCTCGGGTCGCCTCCGCTTGGGTGCCCGTGTGGGCCCCGTCGTCATCGGACAAATGTGGTGTGTCCGTGTGGGTGGCCTCGGACTCGTCATCGATCGATATCCGGGACGAGTTCGGCTCGTCCGGACGAGGACCTCGTCCACGTCGGCGTGATCCTCCGGCTCCGGCCATAATAACACAACTAAAAAACAAACAATTCAATACAAATTCATTTTTCCCAACATTTGCACAACAACATTCAATTTTATTCAAACTTGACAAATCAAAAATCAACTTGTTCTAATTCATTCAATCTCTATCAATTTCATATTTCTCTATCTCAATCAATTTTTCTCAACATTTCAACAACAACAATCAATTTAGTCTAATATTTTTTCAAATCAAACTCTATCAACAACAACAATCAATTTAATCCAATTTTTTTCCAAATCAAACTCTTCTCGCATACACATCGACGACGGAAGGTTGTAGGGTGTTAGAATCACATGCCAACATGAGTACTGGCGCCCGGACGCCTTGAACGGATTGAAACCGTCCGTGCACAAGCCTAGTCTTACATTTCGTGTTTCTGATGCAAAATCTGGCCACATAGCATTGAAGTGCCTCCATGCCTCTGCATCTGAAGGATGTCTCATCACCCCATCTTGTGTGTGCTCTGCATGCCATCTCATGTGTTCGGCAGTCACCACAGATGCGTACAACCTCTGCAACCGTGGAGTTATTGGCAAGTGAAACATACGAGAATAGGGAATGAGCTTTGTCTTGCCTTGCTTCCATCTAGGATAGTCACATATCTTGCATGCCGCGTATTCTGCATCTGCACCCCAATATATCATGCAAGAGTTTGGACAACAATCAATCATCTCGTAAGGAAGACCGACACCCTCAACCAATTTTTTCGTGTCGTAAAACGTGGCTGGTAATGTCGTCTCCGGGTGAGAAACGCGTCCGCAAAAATCCGAGATCATGTTATATCCGCGCTCCGTCATCCTCATCTTAGACTTTATGTTCAGTAGCTCAGTCGCAGCCTCCAATTGCGTCATATCACATCCAGGCCACAAAGGCCTATTTGCGGCCGACAACATGTCGTACATACGTTGTGCATCGGGATTAGGCGCTTCATTATAATATTGCTCCCTTTGCTCATGCCTTATATCCGCATTCTGCACGGGATCATCAGCAGTATAATCACTTCGGCCATAATTAAAACCATCATACACCATCTGTTCCATTCGATTATCATTGCCAACATTTAATGGTGGTGCTGGATCGGAATTGCTACAGCCTTCATGTTGTCTAGACTCGGCCAATAATGCAGCGAACCTTTCATCTGTCTCCCCGTGCGAAACCCAATGGTAATAGTTCGGAACAAAACCTTCCTTAACAAGGTGATAATGCACATCATCCGCAGATTTTATTTTCTTATTCTTGCACCTACGACACGGACACCTTAATTCGGATGGGTTATAGGACGGCATAGATTTGCAGAAATCCAGAAATTGCTTTACGCCAGCTAAAAACTCGTCGTTCAAAAAACCATTTATATTACGCACATACATCCACTCACGCATTTTTTCCTTCCTGCATTTCAAAATAAGAGTACAATTAAATTAATTCAACTACATTTAGCGACCATATGGTCTCTAATTAGCGACCATATAGTCTCTAATTAGCGACCATATAGTCTCTAATTAGCGACCATATGGTCGCTGATACTCTTATAGCGACCATATGGATGCTGATTAGCGACCATATGGTCGCCATCTTTAGAACAGTAGAATAGCATTTACAACATAACCAATTGCTATTTGCGGTAAAATTCTGTAACACAATCTCTTATAAATATATAAACGAAAGCTTTCTACCTTCAATATCTTTCTAAAACAATATAATGACGGAATGAAAAATTAGGAATAAGATTTAAATACATACCCTTAGTGAGGATGTCAGTAAAATTTGACGGAATTTCTTCCTACAATCAATTCACAGTTGTGGTTGATTTTTTTCTCTTTTCTTAATATTTTGGAAGAGAGCGGAATGAGAGTGAAGTTGTGTTGAAGCGGAACGAGAGTGCATTTTTTAGTGGAATGAGAATGCAATACATGCTGAAATGGCGGGAATTTTACCAATTAGTGTTTTTAGCGACCATATGGTCGCTAAAAACGCGGGCTATTACCGGCCAAAATAGATGTGAAGCGCCAAAACATCTGACCAAGTCTGCAACCACTTGGTCGCAAACATCCGCGACCATATGGTCGCAGATATGTTTTCTTGTTGTTGCGACCATATGGTCGCGGATGTTTGCGATCATATGGTCGCTAAAACTGTAGCGACCATATGGTCGCGGATATTTGCGACCATATGGTCGCCAATATGTCTTCTTGTTTTTGCGACCATATGGTCGCCAATATCCACGACCATATGGTCGCTAAATGCTGGCGGGAATTCTTCCCGTGCACCTTTTGCGACTATAAAAGCCTAGCGACCACATGGTCGCCAATTTTAGCGACCATATGGTCGCTAATTTGTTTTTATTTTTTTTCCCATTTTGACAACCAGATTTGTGACCATTGGCGTCCATATGGTCGCATAATTAGCGACCATATTGCGTGGTCGCTAAAATATGGCCGCTAAATCTGCAGAATGGTGTAGTGTTTACTCTTCAACATGCTTCTTGTCATCTCAATCACGGTTTGATTCCTTCTCTCCACCACACCATTTTGATGAGGTGTGTATGGAACTGTTAGGAACCTCTTAACTCCCTCTAATTCACAGTATTCCTTGAAGGTAGCTGATCTGAATTCACTTCCTCTATCAGTTTTGAACCCTTTTACTTTCTTCTCAATTTCTATCTCAACACTAACTTTAAACTTCTTAAAAGCATTCAGAGAGTCATATTTACTTTTCAACATGAAAATCCACATAAATCGTGAGAAATCATCCACTAAAAGCATGAAATACCTGTCACCTCCGTGTTTTGCTGGTGAGATTAGTCCACACAAGTCTCCATGTATAAGCTCAAGTGGCTTGCTTGCTCTAAAGCTTGGCTATTGTGGGAATATAATCTCGTGTTGCTTGCCAATTACACACCCATCACAAACTTGATCAACTTGATTGATCTTTGGAATGCCTTCCACCATTCCCTGACTTGATCAACTTCATTGAGTTGAAGTTGAGGTGTCCATAGCGTGAGTGCCATAGCCATGCTTCATCTCTCATCTTAGCCATTAGACACACCTGCTTTGCCAGCTTGAAGTGAGCCACATACAGTCTGTTTGACTGTTGATTCACTTTCACAATCAACCTCTGTTTGCAGTCATAAAGTTTCAAGCACCCTTTCTCTATGACAGTTTTGCCTCCACCTTCATCTAGTTGGCCAAGGCTCAGAATATTACTCTTCAATTTAGGAATATAGTATACTCCTGTCAAGGTCAAATGCTCATCATTCTTGCACTTGAACAAGACTGATCCTTGCCCACCGATTTCAATAACTAAGTCATCACCAAACCTGACCTTACTTGTGATAGAGTGGTCAATCTCTGTGAAGCATCCCCTTTCTCTAGATTTATGATTGCTCGCCCCTATATCAAGATACCATTGGCTTTCATCATTTTTTAAGCCTAGTGATCTTGAGTCTTCTTCATGGAGCATTGCAACATCAGCCTTGACTACATGTGAACTCACCAATTCACATATTCTCAACATTAATAGAGCGGGATCGTCATCAATTTGTTTCTATGTCAGATGAGCCTTCTCCTACTTTTATTTTGAGTTTCACTCAGATTCAAAATTCCCCATTTGACCACAGCCGTACCATTTTATCTTTTCTCTTGTCAAACTTCTTCTTTTGCTGGTGTGATTCACCTTCATTTCCACGGCATGAATCACCACCTCCTCTTCCTCTTCCTCTCCCACGTCCACGACCCTTGCCACCTCTTGCATTGGCTTGGTCCCTAGAAGGCTTCTTTGAGGACTTGGCATCCTCCCTGGCCTTCCATTCAGCACGTGTGAGAAGAACTGTTTCATCATAATTGTTGCCACACCCATGTAGCCTTTCTTCGTGAGCTTTGAGAGATCCAATGACCTCATCAGTTGTCTTGGTCTTCAAATCACCAAATTCTTCTATGGTTGAGGCTAATTGAAGGAATTTTGGTGAAGTGGATCTCAACAGCTTTTTCACCACTTGAATTTCTTCCACAGTGTTGCCTAAGTCCCTTAACTTGTTGACAATGATTGTGAGTTTTCCAGAGAATTCATCAATGCTTTTTGAATCACTCATCTTTAAGATTTCAAACTCACGCCAAAGTGACTGAGTTCTCACCTCCTTCACCTTGTCAGCACTAAGATTCATGTTCTTTAACATGTTCCAGGCTTGCTTTGCTGTCTTCTTGCCACCAAGTTGAAGCAGGACATCTTCTCCTATGCCCTGATAGATAAGCGCCAAGGCCATCTTATCTTTCTTGTTGTCAACTGGCTCTTTGACTCCACTGCATCCCAGACTCCCTGCGCCATCGTAAAGACCTCCATCTTTATGGCCTAGGCTGGATAGTTACTCCTCATCAACATGGGATATTTCAGAGTTACAAAACAATCTTTGTCTTGCACTCGTACCCCGCCATCTTGATTTTGGATTCCAGTGATGCCTAGTGTAGGATTCTCCTTTCTTTCTCTTTGTTCTCTCTGTTGTCTTTGCTCTCTTTGTCTATCACCCTCGATATCAAGGTGAGACATGGTCTTAGTGATTATAATCTCACCAAGCTCTGATACCAATTGTTGTGTTTGCACTTAATTCAATCACTAAATTCAGCAATGAACAAGAAAGAAAACAAACAGTTTTTTTCAATGGTGTGGCGCTCACTTAAGGCATGACCATCACCTTAATTTGGTTTATATTACTTGCAAAAACAGAACTACAAACTAGGAGAAGTTGAAGCCACAATCCGACAACTAACTCCACTAACAAAGTGCACATCACGCACCATTATTTGACTCTAACAAATCAAAACCAACTCCTACATTTATGCAGCTTATTTGTAAGCTACAAAACAGCCTAGTGATCATACACACGTGTATGTCACAGACTATTATTTGAACATTAAAGTTAAACTAAGCCTAAGACATAAAACACGTTTAAAGCATAACATTGGCCAATGGCATTGGACATTCGGTCGGATGACATCATCAAATATGTCTTCATCGTCTTACACGCTAATGATAATGGAAACGATAGATCTTCTTGCAGCGGATTTCATCAGCCTGAGGGTCCAAAATAACCCTTGGGTCCAACTCGGAGCTTATATTCTCTTCTTCTTGGGCGGGTAGTATGTCTATCATAGCTAAATGGAAACGATAAGGTTGTGCCTATTTATAGGCTAAACAAGGAGTTATTAATAATTGTACACCGAATTTTTATAAATCCGTTCGTAAGATCAACAAATTGATGAATGAAGAAATTTATATAATAACCCTAGAGCTAGCATTATGTACAATTACGTGAGCTACCTAACAATAACTTAGACCCACTCCGTTTGCGTGACCACGAGGAAATATATATGAGAGAATGAGATTTGTTGTTTTACTTAAACTTACGCGTATATATAATATATTTATTATATAATAATATTTAAGTACAAAAAAGTGAGAGCACTCACATTGGGAGAGATCCATTTGGATCTCTTACAAATATAATAATATTTATTTCAGCGAGGGATCGTCCCTCACAGTCCCTTTTTGAGGGAGTATGATCGACTCTCACACCAAAAATGTCATTTTTTTTAATATAGTAGGGACATCTTGAGGCCCCTCAATGGAGATGCCCTTATATATTATGGCAGATTGAATCAAATGAAAATGGGACTTATCATGAAAATTAAGAACGAATCTGGACCATCCGATTGAAATACTAGAAATGAATCTAGGCCATCCGATTAAAAAATAAAAATAATTTTTTATTTTATTTTCTTACTTTAATTTTTAAGTCTTTTTACGTATATAGAATGATATAAATCGAGCATGAACATAAGGCAATAAAGCGTGAACATGCAATACTAATATGTGAACGTAACTACATTATATGTGAGCGTATACTAAATTTTTTGAAGTTAAAATGCGGTTATATGTGAACAGCCCTTGTAATAATGTGACCATGTGTATAAAATATGTGAACAGAATGTAAAATGTCAACCATCGTGTTTTTTACAAAAATAAACGAAAAATAAAAATTTTATTTTTTTATTTTTTATTTTTTGTCAAATTTTTTTAAGCCGTTTAAAGCCTATATTATGATTTAATCGAACATGAACATATGACCATAAAACATGAACAAACAGTACTAATATGTGAACACACTTGTAACATATGTGAACATATTATAAAATCTCTGAATGAAAAATGTGATAATATGTGAACATGTCTTATAATAGTGTGAACATATGCTTAAAATATGTGAACGTAACATAAAAAATCAAATTTCGTGTTTTGGCAAAAACAAGCGAAACTAATAAATTTTAAAAATAATAATTTTTTATTTTTTACTTTTTTTTTTGTCAAAATTACTATTTTTCCTATATCCCCTTTAATGTTAACCATCCATTTCTCAAATTTAAGGGTCCTCATTTGTTTCTAGCTTTCATGATAAGAATCATTTCCATGTGAATCAACCTCTATATTATAGTTAATATGAGAGGACATGTGGAGCGTTTGATTGAAGTAATGGATGGTGAGATTCGGTGAGAAACATGCATGGGTATATAGTAAGAAGGAAAACATAAAATTTAAATTTAAAAGGTAGTTTTCTAAAATAAATGGGCTGAAATTTTAAAAAACATCTTGAAAAAAATTAAACTTGATTTTGACGTAAATTTCAAATTTAAAAATGATTTAAAATTGAACTTAATGGATATGTGGAGTCGGATTATGTCAATAACAAGGACAATAAGAAATCAACTACATAATTAACTGTGTGGTAGAAATTTACATTTCTAGGAAATCCCAACAACAATCTATAATTGCACTCTTCTCAGCAGGCGCATAATTCATTGCAGCTATCGAGGCTTAGAAAGAAGCTATTTGGTTGTGTTGTATCGTACATGGGAGAACAAAACATATCGAAGAGCTCCATATCGATGAATTCACATGAGATATGCGGAATGAGTCAATGATGTGTGAGAACCTTGATCTAAATCCACTAAAATATCAATTGTGATGACAGTTTTAGCCTTAGCATATAGTTTTAGAGGGCATTTTTAATGTCCTATATTAAACTATAATCTAATTCTTTGGACCTAAGTAATGGCATGACATATATAACAAGAATTAAAGGTAGAAGATGTACATAAGGAGAACCAAGTTCATGGACTTATGCTTAAATCTTATCCAAACTGTTTCTTGCCCAAGGCTTTTCTAGACTTGAGTGGTTTAGTTTGGAGGTAATAGGATTAATCAATGTTGTGGGATTGATTTGTCTAATGGGCTCAAATATTAAATTGGGAGACAAGGCCCTATCAGCTTGCCTCTAATCCAACATGTGAAGATCATTGCCGACTTAAGTGGAATGTAGCGTTTTGAAGCTCGTCTAACCTAACTTTAAAATTGGGTGCAGATTTCACTCGCGGCACTATAGAGAAGAAGAAGAAGAAGAAGAAGAAGAAGAAGAAGAAGAGAGTCGATGGCGATTTAGGTGAACACGTAGTGGAGTTAGTCGATGATGACCTTGCTCGTGGTAATCTGTGGTGGTTGAGATCTAATGAAGCTCCACCTTGAAGCTTCGTCAGCCTTAGGAGTTCAACCTAGATCCTCTTCTTCTACCATGCTCTTTGTTTCATCTATTTTCTCGCTGTTGTTGTTCTTTCTTTGTGCTTCTTTTATCTTATGTTGCTTGTGTGGCCCTACTTTGTAACACTCTTGAGACCTAGTGGATTTGGGTTGATTTTCCTCTTCGAGGCTTTGTGGCTTTGATGAACTATGTCACAAATTATAGTGTGTTTTGTTCTTATTCGCTTTTCTAAGTTGTTGCATGTCGATTTTTGAGAGTTTACTTGAGATTTGTCAATTGCTTATTTGAAAAAGATTTTAAATTTCCATGACAATGTCTCAAAAGAATGCCTCATGACACATTATGTGTTTTGATTGAAAAGGGTGAGGTGGGGTACATTTGAGATATTGGTGATTGCCTTTGGAGATGTCATCTTCCACGTCGGCAAAACTGTCTGCTTCTTGTTGTTTGAGTCTATGCTTTTTTACAAGTCCTTTAGGTAAGATTTTACAAGTTGCATGTAATGTTTGGTACAATAGAACAACCCTCTTTAGGTACTTAAAAGTACCTTTTCAACTTTTCCTCTAGATTGTCTAAAAAATTACTCGTCCTTTAAATAATGGAGAATCGAATTAAAACTGGACAACTTTGTGACACAAAATTGTATAAGTAACAAGCCTCGTGTCAATTTTAGCACAAAAATGTTAGAAGTAACTATTACCTCCACGATACTTAGAATATGTTTGATAGGGAAGTTTGGAAGGAAGATTTGGAAGAAAAAAGTATTATTATTTTATTATGGAGAGATGGTTAAAAGATGTGTATGTCCAATAATTTCTCTATATTTTTTTCTAAAATAGGAAATCATAAGTCATATTCTCCAAAATTTAGAGAAAATACTTCATTTTTCATCCATCATTTTTTAGAGAATTAATATAGAGAATTTATTAGGCTAAAAAAAGTTTAAAATTATAAAAAGGCCAAATATTAATGCATATAAAAAAGCTCTTAGATCGCCTTCGGGCATCTAGTCAAACGGTTAAGCCTTCAAGAATAGTACCCAAAGGTCTCCGGTTCGACTCTCATGGGCAGTGCCCTTCCCCAAAAAAATAAAAAAGCTCTTTGAGTTGCTCTCATCTATCTATCTATCTATAATACTATAAACTTAAACAAGTTGACAATCAATGGTGATACAAATAATAAAGTTTTTTATTATGTCATTGCAAACATACATATACATAGTAATAATATATTTTATAATTTCAATATAAGTTTTTTGGTATAAATGCTCATTCAATTAATAAGGAATTTTATTAAAACTACTAGATGGCTTAGCCCGTCCGTTGGACCGTCTATATTTATTAATTTTATAATTAGACATAGATAACTGCGTATGTTATTTAAATTAGAATAGAAATGCAAATTATATATGTCAACCCGTCTCATAAAACAATGAGTAATATTGCTTCACGCAGTGCATTGCATAAGATTCCCCTATAATCATAAATGATTAAAAAATTATGTTAAGAGGAAAGTTTTTTACAAATTGGGCCTCCAAATGTGTCAGGTTTTACCTTACTGTCATAAACCAAGAATTTCGTACTTAAATATTTCCTATATGTATTAGTTGCATCCCACTTTCTACATACCATACTACAAGCTCATGATAAACACCATCAGACAGTTCATCAAGTGTGCAAATTCTGGGTTGTTCTTGTGTTTTGTTAGCCAATGGTGACAACTTTTGAGTCTCCATGGATTGACCTGCAACCATTTTCCCTGCAAAATATAAAACAAAAAAGTAATGTTTGTTCCTAATATTTGCAGGATTGTAGTATGAAACCAAAACATGAAGAAGAGGCAACCTATATCGTATCTTGCAATGGGTCTACAAGCGGAATCTGAAAGGCAATCAATGAATGGTTGGATGAAGGTAAATGCTTTGAGGCTATGACTATTTATACAGTGAAAGGGTTGATAGCTTTTGGGAAGGAGAAAATATAAGTGTTTATTACGTTGTTATAACATTGAGGAGGGAAGCTAAAGGGAGTATGATGACAAAATTGATGGAGGAATTTGAAAGGCTAAAAGATTGATCCTAGAATATAAAATGTTGATCATAGAAGTCGGAAAGGCCAAACCAATTAATGTTCTTATTACTTTTAACCTCCCTCTTTAAATGGATTGAATATGGAGAATATGATAGGATATATTAGTAGAATAATTAGTTTTTTAACCTCCTTTTCTTAAATGGAAAATATGATAGTATATATTAGTAGAATAATTAGTTTATATTTAAAAAAATAGAAGATTTATTGGTCTTGAGAGGGAGAGTTTTTATAGTTTTAAAAACAAAAATATAAATAATTAACTAAAATTTTGAGCATTTATTTGTCTATTGAGGGACAACTTTATATGTTGTATAGATTCTAAATGGATTTTCTTATCTTCTTAACAACATATAAAGTTGTTCCTCTTGTTATCATAAATGTCCCATCAATTTTCAAAATTCTATTAGCAAAATACTTTCTTTGGCAATATAAATACCCCCATTAATTGAAAATAATAGATCAAGCAAATATAAGAATTTTTGTCCAATAAATATCTTTATTTAAGAGAGAAGATAAAAGAATTAATCTTAACAACATATAAAGTTGTCCCTCTTGTTATGATAAATGTCCCATCAATTTTCAAAATTCTATTAACAAAACACTTTCTTTGGCAATATAAATGCCCCCATTAATCGAAAATAATAGATCAAGAAAATATAAGAATTTTTGCCCAATAAATATCTTTATTTAAGAGAGAAGATAGAAGAAGATTTTTATGGAAATTTTTTTATGTAAATTTACTATTTATATATATATTATTAAAGAAAGTATGTGGTAAAATATATATATATTTAAATGTTCTAATTAAAAAAATTATAACAATTTTATAATTAAATATCTTAATGGTACCCTTTAGTAATATATAAATCAATTTTAGATTAGAAAAATAAAAAAAAATAACATTCAAATTTCTATTCACCCGTAATGTATGTATATCATAATAAAGTTATTCTTAGAGTTAAAACATTATCTTAATCTTCTTATCTAAATATTAATCCTAAAATTAAATATTTAATTAATTAATTAAAATCTTAGTAAATTTATTCATTTTGTTCAAATATGCGCGCTGCCATTTTTGTATTAATTTACACCAATGTTGAAATACAATAAGTATGTAAAGACATATGAAAGAAATTAAATTAAATATTTATATTTGGCTACTCTTGTAATTTAAAATACTTCAAATTTCCTTATTCCAATATAAATATAAATAAAAATTATGTATCATATAGAAATCATATGAAAGATAAAATATCATTGTTGATTATTCACAATTGCATATGTATGAGAACCGCATTAATTTGAATCTAAAAACAAATCGTTGATAAATTAAACAAGTAAAACTACAATAATAATCTAAATTATCAAATTAAAATGGATAAGTTGTAATACCCGAATTATAATTTCCGATAATCTTAATCTTGTTAGAAAAAAATATATTCTCGCCCAACAATCTATTTTTTTTTCCTTAATTAAAAGCTTAATCTATCCTAAAGCCTCGTCTAACCTACTCCTCGCACCAACCAAATCTTTTTAACCTAAAACTATTTAACCCTAGTGGAGCCCGACGCTTTCTTTCGATTGCTATCGCCACCATCGTCTTTATCAAGTTTAGGGAGAGTGATGTTCTTTCGTTCCCTCCGTTGGCATTTCTTCAACATGGTCGTTCCGTGCTAGCGTGCGTTACAAGCACCGACAAGCTGCGCTGCGGAGATCGTCGTTGCAAGGCGCTGTTGCATCCTCCGGCAAGGATGAGCCGCCTCTTTGTGTTCACGGTCTATCGCTGATGTTCCACTTCTTTACTTATCCAGCAATGTTTCTTCGTGGGCCTTTGTCCCACGTGATTCGTCGTTCTCCGGTGAGTAGTCTTCAAATCCAATCTCTGTTTTTGGTTGAATCCTCGTCCGTCGTCGTAGGCCAGTTGTTCTCAATGTTCGGGTTTGGAGTTGAGTTCGTGAAGGTTTGGGATGGGATAATTAGTTGAGTAGGCTTAATTTGAGATATACGTAGTAGGTGAGTTCAATTTTTAGTAGATGGTTAGTAGTTAGTCAAATCAAGGGTATTTCGGTGGAATTACGTTATAATGGGTTAAGTTCAATGGCCTAATTAGCTTAGGTAGTTGGCCAATTAATTATGTGAGATAGATTAGGTTTTAGTTTGAGGTTGGTTCGGATTTTGTAGTTGATGGATTCTGTGTTTTTTTTATTTGGGTCCGCTTTAGTTAATCGGTTCTTGGGTTAACTAGTTAATTAGACTAGAGGTGTAATTTCATTTGCAAAGTGTCTCGTTCGTTTAATTCTCATGTGGTGTGAGAATTTGTAATTAATTGGGTAGGTTAATTAATGTAATATAGGTTACTTGGAAGCTATATATATATACTATAAAATAGAAAAATTTGAACAATTAATGCCTAATTCAAATGGTCAAACTATTTATTTCAAATTTTAATTTAATCCATCTATTACCTTTTCATATACTTTTTACTCATTTATTATATGTCCTTTCAATTCCTGTAATATTTTTTAAATTAAAACCCCATAACAACATGTATTAAAAGCATACAATTAGAACTCATTCACAAAAAATCAACTCTAATGTTACAAAAGTATAACTATCATCCATTTAATATCTATCACTATATATATAGTCTCACCCTAACTTTCTCTCTCGCATCCTCATCCCGATACACACTTCTTATCCATTCCTCAACATTTGTACTCACCACTATTTAAAGACTCTCCCAATATCAAAGAAGGACACACTCCCATAAAAATAAAGGTACAATTATAATTTACCATTTTTCTTATTTTCTTATTATTAATTTACAAATATATTGAAAAATTATTTCATTTTGATGTGCTTATATCAGTAAATGTCTTTTTTTTTTCCAATTTTCCGTCAAGAAGCAAGAGAGAAGTGATACATATACAGAAGTGACAAAGGTAATAGTATGATTATAATTTATAAATATACTAAAAACTATTTATCATTTTCTAAATAATATTATTAATTTACAAATATATTGAATAATTATTTGACTTAATGCGATTATATTAATAAATTATTGTTTTGGTAATTATTGTGCCAAAGAGGTAATGGGATAAGTACATGATAAATTTGAAGAAGTGACAAAAATAAAGGTATGATTGTAATTTGCAAATATATTGAAATGCATTTTTTTCTAAAATTTGTTATTAGTAATTCAAAAATATACAAAATAATAATTATTTTGTGTGTTTATATTAGTAAATAAGTTTCTTCTTAATCCTCCCCGTATATTTCAGCCTACAAACACAAACGCCTATAAAAAAGAGTATCACGGAAATGGACTCTATCTTATGTATAAATATTCTTATTTCACAAAATTCAATTGATCCTATCCAATTAATTAAAAAAAGATCAAACGAGAAGAATCACTCATAATAAAATCTAATAAATAAGTCTCTAATTTCATGGGTTCGATTCTTTTCCATTTTTATATATAAATTGAATTATTATGATAAGAATAAATTTGCAAGATCATGTGAGGAATTACATAGAATAGAAATTGTTACAAACATTATAGTCATTTTTTATTTAGTAACACCCCAAATTAGTAATGCCCCATTTAAATGATAATATACCCATTCAAATGATTAATCCATCTCTCCATTTAAATGATAATACCGTGTGGAATAAACATTGTCTTTTTTCCATGACCTCTATTAAATATATATAATTTTAAAATTAATAAAATTTGGGAAAATAATCTCATTCAATGGCTTAATTATTTTATTCCTAATTTTAATCTAATCCATCTATATGTAGATCTAGAAACCTATAAAATTACAAAAATTGACAATAAATGTTCATGTACTTGAAATGGTTTATAATAATTTTATTTCAATATTACATTTACATATTATAAATATAAATGTTCATATATATTCAATATACACATTTTTTTGTTAAATAACAACTCATAATATTCATAATCCTAACAAAAGGGTAACTTATTGAATAACAGAATTACCATATATTTATTGAATAAGATAGAAATAAAACTTAGTGGATAATATAAGATAAAATTAAAAATTAAAAATAAATAATTTTTATTGACAATTTAAAAGAATGGGATTATTCACCCTTATATTCTATCGAGAAACAGAATAAAAAAATAAACAAGAAGTTGAAAAGTTGTAATTTTGCTAACCATTAACAAGTTGAAAATGTTAGAGTTTGGTTGAAATGAAACAAACTCTTATCCTGAAAATTGAAAAGTGCACTACAAAGTACGAAAAGTGTATTAAAAATACAAAAAGTGCAATCTGAAAAGTGTATTACAAAAAATATGAAAAGTGTACTGCAAAGTACGAAAAGTGTAAATGCGAAAAAGTGCACTCCGAAGTAAGAAAAATGCACTACGAACTAGAAAAAGTGCATTCGTTTTATTTTTCAGGATAAGAGTTTGTTTCATTTGAACCAAACTCGAAAAAATTATAACAATATTTGGACTTGAATATTGAAACAAATTGAATTAATGAATATTATTCTACCAAAATAATTTATTTGTAATAAATGAGATTAAATGGACACTATCCTTTTGTCTTTGAAAATATTTCAATACAATTTTTATGAAATAAGCTATATAGTGTAAAATAATTTTCACGTTTAAGCATTGATTCCTCATAAGAAATCCTTTAGGTTTGACACAATTTTCGGTTTTTATAATATTATCCAAAAATATCTAATGTATTGTCATGGAAAACTATATCATTCATGCATGTATTAGTATGTAGTTTGGCAAGAATTTGTATTATAGATGTGTTATTAAAATTCTTTCTATTTTGTGAGCTAGAACTTCTTTCTATTTAATAAATATAAACTTCTTGGTTGATTATTAAATAACAATTTAGAATAATCATAGTCATGACCAAAGGATAACTAATTGAAAAAACAAATTATCCTATTTATATTCTTAAATTTTCAATTAGTGGACACCAAAAGATAGAAATAAAAATTAAAAAAGAAATAATTTTTTATTGAAAAATTTAAAAAATATGATTATTCACCATTATATTTTATCAATTTTTTACAAAAATAAGTAAGAACGAAGTTGATAAGTTGTAACTTCACTAGAACTTGAATGAGATCAATAAATGATCATAATTCTATAAAAATAAATGAGAAGATGAAAAAATTATAACCATATTTGGCCTTGAATATTGAAATCAATGGGATTAATGGCTATTATTTTACCAGAATAATTTAATTCAAATAAATGATATTAAATGGACATTATCCTTTTGTCTATGAAAATATTTTAATAAAATTTTACGAAACCAACTATATATATAGTATAGTAATTTGCAATTTTAAGCATTGGTATTTACAAGAAATCCTTCAAGTATGACACGATTTTTAGGCTTTTATAATATTATCAAAAAAATATCTAATTTATTGTCTAAAAAAATTATCATCAGTGCATGTATATAGTAGTTTTGCAAGGATTTATTATAGATGCATACTTAAACTTCTTCCTATTTTATATGTGTTAGAACTTTTCTTGACAAAATATATATGGAACGGTTGGTGTATTATCTTGGTCGATTTTCATTAAAGTGTTTTTATGATTTTAGTAGTTTATAATTTTTGTATAATTAATTGCTATAATTATTTACAGTTTAGGTTTCCTTTTCTTTGACTTCCATACACAATACATTAGTATCGTGAATTTAGTTTTTGTTTAATTTCACTTTTTTTTTCATGTGATGCTATGAAGAAATTAAAAGGAAATGACACTATTTCTTTAAAACCAAAAAAATGTAATAATTTATTTAATCTATTAATCCATCGTGATTTAAAATTTGCAACACAACTTCATTTTTAATCTTTAATATTTCTTCATTGAAATAAGTTGATATATTTATTCATGATGATTATTATAATAGATGCAACCAAATATTATGGCAAGGTTATAAAAAAATATTTAACAATAATAATATTACATATAGATAAAAATAACCATTATTATATGTATTGGGTGATGACTTTTGATTTTCCATTTACTAACCAATTGTACAATTGATATGCTCTTTAATATTGGGTGGTGAGTTTTGATTTTCCGTTGAATTAAAAAGTTAGTAAATTTTGGAGCATTAATAGGTATTTTATTTCATCAAACATTATGTATTGGATGATGATTTTTGGTTTTTCATTGGATTAGAAAGTTAGTAAAATTAGGAGCATTAATATGTATTTTAATTAACAAAGCATTATATTATCGAATGCCTTTTCAAATTCTTAAGCCTTTTTACAACTTCTTAAGACTCTTCTTTCTCTTATAAATACCAACTAGGAGTTAGAAAATGCTTCTATTTTTGTGGGTTTGGAGACATACGAGATCTATGGTAATTTGTTCGTCAATAGTTATCAATCGAAGACTATCGCAATAAGTAAGCTCTTTTGAACAAATTGTTTAATTCATCTTACATGCTTGCAAATTCATATCTTTTAATTATTAAAAGAGGTCCGGAATAATCCATATATAGTAGCATTGAAACCAGGTATGCTCTTTTGATCAAAATGTCAAATTTATATTTTTTATTATTATTTGTTAATAGTTATTGGGTGATTTTGAAGGAAAAATTCACTTTTAGGAAAATCAAAGTATATAAATATATTTGAAAACGAAAATTTGAAATTTATTCGACTTTTTTTTGGAGAGAAATAGATTTATGTGTATTAATTTTAATTAGTTTAATTATACTTTATTTAGTTAGTAAACTAGATAAATTTATTTGATCATGATGTACAATATGACTTTTCAACCATACATAAGTGAAGATAATTTGTTACTTTTATAGAAAAAAAAAGTAAAGAACATATTCAAACAATTTTTATCATTTTATACGTGGAGAAACAAAGACAATGATCTCTTTTCATATTTGGTAAGCTTGACTTTCTTCTAATTAACATTGCAAACAAATGTTATATCCATTCTTCTAATATATCATCACAAAAAACTTTTTTTGTATGTCTATAATTAATTTATTTACATATAAATTAATTGTTCAAATATTAGAAGAATGGTGGTAGGTAATACAACCAAAAAATATAATTATGGAAAAACTAATTTAATAAAAGAACAAGTATGTTATTTGCAAATTCACACAAATAATATTGATGTCCACACAAATAAATGCAATATCTTACGACCATATGTTTACCACCATTAGGAGTGTCTATTGAATCAATCAAAAAGTCAAATTATAAATATTTTAAATAAGTTATATAAGTTGAAAAAACTTAATCCCGTCCAACGGACAAGTCAACCCCCTAGTATATATATATATAAGTGGTGATCAGTAGCCTATGATACGTATGTTCGGGGCTACATTAGTTTCAGAAGTATCGGTTCCCGTTTAGTTCGGTTGCTAATTGTTATTTAGTAGGTCTTTTTACTAGTCAACTAATTGGTAATGGTCGTTAATGTTCTTAGGTTTCTAGCGTTACTCGTGTTCGTTAAATCACATCAAGAGTCGTCTTTGAGGTAAGTCGTTTTTCGACTTGCTCGGTTTTTCTCTATCCTGTTAGATTGCGTACCGTTATTGTAGGGCGGGTTTTGTGAACTAGTCCCAAATACCTTTTAAATTGTTTTGAACATCTTGAATTGTTGTGTGCGTATTATGGTTTTGAATGTATTTTATCGGAAATATATTTTTGGAATGTTTTCTCTGTGTTGGTACCGTTTCCGACACGGCCCATCGTAGTTGGTGTTGAGGAAGAGTTGGTTATGTATGACCCGTGTGACAGGGAAACCGTGCCCCTTCAAAACGAAAATTATTATCTATGTGTTTTGGCAAGTGCTCCAGTGGAGGCTTAGCCGGGGTCAGAAGGGAGATTGTGAGTGAGAGGGTCTGCCTCTGCACTCGGTGCGGCGATGAGCGCCTTGGAAGTCGGATTGCGAAATGGAGGAATTGCGTTGTCATAAGGTTTTATTGTGAATGTGAATGTGGCTATGTGTGACTAATTACGACTAATTTAAGTATTGTCCTTTAGAGTTATGATTGCGATTGTGGACTTGGATGCTGACGTTAGAAATGTTTTTAAAACGTCTTGCAATTTTCGTATTCTTTCTAACTTGATAGATTAGTAGCTGACCCTTCGGGGATTATTTTTCCAATTATAGGTATGTCACAAGAAACCGTTCAAGAGCCTTGGTCGGATGGTGGAGTGGATCGTTGACGCACGTGTCATTACTTGAGTTTCGGTTTTTCGGGTGTACTTCGGGAGGATTTATTATTATTATTAGTTCTGTTGAATTCTTTTAATTGCAATTTTTTTTTGTTTGGAATATTTTGAGGAGAATTCGGGAAGGGTTACTTAGTAATTTTGTTTATGCATTCGGGCATTCAAACATGTTTTTTTTTTCAGTTTGTAAATCTGAAAGTTGGATGTTTTATTTGTTTTCTCGTCGTGTCCGCGTTGTAAGATCCTAAAGTGTTGTTGTCAAACCCACCTAAGTAGTACCTAGTATGGTCTATTTCTAAGTAGCGCCCCGTCGGAAGTCGGGGTGTTACAAATTGGTATCAGAGCTAGGTTGACAACAGGACACAAGGAACTGATCAGCGAGCATACCCGAGGTCCAACTTAAAACAAAAACCGGCTGGTGTTTTCAAAATGTTTTAACTGGGGTAGGCATGTTACATATAGGGGTAGGTGACACGTCGCGACTCTGCCACCGTCAGCTCAAGGACCTCCAGTAGTTTATTACTTTTAACCTTTCAATTCTAAGTGTAAGTTTGACAAATGGTTTCGTTCGTAGTATTAATATTATATTAGGGAAGCGTGAGGAAGTAAAAAGAGTAGGATTGAAGTGTCGGGTTATGGTCTCCAAGAGTTTAATAGTATTGGTCATCGAGTATTTGAATCTAGTGCAAGAGGAAGGCAGAAATGGTCGATATAGAAGGTAATGGAGTAACTTGGAGCAAATCTAACCTAGACATATAAGTTATTGGATTAGAAGTGGTTGAACTTCAATTAGGGACATCGGTTGAAGAAAGGATGTTGCTCGTTTGAGGAAGAGTCGAATATCCGACTTAAGAAGATTAGCAAGGAGTTCGAAATGGAGGATAGAAGAGAATGTATTTATTCATGATTGATCCTACTTACCTGAAGCAATCATACGAAAGTGAGTTATAGGATAAGGCCAAGGAGATGACGCGGTGAGAATCTAGGAAGGCAGCAGAGTAAAATGAGTTTGAGGCAATGTGTAGGTAAACTTTCACAAAGGAGGATGTGAGATCAAACAGAGAAGGAAGAAGTGATCAAGGGCTCGGTAGGGGCCCTGGGCCAATTTATCCACAAGCCCACTTTGTTAATGCGTTGGAAAAAGGGATTATGACATTAAGTCGGGTGACATCTAGCTATGAAACCATACTATTCGTGGAAGCTAAGACTAAGAACATGAGAAAGATCATGGAAGAAAACATGTTTGGATAGAAAACTGTAGAGGGAAGAGATTTAGGAACACCTTTTTTAGGTCCGTGCGAGACTAAAGCCTCACGCATAAATTAGGGCAAAGTAGTGACCACAATAACGCAATTATAGGGTAAAAGAGATATTGAGTGGAAGTCGCAATCTGCTCAAGGCCATTAAAAAAATGAAAATGAAAATGAATGATGATGTGGGACCTGTTGAGCCAGTTCTATAGAGACGTGTACCCGGTTATTGATTTCGTGAGAGACAACAAATGGCGTATGGATAGAGATATTTGATGTGTCTAAATTCGCTCGAATAAAATTTAGACTAGTACTAAACTCATCTAGACAGAAGTATTAAGCAGTAAAGATGTTTTAAACAAGACCTTGACCACGAGATTCAGAAGTTAATTAGTTGGGCTAAGACCATGACCTTGAAATGCGTAGTGGATTGTTTAGGGTGCTTGGATTTACAAGTAAGTATAATAAAGAGCGAAGGCATGACTTGGATCTAGTTCGATTTGGACATATGTGTAGACTATATTTTTGTCGTGGGTTCACCAAATTTTAGCGAGTAGTTGTGCAAGGAAAGAGAGAATTTACAATGTCTAGTTCTCGTAAGGAAGTATGGACTAGTAACATAATCAACAAAGGCATAGGGATCAAGCAATGAAGAGCTTTATTAGTAGATTGAACAACAAATGATAATGGCCTTTTGGGTACTAACAATTATACAAGGATGATGGTAAGAATGTATCAATCTAGGGAAAGTTAAGGATATGATTCTAGAGACGAGGAGAGGTTAGCGATGTTGTTAAACGTGGATTGTATTGGTTAGTTGAGACACGTTCGTCGCAAGTCAAGTAGTGCATGCAATTTATGGATTTCTAAGTCAAGTGAGCATTTGAAGATGTTTTCATGGGTAGTTGTCATTTCTATGAACCCAATGAGAAGTAGATATTGTTAGTTACTTTGAACCAAGGATTAGACTTCTCAAGCAGGTTTCTTAGCACATAGACCAAATCGTGACGTAGAATTGAATACTTGAGTAAAGGAGTTATGGAGAAGGAGCAAATGCACCGAGTCCACTTCTGTGAGAGGTTCGGTTTGGTTCGCAAAAATCTGAACTTGGTTATCATGAAACATGGCTTGGGTGGATTGACCATAATGAAGTGTGAAAATTCTCCATACTCGGTTAAAGGAATGTTGTGAAGCTTAACTTACGTCTAGTGGGGTATGTGAGGTGTTAGGCAAGAACTTTTATCGACTAACTGGACCGAATGTAGGGGTCTCTATCAATGATACATTTTTCTACTACCGGACTTGAAAGAGTAAGCTTCCCTCTTGGAGACTACATTGATGATTAAACACTACCATCAGAGTTTAAGGGTCATGCAATAGGATTCAGATAAATGAGAAGCCTGTTGTGAACAGGTGACTCAAATTGAGAAAATAACGATTGTTCTAGAGAGAATCGATGTTATAACATGTTAGAAGTACCTTTTAATACAAGAATGCGTCACGAAACATATGGAAATGAAATTAAACTTTGGTAGGGTATAAGGAAGACTCCTAGTATAAACCACCATTGACCATATTAAGTGCAATTAAGAAAATCACTTGGAAGGTAGGTTACCCAAAGAGTGGTGACTAGTTGAAGGGTAGGATGACTTGTATACTCCAACCGCCTGTATCACAGGATCGTGAGAGATATACAAATTTTAATAACACCTCATCCATAAGAGATTTGTCACAGTGGAAAAGGTGGAATAATCGCCTATTTATCTGGAAAGATAAAGTATAGAGCCATGCGAGCAAGGTCAAGATATGGAGCAAGTGACCAAACCCAAGGGATTGGACACTACCGAATTCGGTATATTCTAAGTTTGGTTAGACAAACACTGACTAAAGAATGCCTTCATAAGTAAAAATATTAGCATATGACGCTAGGATGGCTCAAGCTATTCGAAAATCAAGACTTGGAAGTTTAGTGCTATCCAGAAAAGAGATTAATGAAGGAGGCATTATAAGGGTGATAGTTGAAGTGTGTTGCCTAGATTTAATGACAAGAGGTATTGTGTATCTTAAAAGATTAGTAGAATATGACTTAGAAGCGGATGTTGTTTCACTCAAACAATCCACACTTACATGAATTGGAGAAAAGAACAGAACAATAGAAGTAGTTCAAGGGTAAAGGAACAGAACAATAGAAGTGGTTCAAGGGTACTATGGATAAGTCATGTAAGAGAGAAAATCAGTCTTCTGGCTGAGAAATTTACTAGTGAAAAGACACAATTGGGGTTTTGAGAACCACAATGACGACCTGGAGTGCACAAGATACTGGTAACCGTTAAGAGGAGGGATTCATGGTTAGCTTGGCAGTAAGGGTACGAGGCAAAGGGTCAAGACTATGCTTCACAAGTACTTACTACTCGCAGTTCTAGGAAGACGATTTAGACACTAGAAGGATGCCATTGTGTGCTGGTTTAGGAGACAACTAGTTAGACCAATTGGAACTAATGGAGTCACTTATAGTAACGATTAGCACATCTTGTTTTGAGAGCGCATGTTAGCTACTGCAAAGTCGCAAGAAGTCCTACACGGTCAAGAAACAATGGCCATTAGAGTTTGAGATATGTGTACATGTACAATTGAGAGTGTCATCGACTTGGGAGACTAAGAATAAGGATGAGAGAGAGCTACCCGAAATTGTACCTAAATTTAGTAGAGGTGTTTGCGAGAAGGACTTAAGGGTGAGGTAGAGTATGGAACTGGTGTTTGACTGTCTGGTTGCTTTGTTTGATGTTTGATTGGTTGCTTGACTTATACCTTGATTGCTAATTATCGTGTCTATATTAGTGTGTTCTGCGTTGTGGTTTGACATGTTAGTTCTTGTATCTAAAAATTAGGTTCGAGGACGAACCTCATTAAGGGGGAGAAGTTGTGAAACCTCGGGAATCATTATGGGTATATAAGTATACTTATGGAAGTTTCGGGACGAAACTTTCTTAAGTGGGGTAATATGTAATACCCGAATTATAATTTCCGGTAATCTTAATCTTGTTAGAAGAAAATATATTCTCGCCCAACAATCTATTTTTTTTCCTCAATTAAAAGCTTAATCTATCGCCAACGTTCACGGTCTATCGCCGATGTTCCACTTCTTTACTTATCCAGCAATGTTTCTTCGTGGGCCTTTGTCCCACGTGATTCGTCGTTCTCCGGTGAGTAGTCTTCAAATCCAATCTCTGTTTTTGGTTGAATCCTCGTCCGTCGTCGTAGGCCAGTTGTTCTCAATGTTCGGGTTTGGAGTTGAGTTCGTGAAGGTTTGGGATGGGATAATTAGTTGAGTAGGCTTAATTTGAGATATACGTAGTAGGTGAGTTCAGTTTTTAGTAGATGGTTAGTAGTTAGTCAAATCAAGGGTATTTCGGTGGAATTACGTTATAATGGGTTAAGTTCAATGGCCTGATTAGCTTAGGTAGTTGGCCAATTAATTATGTGAGATAGATTAGGTTTTAGTTCGAGGTTGGTTCGGATTTTGTAGTTGATGGATTCTGTGTTTTTTTTATTTGGGTCCGCTTTAGTTAATCGGTTCTTGGGTTAACTAGTTAATTAGACTAGAGGTGTAATTTCATTTGCAAAGTGTCTCGTTCGTTTAATTCTCATGTGGTTTGAGAATTTGTAATTAATTGGGTAGGTTAATTAATGTAATATAGGTTACTTGGAAGCTATATATATATATATATATAAGTGGTGATCAGTAGCCTATGATACGTATGTTCGGGGCTAGATTACTTTCAGAAGTATCGGTTCCCGTTTAGTTCGGTTGCTAATTGTTATTTAGTAGGTCTTTTTACTAGTCAACTAATTGGTAATGGTCGTTAATGTTCTTAGGTTTCTAGCGTTACTCGTGTTCGTTAAATCACATCAAGAGTCGTCTTTGAGGTAAGTCGTTTTTCGACTTGCTCGGTTCTTCTCTATCCTGTTAGATTGGGTACCGTTATTGTAGGGCGGCTTTTGGGAATTACTCCCGAATACCTTTTAAATTGTTTTGAACATCTTGAATTGTTGTGTGCGTAAAATGGTTTTGAATGTATTTTATCAGAAATATATTTTTGGAATGTTTTCTCTGTGTTGGTACCGTTTCCGACACGGCCCATCGTAGCTGTTGTTGAGGAAGAGTCGGTTATGTATGACCCGTGTGACAGGGAAACCGTGCCCCTTCAAAACAAAAATTATTATCTATGTGTTTTGGCAAGTGCTCCAGTGGAGGCTTAGCCGGGGTCAGAAGGGAGATTGTGAAGTGGAGTGAGAGGGCCTGCCTCTGCACTCGGCGCGGCGATGAGCGCCTTGGAAGTCGGATTGCGTGATGGAGGAATTGCGTTGTCATAAGGTTGTATTGTGAATGTGAATGTGGCTATGTGTGACTAATTACGACTAATTTAGGTATTGGTCTTTAGAGTTATGATTGCGATTGTGGACTTGGATGCTGACGTTAGAAATGTTTTTAAAACGTCTTACAATTTCCGTATTCTTTCTAACTTGATAGATTAGTAGCTGATCATTCGGGGATTATTTTTCCAGTTATAGGTATGTCACAAGAAACCATGCAAGAGCCTTGGTCGGATGGTGGAGTGGATCGTTGACGCACGTGTCATTACTGGAGTTTGGGTTTTTCGGGTGTACTTCGGGAGGATTTATTATTATTATTAGTTCTGTTGAATTATTTTAATTGCAATTTTTTTTGTTGTTTGGAATATTGTGAGGATAATTCAGGAAGGGTTACTTAGTAATTTTGTTTATGCATTCGGGCTTTCAAACATGTTTTTTTTTCAGTTTGTAAATCTGAAAGTTGCATGTTTTATTTGTTTTCTCGTCGTGTCCGCGTTGTAAGATCCTAAAGTGTTGTTGTCAAACCCACCTAAGTAGTACCTAGTAAGGTCTATTTCTAAGTAGCGCCCCGTTAGAAGTCGGGGTGTTACATAAGTACTTCTATATCATAAATTACTATGCATTGATTAAATGATCAAATAATTTATATAGTTACGATTCTTAACATTTTGTTTTTTGGTTATAATATAAATATTTATGCTATTTTATAATGTAATTCAATTGACTCTAATTTGGTATGCTTGATCACATGTTTTTATTTTTCAAAATCTGAATATTTAAATTATATAAACATAGAATATAAAGTTTGTCTCGTCCAAAGGATATAAACTCTAAAGAATAAACCTAAACATCGATAATAGATTATTCATAAACTTTCAAATTTATATAAAGTGAGAATAATGTTTGGACTGTCAACTCGAAAAATCTAAAAAATTAATCAAAATCTAAAAAATTTAAAAAATTTATATACACGAGAATCGCATTAATGAAAATCTAAAAAATTAGTTACAAAAAATAAACCTAAACATCGATAATAGATTAATTATATAAAGTGAGAATAATGTTTGGACTGTCAAGTTCATAAAAGAAATTCATAAATCTTAAATTAGTATGCACTGATTAAATGATCAAATAATTTATATATGTACTTTTTTAATATTTTTTATATACATTCAATTATACAATATTTCATAACAAAATTATTTAATATGAATAATCACATGTTATGATTTCTAAAAGCCTGAACATTTTTATAAAATAATAAACATAGGATATAAATTTTGTCTCGTCCAACGGACGGGTTAACACTCTAGTATTCTAAATGGTTGTTACTATGTTTCATTTAACTACTTTTTTATTAAAAAAACAATAAATTAACTATCCTCTTATGACACATTTTTTATATGATAATACTTATAATAATACAAAGCCAAATTTTATAGATTAATAAATCCTCGTGAATTTTAAAAATTATTTTAAAAACTCATCTTATAAAAAAGCAATAATATTTCTTTTATCTTATAATGAATTTAATGATAACGAAGTCGAGAAGTCTTCTAAAATAATTAAAAATACATAAAAATAAACATAATCATTGAAAAAAAAATTGTTTAATATTTTATAGCTTAATTATAGCTTCCATTCCATTTTAACACATATTACCTAGTCATTTTTATTATTATTTTCCGATTACCATATATAGATTGTGGCTATTTTTGAAATTAAATGAATAAAGTTATCATTTGTATTTTGTGATAAACTTAGAAGAAAATAACCATTTCATTTTTATTTCAATTCTTGATTTAATGCATAATTAATCTCATTTGTTTCTTCATTTTTATGGTGACTATACTAGATAAGAACGAAATAAGAAGAAAAATGGTTTCATTTATTTGGTTAATTGGGAAAAACCGTTACTAATCTTATTTAATATATATTTAAAATCTAATTAATTGGATATAATGAAGGCAATGTATGAAATTATATTATGTTTTAAAGAAGGATTAAAGATACTAATTGAGCAATAGGTAGACTACACCTCGATTTATAAAAAGGAAGACGCGAATCAAGGACTAAAAAAGCCACTAAATCATAGAAGTGGGTGATGAGAGGATAAGATAAAATGTTCATGTGAAGTATAAAAAGGTAAAAATTTTGTCGACAAAATTTCTTCATGAGTATCACAATCTTTATATTTAGATTACGAATACAAAGCACCACAATAGTCAATTTAAGCATTAAGTACAGGACATAAAATAATTTTTAAAGTGAAAATTGTATTTAAATATTTTTTATCAAAAGTAAATAAAAAAATATTCCGTGTGTAACACGAGCATCACCACCTAGTTTGAAGTATTTCCCAATAAACATACTAGGGCTGTGCAAACAATGACCGGACCGGCAGACCAGACCGGAATTTTATAGTCCAGTCCTCGGTCTGAGAAATTTAAAATTTTCGGTCCCGATCTAAATCCGGGACCAGACCGGGAATTCCCGGTCTGGACCGTAAGACCGATATAACAATAAAATTAGGATAATTGGGCTTGGGCTGGCTAATAATGCAATAAGTCCCAAATAAAATTAAATCACAACCTACTAATGACTAATGGTCTATCGTTGTCGTTGTTGTTGAGTGATATCACATTTTAGATTCATGATAATCACACATACACACCTAAACCCTAACTGAAGTGTTAATTGTCGTCGTCGACCGCTGACCCACTGTTCCGACATTTCGCTTTTCGCCTCTCCCCTGTCCGGCCAAGAAACCATATCGTTGCTCACTTCTCTACCAAACGGCTAAACCTACTGTCGCTGCTACCCCCAACTACCACCGCCGTATGGCCACGACGCCAAAACCCCACCACATCCTTGATCGATTCTATCTCTCTCAAGTTCAGCGGCGTTCGACACTTCAACGGGAGGATGAATTTGTCTCGGGAAATACTTTTATTGCTCATTCAATCTTCATTCAATCTTATGTTAGACGGATTTCTTCATTGGTATGTATAATGGTATGGGTTAGACGAATTAGACCATGTTTAATTATAATGTTACAAAGAGTAATCCGGTCAAATCGGTCCAAAATCCGAGATCGGACCGTAATTGGACCGGACTGTTATAATTCGGTCCGGTCCGATCCACGGTCTATATTTTGTCTAAATTATGGTCCACCAGTCAGGACCGGACCGGACCGTTTGCACTGCCCTAAAACATACTCTTAGCTTCACCTAAATAATAATAATAATAATAAACATACTCTTAGCACACAATTGACCTTACATAAATCATAAATAAATCAGTTAAAAAACGAGACAAACTCCATAAACTCTTCATCCAATTCAAGTGCACTCATCGAATCTTCAAAAAGACACACTTCCAAATCCACACTCCCCTCCTCATCACGCCCGGCTCCGCAATTCACCCTCCCTTCTCGCTTACTTCCTCTCCCGCTAATCACAGAAACCGCTTTCCCCATCCCCAACTCCACTCCATAGCAATCGAACCTCGTCGATCCGCCAAACACAACGCAGCAATTACTAGCTCCTGGTCGATACACTCCGCCGCCCGGGTTCTTCATCCACTTCTCAATCCTCGCCCTCACTTTCTCGTCATCATGACTCGCCACCACCTCATTCACCTTCAACGCCGCCCATCCCAGGCTCCGCCGCCGCAGCTCGCCAGCGGCGGCGCTCGCCACGCCGATCTGCACACAATTCCCGAAGTAATTTTGTGACAGGGGAGGATTTAGCCTTCCCCTGTTGTTGAAGGTCAGTGCGCAATCTGTGTAGACTTCGTCCGGGATAGATCGTGCTCTTGTGATAGATCTCCAGACGAGCGCGGCTAATGCCTGGAAAGACGAGATTTGATTGACGATCCCGTTCGACTCGGAATTCGCCTTCGATTTTAGATTCGCGATTGATTCGGCTGAGAAATGGAAAACCCTATCTGTGGATTCGGAAGTCTCCGATCTGCGATTTGGGGGAAAATCGTAAGGGAGCTTGATTGGGCCGTGACCGTCGATGAACCAGCGCTCGTACACCGGCGGCCGGGAGATCGGAGCGTTATTGAAAATCTCCGACCATGAATTGAGGAAATGCCAGAAGGACTCTCCGTCTGCGCAGACGTGGTTAACGGAACACGCGAGGAAAACGCCGTCAATTAGCTCCGTTACTTGAACCGTCAACAACGGCCTGGCGTGACCGTCATGGTTGACGGCGTCAATGTGGTCAAACAATGAATCAAGTGCTTCAATTTGGCGGATAATTGGAGAAGTGATTTCGGCTACTTTCATGTCCATGATGGCATGGACAAATCTTGCTCCAGGGCCTTTGTTACAGTCGATGAAGATGGAGCAAGTTCGATCTTCTTCATCGAATCGGGTCTCGAGTTGACCAGCTAAGGAGTAAAAGTGAACGAGGGCTAAAGAGAGAGATTCTTTGAGCTTGTCAAGAAAAGTTTGCATTGGATACGGAGAAGGTTTGAATACGAAGCCTTTTTGAGTGTAACGGTGAGAAAGCACGAAGAGATCCCATGGTGTTAAGTGGACAAATTCTTGTGCTGATTTGGGTTTGATGAAGCACTCTGAGACTTGCCTTGCAATTGGAGAAGAAGCCATTTGCAATCTTAGAGCTTAATTTCAGCTGGGTTGTTGTGTATAAACTATGAAAGTATAACTTATAAGTGGAACTCATCATGAAAAGGGCCTTCAGTGGAAATTATCAGGATTGAATCTACATGTGTGATAATTGGTGGTTATAATCATTCAAACCTTATGATGTCTGAAGGTGAATCAATGGAAGTGGTGGGCTCTTTTGCCTTGGCCTGTGTCCTCAGATGGACTGGCCGTATCATTGTCTTCGCTCTCGCGAATTTAAATCCAAGAGATGCAGATTTTAGCGGTTCAAAAGCTTTAATTTACATTCACAAAACAGATGCCATGATGTTGTCAAAACTTACGTTCCAATTCCCATGAGCTTTTTGATATTTCTGCTCTCATTATGTTTTCTTTTTGCCTTCTTGGATTCAAATCATCTCCATCTGGTCTTCAGTCTTCACTTTTGTCCAAGTTTGAAAATGTTATATGTCAAACGAACAATAAAATAGAAAAAAAAATTAAGGTGCGAATCAAATACTCAAGGTCTTATTATTCAGTGAAGCAATTTGAACCTTTCGTTTTAGGCATCTATCTATCTATCTACAAGTCCTTGTAATTCTATACGTACCTTTCTTTCCCATATTCCCTCAATATATATACCAATATTGTTCTCTTGAAACAAGGAACAATTTGACCAATACTTTTCTTTCTCGGTAGAGTAGGATAATATAACAAAATACAAACTTGTCCAAATCGATTCATAAGTTCTTCAACTTGGTTGACCCTCAGTTTAGAAAAATTCTAGGTGTTTATAAAACCTTATTCTGTGTTTAACAACTCCTGCCTATATTGAAAAATTCTTTTGCCTCCCACCTGAAAACTCCCCTTGTTTTCCCCAATAAAACCCCACGCTCGTTTAATATTGCCCATAAACAGAAATAAAAATCCTCTTGAAACAAAATTAAACAATTTTTCCGGTGACTTAGAAGAGCTAGCTAACGCCATGTTTGGATGGCAGGCGGCCATAGCAGTGGCAGCCTCCGCGGCTGTCCTCATAGCCCTTTTAGCCACCATCATTTTCCGGCGTTGTTTTAGTATCTCCAAACACGGCACAAACGTCAGAGAAACAACCACCACAACACCACCACCGCCGCCACTAAACAGGGGAATCATAACAGAGGTCTCGCCATCTCAGCTGATCGCCAAAACCCAGATCAGAACAAAACCAACCCACCATCTCTTCCAACGTGGGTCATCCAAAAAACCCTTGTTCAACTGGTCCAATCACCCGTCGTTGATCACAGACGCTTTCGAGAATGGATGGTCCAAATTCGCCTTCACCAACTATTCATCCTCACCGTCCACCCGATCAACTCTCTTGCCTTGCGGAGACGTCCAAGTAGAAATAGCCTGGGAAGTGGGTGAAGAATCTGTTGAGTTTATGCAGAAGATCAGAATGAATTCTGGGCTGAAGAAATCGACCTCCAATTCTTCTTCCATGGCGGCAAAATCAGTCATTAAAACGGCTCTGCCCCTCCCTGGCCCGCCATTGGGAAACTCCTCTGCTTTCCCACAAGAAGCCTATTTTGAGATCACCATTTTAACTACTTGTTCGTCTTGTGATGATAAGAGTACGATTGACGGCGAGAAGATTAAACTGATTCGGGATTTCGATGGGAGCAAGAACGCAAATCACGCGTTGGGAGATTTGAAGTTTGGGAGCAGAGGAGGAGATAAAGCTGGACTAATGATGTCTGTGGGGCTTACTTCTTCTAGCCTTGTACCTCTCAAGGTCCCTGGAAGTTATCGTGGCTCAATTGGGTTCAACTCTGATGGCTCAGTTTATGTTGATGGTAATTTTAAGCTTCCTTTTTTTACTTCATTAATCATATTTGTTGATATATGGATCTAGCTTTTGCTTCTATGAATGATCAAAACTGAACAACAAAAGTTTAACATATTGCATTATATTTAAGCATCTAGTTTACAGTTTTAGCATGGACATGTTTCTTACTATGGTCAATTATATAACTTTATGAAATCAACTGCACAGTTTTAAACTGCAAACATTCTTACTACTCCGTACAATTTAACGTAGCATCTTATTATGATATCTTTAGACAGTTTATGATAAAAAAAAATACTGTAGCAAATTTATCTTGTTATAGATGCATTTTGGATTCTCTTGTGATTTTGTGTGTAAGGGGTGATTTAGTTATACATGTGCTATTTAAGAGGTGGGTCATTACAATTCATCCCAATTTTAATGCATTGTGATCATTACAATAATCTTGATCAACCTATCTTTCTTCTCTTGTTAGGAATCAAGTTGGTATTTGGATCCGGGAAGGAGGAATGGGGACAAAAGGAAAAAGTGATAGGATGTGGCTTCAATCCTTTACACAAGAAGGTTTTCTTCACAATGGATTCAAAGCTTGCCCATCTAGTAAATTGCAAGTCAGAAGAATTTAGCAGCCCACTCTACCCTGTCATAGCAGCCAATGCCGACGTCACAATTCTTGTGAACCTCGGCCAGACCAGCTTCGCCTATGAGCCTGCAAACGCCTCGAGAACTCCAAACCCGTGCTTTGTAGGGTCCACCATCAGCTCTCCAGCTGCCTATGAAGACAGCGGAGAGCTGTTCTCCATGGGGAGGATTGATTCGGGTTGGCTTAATCACTCTGCGACAAAGAGTAGTACGAATAGCGACGTCTATAGTTGGTATGGTGGCAGTTATAGCAATAATAACAAGAATGGTAGAATGAAAAATAAAGGAAATGAGGGGGATGATGAGTCTGAAGCTGATTTGTTTGAAATAGTGTTGGATAAGTCTCTCAAAGTATAGTAAATATGAAAGATATCTGTACATGTATAGTTTCTTGGGTTTCTGTTTTTTAGTTTCTTGAAGCTCTTGGATATTGAAAATTGAAAACAGTTTTGTGCAGATTGTTTGTGAAGGAGCTGGGGATAATAGATGAATGCAATGTCAAAGCATTGCTGAGTGGAGAGAAATTTAAGAATATCTAACCTTGAATTTTTTTATTTAATCTTGTGTTTTTTGTGATTTATGTGTTAAAGTTCGGCGCGCTAAATACGAACGGAGGAGTAGACCGTTCCAGTGTACACATGCGTGACAGGTCATCATAAGCCTATGTGGTTCCATCTTAAAACCAATTGATGATAGGAGGAGTAATTAAGGGTATATATTTGTGTTAATTTTTTTTTGGATTTCCGATGTGCGAATTCATTCTTCCGCATTATGTTTTTCAAATTTTTTTAGGTAGAAATTTAAGTTTTTCAATTTATCCATACGTTAAAACATTCTTGCAAGCCACTTCATTTGAACCATTATCTAGTTTTTCCTTTCTGTTTTTCCTTTCTTTCTTTGACTTTCAAATGTGGACTTTAGGAATTAAGAGATAAGGGTATATAATAGAAATTTAAAAAAAAGAGAGGATTAATATTCTTCAAAGATGATGCCGGGCAACATATGATGCATGCAGATAGATTATACAAATCCAGCTCTTGCTGGACATTGGTGGTTCTAGAAGAGCAAATTATTTGAAAAAAGTAGTCGTTGGATGATTAATAAGGATAGCTGAACGTTTTAGTCATCAATGAAGGCAAGTGTACGTCAATGTCAATCTATTCAATATTGCCAATATATAAGACGTTAATGATTGGGGTATTCCCCGTTGAAATCATTTTAAAGGAATTATTTTGGGATGCAAATCTGTTATTTTTATTAAACTATAGAGTATTTATACAAGGTAGATGTTGACTTAATATGAGCCCCAAACCTAAAATACAATAATTACATTAAATATAATAAATGTAAGATATATACTTCGATACTCTTCCTCAAATTGGAACACAAAGATCATGAATGTCCAACTTGTCCAACTTGTCCAACAAGAACTGAAATTGTTGAGCACCAAGGGACTTGGTGAGAATATTCGCGCACTGAAAATGAGTACGAATGTGATGTGTCTGAACCGTGCCGGATAGTAACAAATCACGAATGAAATGACAATCAACCACTATATGTTAGTCCGATCATGAAAATTCGGATTAGAAGCAATATGCAAAGCAGCCTGACTATCACAAACAATCGCATGGGAGAGGAATGATCAACACCAAGTGAGCGAAGTAAGGCCTTGAGCCAAAGCAAATCACAACAAACAGTAAGCTTGGCCCGGTATTCAGCCTCAGCCGAGGAACGCAAAATAGTCTTCTGCTTCTTGCTCTTTCAAGAAATAGGAGATGAGCTAAGCTGAACAATATAACCGGTCAAAGACCAATGTGTCATCGGACACGTCTTATAGTCATAATCACATAAAGTGGTAAGTTGTAAAAAGGAGTCTCATCTGAGCAGAATGCCCTGACGAGGATGACTCTTAAGATACCGAAGACCTCGAGTGGTAGCATCCCAATGATCAATAGTGGGAGACCACATAAACTGAGCCAAAGTGTGAACATCATAACAAATCTCTAGAGGAGTAATACTCAGATAGATGAGGCAGCCAATAAGACGGCGATAAGTAGATAATGCAAGCTTGTGATTCGATTTCATAGGAAAATCACATTGCTTGCTAGCAAGCAATACAGACTCAGTCAGAATATCAGGAGTGAAATTCCCCTGACACAAGAATAAACCATCAACAGATCTAGCAATATCGATACCAAGAAAATATTTCAAGGACCCTAAGTCCTTCATGTGAAAAGAAGAACTCAACTAGGCCTTGAATGTAGTTAGAACTTAGAGCAGTAAAGTCATTACTAGCAATGATCAGATCGTCGACATAAACCAACACATGAATGCAGACACCAGAATGTATATAAGAAAATAATGAGTAATTTGCACGAGACTGAGAAAAACCAAACTTACGTAAAGCAAACCTCAGTTTGGCGAACCAATTCCTTGGAGGTTGTCTAAGACCATATAAAGAACGATTTAATTGACAAAACCTGCCAGCAACAACACATGTAAATCCTGAAGGAGTCCCTATATACACTTCTTCATGCAAATCTCCATGAAGAAAAGCGTTATGAACATTCATCTGATGAATTTCCGAATTCCTAGCAGCAACATCAACTAAGAATGCACGAACAGATCCCATTTTAGCAACAGGAGCAAATTTCTCATGATAATCAATGCCCTCCTTTTGATTGTTACCGAGAACAACCAAGCGAACCTTGTAACGCTCAATAGAAACATCAGAGTTAAACTTGACTCTAAATACGCATTTACAGCCAATAGGTTTCTTCCCTATAGGAAGTTCAGTAACGGTCCAAGTACCATCACGCTCAAGGGCAACTATCTTGGCCTGCATGGCCTCTCGCCAATGTGAGCTACGCATTGCTTTAACAAACGTGTGTGGCTCTATAACAGATTGTACGACAGCAAGAAAAGCAATATGGCGAGATGAGAAACGATAATAAGTGACATAATGCGTTATGGGAAAGAAAGTACCAGGCGTAGTTGATGTATTACAAATCTTACCATGGCTTTTTCTTTCCCTTCTCATAAATACTATTGCCTATATAAGGCCATAAGTCTATACCCTAAATCCCTTTCATCGCTTTCTTAAAACTCTCAAAGCTCTCTTCTTGCTACCTATGAAATCTCTCGCTTTCTCTTTCTCTGTCATATAAGAAAATCCCCACAACCATAATTCACTCTTTTTCAAATCTTCTCAATGGCAACTACATCCAAGATTAACTTCTCTACCTTCTCCCAAGAGGATACTTAATCCATATATACAACCCTCTTCGCTCAAAATGTTGCAAGAGAAGACTTTGGCTCTCAAAACCCTACTCCGTTTATGATCCCAATTCAGTCTTTTGATGAGGTCGCCGATGTGGTGAAAAGGTTGTGGTGGAGCTTCCCAATTCCCCAAAAGTGACATAACCTATCAATCTTGATGATAAAGAAGGTGAAGCTATAATGGATGACGCTGCCACATCTTTGGTGGTGTTTAATCCGATAATCGCAGCTAAGACCTTTGTCGAGGATCAGTGGGAAAAAGAAAAATCCATTCTTTAAAGATCCCCTAGCCGCCACCTAATAGCTTGCATATAGGTAGTATTTAGGATGCATGTTTACCTTTCTTTTGCATTGTTTTTAGGTAGTTTTAGTTAGTTTCTTTAGTGTCTTAAGAGTGTCTAGGAGTTTTGGGTTTTTGCACTTGTTCTATGTTGTTTTACAGGTCTTAAAGTGAACAAGTGTGAAAGGAATGGAAACGGGAGAAGAACGCTTGAATTCGGGCCATCCGTTGGAGTTGCTGGTTCGACACCTCTGTCTTGAAAGGGTTCGTTCGGGAGCTATAGTGATCTTATGAAGTTGAGTTTGGTATCATTGGAAAGTTAATCCAAAGAGCTACAATTCATGTTTTTACTCCGAGTCCAAATTACAACTCGAAGTGAGTCAAAACAGCCCCCGAAGTGTGACATAAGTTCTGAACCGAGGTGCTGGCGGCACCCGCCGCCAACCTAGCGGCACCCGCCGCCCCTGCCAACGCGGAGATCTATTGAGCGACACGTGTTTTATTTCCATTGGTTCTTCCTATGTCAGCTTTGATCCGAGATATATGTATTTTTGGATAGACTTTTTAGACCTAGTTTGATATATTAGGTTTTAGAGAGTTGCATCTCTCATTCAGACATCATTATCGTATTTTCCATTTAGAGTTTTTAGCTTTCATGGAGAACTAAGCCCTTTTGCTTAGTCAGACAGTTTGAAGCATCGTTTGACTTTCAGTTGTGAGATTTCTACTCTTTCTCTATTGCATGGAATTATTTTACTCTCTTGTTTGAATTGTTTATGTGATTGATTTCAGCAATTTCTAGGGTTGTTGTTATTGAATCTCAATTGCTAGATCTAGAGAAATTACTGGTTGAGTTTCTCTATTTCGTAGTAGCAAACTGCATTGCACTAGTATCTGGTTGTGCTAGTCTATTGCAGAAGAGAGTTAAATTGCATTCTAGTATAAAAGCTGGTTGTTTTATGCTAGATTTGTATCCTGATTATATTCATATTCTTAATGCTGCTTTTGAATTGAATCTTGATAGTTTCAGGGTTATTCAATTAGCTAGGATTGATAGTATCTGGTTGTGCTATTAATTATCTTTGAAAAGGAATTGGAATTCCATATGCATGCAATATTGAGTGAATCGATGATCAACTTGTCATATGAATGTGGATCTCTGGTTGACTAAGTGTTTCCTTAAATTAATAAAAACCCAAACTTTATTTGCTTTGCTAGTTTTTGCATGCTCAATAGTTAGTTTAGTTCTAAAACCCTTTTACTTTAATTGACACAAAATTTACATAGAAAGATAAATCTCCTCCCTGTGGATTCGACCCTTACTTCCCTAAGACTACAGTCTTTAGGTTGTTAGGACTCTTTTGCATAGCCGTGATTTGCACGACCATTTCACGCCTATCAAATTGGTGTTGTTGCCGGGGAGGCAATAATTGTCTTTTGTGTGATTTTTGTGCCAATCTTGGTGTTGTGAACCTATCTTACGGTTCATAACACTTGTGCTACTAATTTATGGCTTTGTTCAAGTGTAAACAATTGCAGGATGAACACTTCCATGATTATTTTTCTAGATTTCAAGACCATGTGCTCAAAATTTGTACACAGGGATTCGGATATAGTGATGGAGAGGTCAACATCGGAGTTATTCTTGGTATGAATTTTGAGACAAGGGTATTGGCTAACTACATGAGCAATGAGAGACTTTTGTACATGGGATCCGAGGAATGCTGGGATTTCTTATGTTTCATGAGCTGTCGGAGCTTTCATGTTGAGTCATCTTCCCAACAGCCACAATCGGTTGATACGTCTCTTGAGGATTTAATGAAAGAACTCTCTACCAGGACGGATGCTTTGACAATGGAAGTTTGTGCTGCCACAGAGATACTTGCAAAGCCTAGGGAGCTTGAATCATCTTCTCCCATATGGAGTCATGAGTTTGAGCCTTTTGTGGTTTTGGAAGAAGATTATTTTGTTGACCATGATGACTTCTTTGCTGATGAAGTAGACAACAATGAGGGAGGAAATCAAGATGATGCATCTGTTAAGGCTCCCACCATCATGTTGTGCCCTATGCTAGGCCTTGAAATCCCATGCTTCAATTTCCACACCTTCTCACATCCAAAGCTTATGGAGTTGCAAGATGAGGAACCAAGTCTGGAACATGAGGTGGAAGGTGAAAAATATATGGAGTTCATCTTTGAAGAAAGTGGTAATGGTGACAAATACTTTGACCCACACTGTAAGTATTTTATGACATCACCACTTGTGTTAAATTTGTTTGAGCATATGCCATCTCATAAAAATTGGGCACATAGGTTTGATAAGTTGAAACGGTTTTTGAATGGTATAATATTCACTTTCAATTTATCATTGTGTTACTTATGCTCTTGTGAGATGTGTTCACAAGCTTTTGACAAGTTGTTAAGGGCATTGACAATGTCTAATCTTGTCAATTTATGCTAAACGTCGAGCCACGACGTTAAATAACGCGCTTGTCGGGAGGCAACCCGATCTAGGTATTTTTTTATATAGCTTAGTTGTTTTTGTTTCGGTTTTTCCTTTGTTTCTGTGTTGGACTAATCTACAGGTAGGCAAACAAGGAGCGCAATGGAACTGGCGGCACCCGCCACCAAAAGGGCGGCGCCCGCCGCCAATTAATTTCGAAGGGCCTTAGCTACGAAGTGGCCAGCGCCGACCGCCGTAAGCACGACGGCACTCGCCGCCAGCCCGCCGCCTACCCGCCGCCTCACAATGTTGATTTTTTTGTCCTTCTGATGTTGCTCACCACCATTCCGTTACCCAAATTAGTAGTTGGTTTGTGAGTTCTTCTCTTTCTCTTTACTTTTACTTTACATTGGGGACAATGTAAGATTTAAGCATGGGGGAAGGGAATTACTTGCTTTGCATTCATGTAGTTGCATTAGATTAGGCATGTTAACTTTATGTTTTGCATTGATTCAAATTCTTAAAAAATTAAAAAAAAAATCAGAAAATTCATAAAAATACAAAAATATTGCATTTAAGTTCTTATTTCCCCATTGTTGGATTCCTCTTGTGTTTCTAAGTTAAGTATAAATTCTAACCCATAATTTGCATGATATACTGAAGTTGATATGATATGAGCATGATCATTGATTAAATGACTTGATTATAGGATGGAGCATGTATTTAGCTTGAGTATTTGATTCATTCTGAAGTTCTAGACAACAATTAGCCTTGTGAGATTTGATTTTTGGCCTTTCATGATATATTTGTTCTCTACATTTCTTGAGTGTATCACCATGACTATCTAGCTCTAGAACTTGCGTTATGACTCTTTTTCAAGGTTGCTTTATATGATTAAATGCATGACATCAAAGTGATTGAGGCAATGTTTCTTATTAGCCTATTATTTCCCTTCCTACCCTATAAGATCCATGTTTTTGACACCCCGTTATTTTAAGCTTTAAGCCTATTTTTGATAGCTCCACAAAATTTTCCTAGCCTATTAAGCTTGACCCAGGATCCGGGATTTAGGACTTTAGGTTGTGTTTTTGTTTTGTGTGAGTTATGTATAAGTATGGGGGAGTTGGATGAAAAGGTGGAAAAGAGGAAATAAAGCTCTCGGTTTCAAAGTGAAAAAAAATGAAGATGAAGTTTGTTGCAAAATAAGCAAAAGAAAAAGTGCTTAAAGTGTTATTAGTCTTCATTAACAAAGTAAAGAAAGAGTTGAAAAGAGGCAAGAAGAAAAAGAAAAAAAAAGAAGCAAAGTGTTTGAATGTAAAGAAAGTGTAAAGTTTGGGTTTAGGATTAGTTCTTTATCCCGGATTTAGCACCACAGGACAAATATTATCCCTTCCAAATTTCTCACCTTGGCCCCATTACAAGCCGGAAAAAGACCTCATGATTTTTGTTATGTATTTGATCCCCATCGATGGAGATTTAGAACTCTGATGCAAGCATATGGTAGTCTAGTTTTCATGGGTGATTTTTGAGTGAAACACGTCCTTTATACACTTGAGAGTTGAGTGCAAACACAATTTCCTTGGTGAGGTCTAGAATGGATGAATGGTCTTTACTTGTTGCTTACCATAATGCATGTTGAGAAGTCTTGGTTGAGTTTTTAATTATATGTGAAATGCTTGTTTGACTTGAGATGGATGTATGATTGCATTTCTGTAATGTGTTTTGGATTTATGACTTGCTTGAGGACAAGCAAGCGTTAATCATGGGGGAATTTGATAGCTTGCATATAGGTAGTATTTAGGATGCATGTTTACCTTTCTTTTGCATTGTTTTTAGGTAGTTTTAGTTAGTTTCTTTAGTGTCTTAGAGTGTCTAGGAGTTTTGGGTTTTTGCACTTGTTCTATGTTGTTTTACAGGTCTTAAAGTGAACAAGTGTGAAAGGAATGGAAACGGGAGAAGAACGCTTGAATTCGGGCCATCCGTTGGAGTTGCTGGTTCGACACCTCTGTCTTGAAAGGGTTCGTTCGGGAGCTATAGTGATCTTATGAAGTTGTGTTTGGTATCATTGGAAAGTTAATCCAAAGAGCTACAATTCATGTTTTTACTCCGAGTCCAAATTACAACATGAAGTGAGTCAAAACAGCCCCCGAAGTGTGACATAAGTTCTGAACCGAGGTGCTGGCGGCACCCGCCGCCAACCTAGCGGCACCCGCCGCCCCTGCCAACGCGGAGATCTATTGAGCGACAAGTGTTTTATTTCCATTGGTTCTTCCTATGTCAGCTTTGATCCGAGATATATGTATTTTTGGATAGACTTTTTAGACCTAGTTTGATATATTAGGTTTTAGAGAGTTGCATCTCTCATTCAGACATTATTATCGTATTTTCCATTCAGAGTTTTTAACTTTCATGGAGAACTAAGACCTTTTGCGTAGTCAGACAGTTTGAAGCATCGTTTGACTTTCAGTTGTGAGATTTCTACTCTTTATCTATTGCATGCAATTATTTTACTCTCTTGTTTGAATTGTTTATGTGATTGATTTCAGCAATTTCTAGGGTTGTTGTTATTGAATCTCAATTGCTAGATCTAGAGAAATTACTGGTTGAGTTTCTCTATTTCGTAGTAGCAAACTGCATTGCACTAGTATCTGGTTGTGCTAGTCTATTGCAGAAGAGAGTTAAATTGCATTCTAGTATAAAAGCTGGTTGTTTTATGCTAGATTTGTATCCTGATTATATTCCTATTCTTAATGCTGCTTTTGAATTGAATCTTGATAGTTTCAGGGTTATTCAATTAGCTAGGATTGATAGTATCTGGTTGTGCTATTAATTATCTTTGAAAAGGAATTTGAATTCCATATGCATGCAATATTGAGTGAATCGATGGTCAACTTGTCATATGAATGTGGATCTCTGGTTGACTAAGTGTTTCCTTAAATTAATAAAAACCCAAACTTTATTTGCTTTGCTAGTTTTTGCATGCTCAATGGTTAGTTTAGTTCTAAAAACCCTTTTACTTTAATTGACATAAAATTTACATAGAAAGATAAATCTCCTCCCTGTGGATTCGAGCCTTACTTCCCTAAGACTACAATCTTTAGGTTGTTAGGACTCTTTTGCATAGCCGTGATTTGCACGACCATTTCACGCCTATCACCACCTAATGAGGAGACAACAGAATTCGAGAAGGATCCGTTCCAAGAAGAACCCAAGAAGGACATTGATAGTCCTTCTACTGCCTCAAAAAGAAAGTGAGGCGAGAAGGTGATCGAAGAAGATGATGATGAGGAGAATGATGAAGTCATCATGTTTGATCTCAGGGATTACACTCCGAAAACGAAGAAGATGAAGATGGTCCCAATGGATTCTTGGATCAAAGGCAAGCTACGATCTTCCGCCAAGAACATCATTGAGTTCATGGAAATTGAAGAAACCTTTTCTCCTACTGCTTTCAAAGAGTTTGGCCCTAGGAATTCGATATCTCCCGTAAGCGTCGAGGAGAAAGTTTGTTGAAATATTTGTCTATAATTTTGATGGTTCCAAATGCAAGTGATCGAAGTGGGCAACATCAAGCATATGCGAAAAATTCATGAGGTCACCGACATAAGCAATGACGCCGACATGACAAGCATAGTGGATTTGAAGATCTTGAAGACGCATGAGAAGATTACGCAAGATAGCATATCATTTTGGTTAAGGATAGAATCTTCTCAAGATTAGAAAAGTTTTGGATATGCCTTAAGCCCTAAGGATTATTTTTATCATAATATTAGTTTTATTCCTAAGAAGATTTGTAAGGATTAGAAATATATTATCTTCCATAACCGAATGGGAAGTGATATATTTTCTAAATCCTAGTGTAGCATCTATTTAAACCTAGAGATAAGGTAGAATAGGCACGAACTTACATTGCATATTCTCGAGAGAAAACGTTTTGAGTATTCGAGTGTTCAAAAGAAGAAGACGGAGACTAGGATAGACTTTGTGAGTGAGAATAAGCTTTATCATAGAGTAAACGAGTGTCACACTACCATAGAAGTGTAGTAGTTGACTCTAGGTTACTCTTGTAAATATACTCATGAAATTTATAAAGCACACTACGACTTTTAATTCGACCAAATGAGAACTCGGAAGCGAATGGTTTTCGCTCAGTTAACTAATTTAGTATGCTAAGTATTCCATTATAAAAATTCATGAGTCAAGTAAGTCTTTCTTGTTTAAGAGTTATTTATGTTGCATGTTTATAGGTCGAAGAATTTATAGAAGTTGGTGACTCGTGAATTTAATATTAAGAGTTTTTTCCATATATCCTACAAAATTTAATAATTAGGCCTAATGGCTGAAAACCACCCGTATAATATGCGATATTTCACTTAACCACTTGTATTTTGAATAATTAATGAGAACCACCCATATTATATGCTCCGTTAGTAATTCACCACCCATGACCCCTTCCTCATTTGATTCCGTCAAAAACTATGACTTAGCACCCTAGATCCACTTTTTGTAATCCTTTGAACAGTATCCAAAAACAGAAAATCAACCCCCAAATCAGAACCTTAGCCATAAGATCCCTGGCTCAACAGTCATCTATCTCTGCCTCCTCCTCACTCAAACATCAATTTAAAGTTTGAAACCAACAATGGGCTCCTTTGGGTGGCTAATCGAAAAAATCGCGAACGAAAAGCGAAGACCAGGAATTCGTGAATCATGTTTCTATGGCTACAAGTGCATCAAAGGGCACTACTAATGCCTAAGTGGAAGCATGGGAAACCAACAAAAACTAGAAGAAGGAAGCTTGTGAGGCGACGGGGCTGGTGGTCCTCTAGCCACTATTCAATTTGGGGGTTAGGGTTTGGGCTATCAGGGAATCCTCTTCTATGGAGGGAGAAGTCAAAGGGAGGGCACATCAGGGAGGAGGAATCTCGGAGTAATTTTCGGATCGATAACATTATGGTAGAGGGTTGTCCTATCTCTATCAATTGTCGAATTCGAAAGGGGCTGATTGAACGATTTCTACACAAAACACATCACGCTTACACAGAAATTTGTATTCGTCCAAATCATTAGCGAGAAGGAGGAAGGAGGGCGTGAATTAAGGCCTCCTTCTTACCTAAAATGTGTATTCGTTCAAATCATTGGTGAAGAAGGCTGAAGTTCAGAGATGGAGAAGGAAGAAACAGCAGGGCATGAAAGAAAAGAGAGGGGAGGAGAGAGAGGAAAAGAAAAGAGAAAAAAAGAAACTAAAATAAGATTAAAAAAGCGGATTTGGGTGCCACGTCACAGTTTTTGACGGAATCAAACGGAGAAAGGGTCATGGGTGGTGAATCACTAATTGAGCATATAATATGAGTAGTTGTCAATAATTATTCAAAATACGAGTGATTAAGTGAAATATTACATACTATGCGGGTGGTTTTCAGCCATTCGACCTCATAATTAATATATTAACACATTCCCATACATCTCCAAGTCTCCAACCGCTTAGTGTGCCTTTGATTATGTTTCACTTGTGGGGAGAAAGAACTTTTTGGGTGAAAATTGATTTTAAGTGTCTCGAAAAACGTAAAAAGTATAGAAAATTGCATGAATTTTAAGAGAATTAAAAGTAATTTTTGGGTAGAAAGGAGTTTTGTAATTATAAGTTTAGTCCTCAACGTTTTACTTTTGTTTTATGTTAGTCCCCAACCTTTCTATTGTTCCAAGTTAGTCCCTAAAGTATTGAATAACATTCAAAATTGATCCTTTCCGTTTGAAAACTGTTAAAACTCTGTTAAATAATCATTTCCGTTTGACAATTTCACTCCGATAATTCTAAATGACAAGACTAGCCTTGCCCATCTTTTTACTGATTTCAATAGGGTTTGTTCAAAGATTGGGTACTTCAACAAGACACCCAAGTTTGCTTTCTTGCGTTTGAATTTGATTTGGGTAAGTTCAAATTCTAGCCTCCATTAGCACTATCCACCGATAAAATTAGGATAAAAAGGTGATTTATCTAGAACACTAGCACACTATATCAGAGTGGATAAATTTTGGTTTTAGTCCATTTTGTTTATTTTTGGGAAAAATAGAAGGGTGTGGGGCTTATTGTGATTTGAGGAGTACCGATACACCTGTTTATCATTTGTAATTGAACTGCGCAATAGATAATTTTGGCATGCTTTGAGCTTTTTTTTGGTATCACGTAGGAATAGTGGATGGATGATTTGTCAAATAGTAAATAATTAGTATGTATTTCCGTACTTTGTACGTTTTTTTTTAAATAAGATATTTTTAAATATATTTATTATTCGATAAAAATAATTATGTAAATGCTTAAATATAAATTTTGAATAAATATTTAAAAGCAATAAACTATAAAAGTTGTTTATTAAAAATAATAATATTTTATTAGTATTAAGATCTAAATTAATATCCAAAACATGATATATTTATAGATATATGAAGAGAGATATGAAATCATATCTTAAATGAATAATTATATTCAGATTTTCTATCCTATCATAAACTTAAATAAAATAAATATTCTAGAATTTGTATGATAGTATAAAAAAATATCCTAATGATCTTCCTATCTATCATATCCAAAAATAAAAAGATTGTTTAATAATGCGATTTTCTATCCTATATTCTAAAAACATGGATAAGAATTTATCATATCCAAAAATAAAATATTATTTTTTTAATAAAAAAGGTTGGTGTGGTCCAATCTAAAAGTGACATGTGTCGTTTAATAATTTTTTTAACCTCCGCTTTAGTATATAGTTATGATGAACGAAAGAATAGATTTTCAGAGGGCTAAAGGAAGAAGAAGGTGTCAGGTCATCGAAAATTAAATTGTTAAATTGATTTAACGTTTTTGAGACGGAAAGACTAGTTTAAAACGATTTGACAAAGTTTAGGGATTAATTTGGAACAATTTATACGTTTGGGACTAATATAGAACGGAAGTAAAAGGTTAAGGACCAAATGTATAATTAACCCCTACATAAAGCATCAAATGGAATGAATACTTGGTCCTCAGAATTTTCTGAAGATCACTAATCTAAAGCTACCAATTTCATATTCTTGACCTAAACTCAAAATACAGTACTTTTAAGGTTTCGCCACGACCAAAATTCAGAAATCATCAACACAAACCTAACTTGATGAGCCGACGGATAATTCATTCATCAACTATTACCCCCCACAAAACCTTTCCCAACAATCTCAAACTACACTTACATAAAACCACCAGAGATCAATACTCACTCTCACATAAACATACAAGTACAAATACATCCTTCTGCTTCTCACTTCAAAAGATGATTGCATTTGCCCAAAACTACCTACTAGTACAAATCACATATCCTCAGGACACATCAGAATGAGAGGCATCCAAGTCACAATCCTCTATGAAAACAGCCTCTTTAATCTCTTGCAACATCTTCAGAACTTGCCACATTGTGGGTCTCTGCTCCGGCGAGTTTATGCTACAAGCAATGGCAATTTCCAACAACATGGCCAGCTTAGTCTCTTCCTCCCCGCCATCACCCGTCCCCATATCCCTTGTAATCTTTACCCACTTCACTATATCCTTTGACGTCAAATACGGATGCTGTGATGGCGGTTTCCCAGTCAACAGCTCCAGAAGCAGAACACCGAACGCAAACACATCCGACTTTGAACTCACTTCATGGATTGACCCGCGGATCTCAGGCGCCTTGTACCCGGCTGAATCCAGGTCATCATTGTCGTTTAGGGTTGAGTCATCAGCTAAGACTGTGAGGCAGTAATCGGTTACACAGGCCTCAAATTCTGAACCGAGTAGGACATTGGAGGATTTGAGATTTCCATGGACAAGTCTCCAAGCTTGGTGGATGTAGGAGAGGCCTTGTGCTATGTCTTCAGCTATTTTCAAACATGATGTCCAGTGCAAGGGTTTTGCTCTTGCTGATTTTGAACCTGTTCGTGCCCACCAAGAAAATAGTCTTTAATTTCCATTCAACCAATAAAATAAAGGAATGTAGTGACATATACAAACAAATTGTTGATCAGGCTACCAATTTCAAACACATCTACGAGGTCATTTGAATTTGATAATCATGATTGACAAAAGCCTGCTTCGACACCTAAAAACATAGAATGTGAAGCTACAGTGCTTATCTATCAAAGTGTTGTGTATCAAAGTGTTGTGGACCACTCATTCAAAACCTGAAAAAATCATCTAGCTTTTACCAAAAGTTCCATAAATACTACTACTTTCATTTCAAAAAACAATGTAAACAATGCATCTAATTAATACACTAGGGCCTGTTATAACCAAGGAGACTAAAAATGCTTATCATCATGGAAAGCAATTATATCCTCATGCAGTTGTGCAGATTGAAATGAAGAGGCATGGGGCATGGTATCATAATACTTGCACATTCATTATTTATCATGACTCAAATTTTAATAATTCAATCCTCCTCCTACACAAAAAAGTGTCTTTCATGCGCTTCATACATATCTTCATCAGCTTCAAACAAACACCACATTAATGAGTGTCACAAGTGAACAGACCCACCGATGGTAAATCAATGAATGAGGGCCGCTTTAAACGGTGGATAAAAAAACAGTGTTTTGACTGACCATGAATGAGGGAGAAAAGGCTGCCATTGGGCTGATAATCATACACCAGAAGCCTTTCTTCCTTCTCCTGAAAAAACGCTCTAAGTGGGACCAGATTTGGATGCCTCAGCCCACCCACTGATTCCATGTGACGCTCAAACACCTCCTTCCCTGCACCCGCGATCTTCGTGGCATCCATCCGCTTCACGCACACGATCAGACGGTTGTCAAGGACCGCCTTGTAAGTGGTCCCCATCGTCCCCCTCCCCAGCAGCTCCGCCGACGCCCTCATCAGTTGGTCCAGCGTGTAAAGCTGCGCCTCCCCCGCGCAGAATAGCAGCGCCCCGCTCTTCGCCGCCTTCATCCCTTCCACCACCGTCTTCACCTTCTCCTCCCTCTCCTCCTCCGTCCTCATCACCTCCGCCACCGCCGCCGCCGTCTCACCCGCCGCTCCGAACGCGCTCCCCTTCTTCTCCTGGCGATGATGCCTCCTCTGTTGCCTAACCGCCATCACCACGCAGATTAGCGACGCGATGAGGACGAAGACCCCGATCGAAAACCCTAGAATCACGATTGCGGTCCGGCGCTTCTTCCTTCCATGCCTCGTGAGCTCGACTCCTTGTAACTCCTCGCTCTGCTGCCCCATCCCCGTCTTCGGCGGCCGAACCGAAGCCGCCGCCGCTGCGGGCCCCGCCGACGAGGTGGGGCCGAAGAAGGGGATCTTCGGGCGGCATTCTCTGTGGACGATCTCCCCGCAAAGCCTAGGGTTTAAAACGTAAGAGCTGGCCCCGAATTTCTCGAGAACGGGGGTGACGGGAATGGGACCGGAGAGGTTGTTGCCGGAGACGTTGAAGGTCAACAATGTTGACTGGTTGAGCGGCGGGATTGAACCGCTGAACCGGTTGAACTCGAGCCGGAGCGAGCTGAGGCGGTCGAGGTTTGTTAGCCAGGTAGGGAGCGAACCGGTGAGGTTGTTGTGGGACAAATCGAGAGTCCGGAGGCGGTGGAGGGAGGAGATTGACGGCGGGAAGGCACCGGAGAAGGAGTTCCGGTCGAGGAAGAGGATCTTGAGGTTGAGGAGGCCGGAGAGGTCAGGGATGGGGCCGGAGAGCGAGTTGTTCTGCAGACTGAGGACCCTGAGTTGGTCGAGGCGAGTGAGGGAGTCAGGGGAGAAGACGCCGCCGAGATGGAGGCCTTCGAGGACGAGCCGGACGATTCTGTCGGCGGCGGGGGCGCATTGTACGCCGGGCCAGAGGCAGTGGGAGGAGGAGGTGTTGAGCCAGAGGCGGTCGTGTAAGTCGGCCTTGGATTTGAAGTGGATGAGAGCTTGAGCATCGGCGGGAAGCGTGGGGTTGTGGTGATGCTTGGAGAAGGAAATTGGAGGGAATGTGGAGAGGAAGAAGAAGAGGATGAAGAAATTGAAGGAGCCGGTTGCTCTGATCGGCATTTCCAGCAAGAAATGGAAAGCAATGGGGATTGTTCAGAGCATGATTTTAGGGTTTTGGTTTGAATTGGGGGAAGGACTGCTGTAGGAGAGGAAGAACAGGAAAGAAGAGTGAGTGAAGAGTGTGTTGGGGTTTGGGGATTTTCTGAGGGGATCACGTGGCAGAGTATATTTGAATTTGATTAGAGAGACAAGCATAGATAGCCAACACTAGATTCATGCGTACTCCAATGCTGTTATTACTGTACAGTTGCAGAGATGGCAGTTCCCTATTTAATTAAGTAAATATTTGAAGCTTTTTATATCTGCCGTTCAACGTGTTTTGGGGATCTATATGTTTCAGGTAATTGGGTTAGTTATGTTGCAAATACTTGGGAATTATACTTAGAAGTCCAAAAAGAACAGCTTTGCCAATTGGGCCGAGTATTCTAGTAGCCGTTGATGCCAATTGCCAAATGTCTTTTTGTTTAAACGATCGCCATTTCACCATTAACTAGTTGAATTACTTCAATATTGTTCTTGGCATGTTATAACAGATATTGATAGTTTGATATTTGTTGATTGGCATAGTCGCAGAGATATATATAATTAAAAACCAACACCAATGGTCCATTTGCCAATCTAGTAGGCTAAACGTGCACTGCCACTATCTTCCAACTCCTATCTAATTTCCCTACACTACTAACAAAAATACTTTATACCTCGCAGTTGACATATAACCAAAAGGAGAAACAAAGTTGTACATCTCTCTATTTGCAACCCCCCGGCAAACAATGTCAATCCCTGTAGATCAAGGCCAGTTCCTACAAGTTACTGGTACACTGTATTTCCTTTGCTCTTCTTTTTATTTTGCACTCTTTTGCATAAGTCAAAATGTATAATAGTTGAATAATATGTTTTACATTTAGTGGTAAGAGGTGACAAATTGAAGGACACAGAATGGCTTTCAAGGCAAGACCCTTATGTTTCCCTTGACTACGGAGGAACCAGATTCCGCACCAAAAGGTGCACAGGTAATTTTAAGCTTTCTATGTTATAATCATTTTGAATTCTTTTCATCATTTTGAAGCCCATTTAATCTTCTTTTGAATGGATTTGTTTGATTGGCTTTTTTATGTGCTGCAGATGGCGGTAAAAATCCAGCCTTCAATGAAAACTTTGTGTTCCCTCTCATACAAGGATTAAGAGAGCTGAAAATATCAGTCTACAATTGCAATAGACTCCGCTCTGATGATTTCATAGGAAGTGGAAGGTAATATATGTAGCCAAATCAATTAAGGGGATCTTGCTAGCTTGTTCCTTAAATAATTAATAGAATGACGAATCATATGATTTTGATTTTCCATGTTTTGCAGTATTCAACTCCACAAGTTCTTTTCTGAGGGCTATGATAATGGTGCATGGCCTATTTATACTGAACACGGAGAGTAAGATAAGATGGTTTGAATTTTTTTAAAGTTTGATGAATCAATCTTTATCTCTATGTTCATGCTTAATTCATAATTTGATTGCAGGCATTCAGGTGAAATTGAGTTGACTTTCAAGCTCACAAACTCTAATGTAGTTGTTCCTCAGAGCTCTAAGAAAATACACAAATCTCATGCTTACAAAGTCAAGCGCCATTATTTCGGTGGCACATCATCACACTCTGAGAGTGACAGCGAAAAAGAGTCACAGGATCAGGTGGTCGCTGAAGAAGTAGAGATAGAGGAAGAAAAACAAATTGAGGTTCAAGTATGTTTTGAACAGCAGGAAGTGGCGAGTGAATGGTTCTAGTGATTGGTTACGATGATGATATGTTTCTTTTCTAAGCAAATCTACGATTTCTATTATTTTCAATTCACTTGAATCTGATTACCCCCCTCATTTGCCTTATACACCATGTGTTTCATGATAAATTGAAAGAAAACAATTCCCTTCTAATGTAAGATTTCGGTGGGACAATATTAAACGGTGGCATGTCGAGATTTTTATTCATTTCACATATAACATGGAGATACACTTTCTAACCCAAAAGATTTTAATTTAATACGCATGTTATGTTTAAGCTTGTTGTTCATATTTAGACTAAGTCAGATAAGTTCATGGATGCTAATTGCTCTAGTACACGTAGTGTCAAGAGAATTTGGCCTTTCCTGAACATTTTAGAAATTCATTTATTTTTGCATTTACTTAGTCAATAATGTAAGTGCTTTAGAGCACTAGTTTGTAGGTAGTTGTTGTTTGATTTCGTGCATTTCAGTTTCCTTAATTGTAGCTCCACTTTGTTGCTATGATATAAATGAGAAAATGGGTGATGAAAGCCTTAGAGCTTCACGCCAACAAAACTGCATCTTCTTCTCTGTTCTTGTTGATTCTTAACTGTCAAAATTCTCAAAGAAATTAAAAGGAAAGTATAACATTTGGTATCAAAGCTTGGAGTGTAATCCATTTGAGAGAAGATGTCTCATCTTGATATAGAGACCTCGAGACAAAGAGAACAAAGAGAGCAGAGAGAGCGAGAACAAAGAGAAAGAGATCAAAGAGAGAATGTCACACCAGCAGTCACAGGAAACCTTGAAGGAGATGGGATTAGGATTCATGACAAAGAAGGATCTGTGTCCCTCAAGTATCCCATGCTGACTAAAAGTAACTACTCGGCTTGGGCTATCAAGATGGAGGTTTACATGACGACGCAAGGTGTATGGGATGTTGTGGAGGCCGAAGGACCAGTTGAAAACAGGAGGGACAAGATGGCACTGGCGGCTATCTACCAGGGCATTGGTGAAGATGTTCTTCTCCAACTAGGAGCCAAGAAGACAGCAAAAGAGGTTTGGGGCATGTTGAAGAACATGAACCTCGGGGCAGAAAAGGTGAAAGAGGTAAGAACTCAAACTCTCTGGCGTGAATTTGATACACTGAGGATGAGTGAGTCAGAAACTGTTGATGACTACTCTGGAAAACTTACTACTGTCGTGAACAAGTTGAGAGGACTTGGTAACTCTGTGGAAGAAGTCCAAGTTGTGAAAAAGATGTTGCGTTCCACATCCACAAAGTTTCTTCAGATTGCTTCAACAATAGAAGAGTTTGGAGATTTGAAGAATAAAACAGTGGATGAAGTGATAGGATCACTCAAGGCCCATGAAGAAAGATTAGGAGGGCATGGAAGCAAACCTGAGGAAACTGTCTTGCTCACACGTGCTGAATGGAAGGCTAGAGAAGATGCCAAGTCATCTAAGAAGCCTAGGGACCATGCCAGTAATAGAGGTGGTAGAGGTCGTGGACGTGGGAGAGGCAGAGACAAAGGCAGTGGTGATTCTAGTCATGGAATTGAAGACAAATCTCAACAACCAAAGAAGAAGTTCGACAAGGGTAAGATCAAGTGTTATAGTTGTGGTCAAATAGGGCATTTTGCCTCTGAATGTCCCTCAAAAGGAAAAGAAGAGGAAGCACACCTGACTAGAGAGGATGAACCATCACTTCTTGTCATGGAGACTTGTGAATTATCAAATTCTCAAGGGTTGGAGCCAGCTGTTGCAATGCTGAGTGAAGAAAAACAGATTGAACAAGAAGGGAATGTGTGGTACCTCGACACTGGAGCCAGCAATCACATGTCTGGTGACAGAAAATGCTTCAAAGAAATTGATAACACCATCACAGGAAAAGTAAGGTTTGGTGATGGATCAGTTGTTGATATATGTGGGCAAGGATCTGTGCTATTCAAGTGCAAAAGTGGAGAGCATCTGATTCTGTCATACGTGTACTGTATTCCAAAGCTCAAAAGCAATATAGTGAGTCTTGGACAACTTGATGAAGGAGGAAACAAGGCTGTCATAGGAGGAGACTACTTGAAGCTATATGACAGATGGAAGAAATTGATTGTCAAGGTTAAAAGACAGTCAAACAGGTTGTATGTGGCAAACTTCAACTTGGCCAATCAAGTGTGCTTGATGACAAAGATGACAGATGAGGCATGGTTATGGCATGCAAGATTTGGTCACCTGAATTTCAACTCTCTAAGCAACATGGCAAAGAAAGGCATGGCTGAAGGTCTACCCAAAATTGATCAAGTAAATCAGTTATGTGATGGTTGTGTCGTGGGCAAACACCATAGAACTTCCTTCCCTCACAAAGCAACTTTCAGAGCCAAGAAACCACTGGAACTCATTCATGGAGATCTATGTGGTCCAATCACACAAGTCACTTGTGGAGGTAACAAATACTTTATGTTGTTAGTTGATGATTTCTCACGTTTTATGTGGGTTTCTATTTTTAAAAGCAAAGATGAAGCATATGTTATGTTCAAGAAATTCAAGAAGAGTGTTGAGGTTGAAACTGAGCTGAAAGTGAAAGGTTTCAGAACAGATAGAGGGGGAGAGTTCACATCTACTGAATTCAATCATTTCTGTGAAGATGAAGGGCTGAAAAGGTTTCTCACTGCACCATATACACCTTAGCAGAATGGTGTGGTGGAAAGACGCAATCAAACAGTGATAGAAATGGCCAGAAGCATGATTAAGAGCAAAAATCTGCCTGCAAGGTACTGGGGAGAGGCTGTAAAGATAGATGTGTACATCCTGAATAGGTCACCAATAGCTAGTGTGGAAGGAATGACCCCTTATCAGGCGTGGTATGGGAGAGCTCCTAAAGTTGAACACATGCGTGTGTTTGGTTGCATAGCACACATCAAAGATGTGACACCACACCTTCCTAAACTTGCAGACAAAAGCACTAAAGTGATTCTACTTGGCTATGAAGAAGGGTCCAAAGCATACAGATTATTTGATCCAAAGAAAAATAAAGTAGTAATCAGTAGAGATGTTGTGTTTGAGGAAGAAAAAAGCTGGTGTTGGAAAAAGGATGCTAGAGAAATGGAACAAGACTCTGGAAGTAGCTTTACAGTATGCTACAAGGAAGACAGGCCAATGACAGAAAATTCAGAGAACCTGGATAATGATTCAGCATCTGGTGCACAACATTCAGAAAATTCAGAAAGTGGTTCCATTCCAAGCACACCAACCAGCTCTACCCACTCGGATACATCCAGTTCAAATTCAGAAGCTCATCAGAGATTCAGATCACTTCAAGAGATTTATGATGCCACTAGAGAACCTGATGCTGAAGTAGGTCTCTGTTTCTTGTCAATAGAAGAGCCCAACACTTATGAAGAAGCTTCAAAAGAGAAGAGTTGGAGGCTGGCAATGGAACAGGAAATCAGTTCCATAAGAAACAATGGGACGTGGGAGCTTGTGAACTTGCCAAAAGATCATAAAGCTATTGGATTAAAAGTGGATCTTTAAATTGAAGAAGAATCCAGAGGGTGAAATTGTCAAACATAAGGCAAGACTCGTGGCAAAAGGCTATGTGCAAAAACATGGGATTTATTACAATGAGGTATTTGCACCAGTAGCAAGGTTGGAGACAATTAGGTTGTTGCTTGCTTATGCTGCAGAAAGGGACTGGGAAGTACATCACATGGATGTGAAAACTGCATTTCTAAATGGAGAGCTTGAAGAAGAGGTGTATGTTGCTCAACCAGAAGGCTTTGTGGATAAGAAAAATCCATACAAGGTGCTAAGACTCTATAAGGCATTGTATGGGTTAAAACAAGCACCTAGAGCATGGAACTTCAAGCTTGACAAGTCCCTACACTCACTAGGATTCACAAGGTGTCCACGGGAACCAGCTTTGTACAAGAGAGTTCAGGGTGATGATATTATGATTGTGGGAGTGTATGTAGACGACCTCATTCTCACAGGCTCAGGCAAAGATATCATCAAAAGCTTCAAAATTGAGATGCAAGAGAAGTTTGAGATGAGTGATCTTGGTCTCTTAAGTTACTATCTTGGCATAGAAGTAAAGCAAGATGTGAGTTCAATCTCTCTATGTCAGACTGGATATGCAAGGAAAATCTTAGAGAAGCTAGGAATGGGAGACTGTAATTCATGTCAGCTTCCTATGGAACCTAGAACTAAGATGAGCAAGGTGGGAAATGGTGAACCACCTGTTGATGAAACACTATATAGAAGTGTAATAGGCAGTTTGAGATATCTAGTTAACAAAAGCCGGATCTTGCATATTCTGTTGGAGTTATGAGCAGGTACATGGAGTCACCAACTACAGCACATCTAACTGCAGTAAAACAGATTTTAAGGTATGTAAAGGGAACCTTAAACCTAGGATGTGTGTATAAGAAAGGACAACTTAGAGAAGAGTTGATTAGATATTGTGATAGTGACTTAGCTAGTGATATAGATGACAGGAAAAGCACCACATGAGTCATATATTTCCTAGGAGAAAGCCCTATATCTTGGACGTCTCAGAAACAGAAAGTAGTTGCTTTGTCGAGTTGTGAAGCTGAATACATTGCAGCTACAGCAGGGGCGTGTCAAGGAGTGTGGTTAGGGAGAGTCTTAAGTCAGCTGAAGGGAGATAAACAAGTGAAGGCAATGCTGAAGATTGATAATAAGTCTGCAATAGCTTTGGCAAAGAACCCGATGTATCATGATAGAAGCAAACACATAGACACCAGGTATCACTTTATCAGAGATTGTGTTCAGAAAGGAGAAATTAATGTTGAACATGTAAAGATTGTATAATGCTGTATCACTTTATCAGAGATTGTATAATGCTAGTTCAGCTGGTTGATCTGTTAACAAAACCTCTAGAACGACAGAGGTTCATGGAATTGAGAGATAGGATTGGCATGAGGGGTATCAAACAAGATTGATCAACACAAGCCTAAAGGGAGTGAATGTTATGTTTAAGCTTGTTGTTCATATTTAGACTAAGTCAGATTAGTTCATGGATGCTAATTGCTCTAGTACACGTAGTGTCAAGAGAATTTGGCCTTTCCTGAACATTTTAGAAATTCATTTATTTCTGCATTTACTTAGTCAATAATGTAAGTGCTTTAGAGCACTAGTTTGTAGGTAGTTGTTGTTTGATTTCGTGCATTTCAGTTTCCCTAATTGTAGATCCACTTTGTTGCTATGATATAAATGAAAAAATGGGTGATGAAAGCCTTAGAGCTTCACGCCAACAAAACTGCATCTTCTTCTCTGTTCTTGTTGATTCTTAACTGTCAAAATTCTCAAAGAAATTAAAAGGAAAGTATAACATAGTGGACTTTTGAGTTTTGGCCCACGGTATTGATGTGGGAATCCAACATTAAATTGGTGAATATGATGATGGTAGTTGACTTGATCAATTGGTACAACTCGTTGCCTATCAATTCATATTTATACTGAAAATTATAAATATAATTGGTGTTGGTGGTTGATATTCTTTTGCAGAGACAAATTAAGAATGTTCATGTTTACTTTGACCTGAACAAGCATTATACAAAAAAAAAAAAAAGAATACTCATATATTGTGTGGGACTCTGGAGAGGAGAAGATAATATTTCATTATCACTTGTCACTATAATCTTGTTATTATATTACAAATCGTCATATACTTAATACCAAAGCTATTGAACCTGTTTCTTGGCGAACAAGTCATTGAGTATTTGAGTGGATGGATCAACTAGATCAAACAAGCAACTCTATCTAGTATGAAACTGCATAAGAAAACCTGGTTTCTTATCTTCATCTAGCCATTAAACTTAATTTCATATCTGATTTCATCTAGCAATTGAAGTAACCCAACCTTCATCTAGCCATTAAACTTAATTTCATATCTGATTTCATCTAGCAATTGATGTAACCCAACCTTCATCTAGCCATTAAACTTAATTTCATATCTGATTTCATCTAGCAATTGAAGTAACCCAACCTTCTTCTAGCCATTAAAGAGTTTTAGGACTTGAGTGGATGGGTCAACCAGATCAAGCGCCAACCCTGGAAGTAACTGGTATCACCTCCTTTTTTTTGTAGACATCTAGCCATAGAATTTAAATGCAATCTAATTTTGTGCTACTTTTCTTGTCAGTTGTCAAGTGCAACAATTTGAAGGTTGAAGAAATTATTAAGAGACAAGAGCCTTACGTTTGTGTTGAGTACGCGGATGACAGGTATCACACCAGCACCTGTACAGGTGATTATGTTGGTCTTTGTAGGCTTCAACTGGTGATCAGCTTTTAACTTTTTTGTATCAATTTCTGTTTCTCTGCATTAATTATCCAAATCTTTGATCTTTCAATTGTTGTAGATGGTGATGGAAACCCTGTTTTCCAGGACAACTTTACCTTCAATCTCGTTGAAGGTTTAAAGGGGATGGTCGTTTCTGTTTACAACAACAACACATCGCGTCCACATGATTTCATAGGCAAAGGAAGGTACTAAAACTCATTTGTACTTGTGCATTATTTTTCTGTTATAAGTATGGTTTTTTTCAGAAAAATCACTTTGCTTTACAAATTCTTTAAGATTATTAATCTCGCTCACTCATATATTCATGTCTTCAGAGTTAGTCTAGAAACGGTCATTTCTCAGGGACGTCACGAATCTGCCTGGCCAATTTACACTAGTAAGCACATGTAAGGACTTGAACATTGATTGTACTTTTATTCACATGGTTCATGTGTAATTCTTGGTATAGGTAGTTAACATGAAGATTTTATGTGGCTCATTTTGATGTACAATACTTGACATGATTTATGTGTAATTCTTGGTGTAGGTCTGCTGGAGAAGTTTGCCTAGTGTTGCACTGCCCAACTGTTGTTGTATGAAGTATATCCGATTCTTCTACAATTACAAATATTGAATCAACGTGGATTCATATTATTACTAGTAAATAATACTGATCATTTCAAAATATATAACCAGGACTTTGAAATTTGTGTTGTAACTGCAATTGTGTGTAAATTGCAAGTGGCAGCAAAAAACAATGCTCAACTCTTGACCCAAAAGAAAGATAAACCATGCTCAACCATGTGTAGTATATGGTGTCCAACGCGTGCGTTATCATCCCCAACGCCACCTCCTTAAACCCTGCACTCACGCCATTTCCTCCTCTAGGTTGCTTTGAACATTGTAAATTTTTAATGGTATAAGTGTTCTAGATGAGTTCAAAACAAATAGCTACGGTACACTATTATTCTCATGTAATTCTACATGTATTAGGATTAGGAAGACTAAAACATGGATTTTTAATGTTTAGCATACTTAAGAAGTGTATTTAATTATCCACAAAATTAGTAGATGTCCTAGAAAGGACAATTGCTCCAAAATCATTCTTGTGTCTATTTTCTCTCAACAAAATTCAACCAAATTTACAACAAGTGCCAACGAGAGCATCTTCAGAGAAGAAGCTCAATTGCAGTCAGAATGTATTTAACTATCCACCACCACCACAATGTTAGTCCCAATTGTTAGATTCTGAGAACCGAAAGAATCGGGTAAAGTGTCGGTTTTTTTTACTGTAGACTAGTGTGAGTTATAGTCACTGATGTGGCGCTTGTAGTTTAGTCTTGTAAGTCACTGACGTGGCAGTTTTATTCTTCTTTATGTTGAGTAGCTAGCTTGTATATATACTAGAAACAGCTTGGTTGTTACGCACCTTTCCCAATACAGAGAAAACTCCCAAATTGTGTCTTCCCGCTCTTGTTCTTATGCTTGAGTCGGTCACTGGACATTGATCACTGTTGATCAATTCCTTCTTCTTCCTACTACATTTCTGTCTCTGGAATCTCTTTTTGATAATATACAGAGATTTTACATGGTATCAGAGCTGTTAGGAGAGATTTTTACCGATTTTTTGAGCTCTAGAAATTCTGAAATCTAGGGTTCTTGGAAGTCTTGGTTTCGTCTGGAAGTTTGCGTGATAGCTTCGTTTAAGTTTTCTAGGGTCCATCTGAACTAGTTGATTCAAATGGAGGATGAAGAATCAGTCACCGGAGGCAGATCGAGGTCACCGATGAGAGATCGTTCGCCCAGGCGTTACAGAACTCCGATAAGGAGGAATCGGTTTGATCAGAGGTCGTTTTCACCTCGGCATTATCCAAGGGATCGCGGATCATTCATAGGAGGTAATCAAAACTCCTTTGATCCATTATTTCTGTCCAATTCGGACAATCCAAGCAACCAATTGGTTGCTATCAGGTTCAACGGATCGAATTTCCCTAGTTGGAGTCGAAGCGTGAAGATGGCCTTGGGTGCTAAAATGAAGTTAGGCTTCATTAATGGTGCATGTGCTAGACCAGATCAAGAATCTGATGAATTTGAACGTTGGAAGCGTTGCGATTGTATGGTTATGAGTTGGATTATCAACTCGATGGTAGGAGAAATTGCTGAAGATTTCGTGTATGTACATTCTGCAAAGGAACTGTGGGATAATATTGTTGAGAGATTCTCTGAATCAAATGCTCCACTTGTTTTCAAACTTCAAAGAGAATTAAGCAACACGAAGCAAGAAAATCTCACTGTGTCTGCTTATTACAGTAAGTTGAAGAGGATATGGGATGAGTTGCAAGCTATTGAGGGAATTCCGATCTGTTCTTGTGGAGCAATTACACAATGCGCTTGTAATTTGATGAAAAGAATGGTTGAAAAGGAGAATATTCTGAAATCAATGCAGTTCCTGATGGGATTAACAGATGCCTTTGAGAATGTGCGTAATCACATTCTTTCTCAAGATCCTTTGCCCAACTTGAACAAGACTTATCAGACAGTTATGATGATAGAGAGGCAGAAGGAGATTACTGCTGGTTCAAGCTCTGGACATGATGTCTTAGTTATGAATAGACAAGGCAATTATAATCATGGCAAGAATATTGGGAACAATGCTACTGGTGCTTATGGAAATAAGCAAGGAAGCTCATCTTATGGCAAAGATAACAAAAAGGGAAAGAGTGACAGAAAATGTGAGTATTGTCAGGAGATTGGCCATGTGCGAGAGAATTGTTTTAAAATAGTTGGATATCCAGATTGGTGGAAAGGTCCAAAGACACAAGGTTCAGGGAAGGTGATGGCAGTTGTTAATGGGAATAATGCTGAAGAGTTTGATACTCCAATGGACAGTGAGGACAAAGAAGAGGATCAGAATGATGTTGCCTTGATCAATGTTGTTGTTAACAGAGTTTTGTAGAAGCTGAAAGGGAAGATGCCTGTAGACGAAGGTACTAGCAATGGTTCTGTCAACACCATTGGTTTTGCAGGTATGTTTGAACACTCTTATTGTTTAAACATGCAACTTAGTAACAAGCAAGTAGTATGGATCATTGACTCAGGTGCCACAGATCATGTAGCATATGATAGAAGCATTTTTAGAGATATGAGATCACTTGCCACTGTTATTAAGATCAGTTTACCAGATGGTTCTATACAGACGGTTGAAAAATGTGGTACAGTACAGGTCTCCAGAGATTTGATCCTGGAAAATGTGTCACAGTTGCTTAAAACTGAGCAGCATAGGTTCGTGTTTGATATGAATGGTTGTGTGCTACAGGACCCTATAACTAATAGAGTCATTGCTTATGGGACAAAAGATGAAGGTCTTTACAAGGTTGCTGCAGGCCGAACAAAAGAATGCTATAAAGAAGATATAAGTAGGAATAAAAGTGTTGATTTGTATCATGAAAATTCTCTTTTACATGTTACAAAAACAATACCTTTTGGACAAGTATCTGTTGATGTGTTTCATGCTAGGTTAGGACATGTCTCATTGTCCAAGCTTAAGCATTTGACAGAGGTTGATTGTAATCAGTTGCATACTCTTGATTGTGACATTTGTGTGCTTGCAAAGCATCATAAGCAACCTTTTGCTTCTAGTAGTTCTTGTGCTAAACAGATTTTTGAGCTAGTTCATATGGATGTATGGGGACCGTTTAGATTTCCAACATATTGTGGTGCAAGATACTTTCTGACTGTTCTAGATGATTTTTCTAGAGCAACTTGGGTTTTTTTGCTGAACAACAAGGAACAGGTGTATGAGTAAATAGTGCATTGTTTTGCTTATGTTCAGAGACAATTTCAAACAGAAATTCAGAAACTTAGGACTGATAATGGTACTGAATTTGTTCAGAAAAGGGTTAGGGATTTCTTGTTAAGTCAAGGAGTGATTCACCAAAGATCAGCTCCTGGTGTTCCTCCGCAGAATGGAAGAGTTGAACGCAAGCACATGCACTTAGTTGAAACTGCACGAGCTATAAGGTTACATGCAGGTTTACCACTTCGGTTTTGGGGAGATTGTATACTTTCTGCTACTCATTTGATTAATATGATGCCTTCGTCAGTATTACAGTGGAAATCACCTTTTGAGATCTTGTACAACAAGAGAGTTGTTTATGATGATCTACGAGTGGTTGGTTGTTTGTGTTTTGTGTTGGAACCAAAGACAACTAGATCCAAATTTGATCCTACAGCCAGGTCTTGTGTATTTCTGGGGTATCCACCAAGACAGAAGGCATATAAGGTTCTTGATCTCACTACCAAACGAGTACATGTTGCTAGACATGTTATTTTTAATGAAAGAAAATTTCCTTTCAAAGACACTAGTTCTAGAGACACACAAGTCTCAACACAATTACCACTTGTAACTCTAGACGGTCCTGATTGTCAGGATGTTCCACAATCCTTCATACCTTCTGCAACAGTTGATTCTCATACAGATACTCAGTTTTCAAATATACCAACAACAATGCAGGATTCTGTTCATTCTGATTCAGGCAGATTGGTTTCGGACACAGAGGTTCCTTCACCACCTATGATTGAACCTGTACCTTTGGCTCATAATGCACCACTTCGAAGGTCTGACAGGTTAGTTAAGGCTCCTGCTTATTTTGATGATTTTATATTTGGAAAGTTGCTTGGTCGACATGTTTCTGAACAAACAGAATATTTGTCTCAAGTATTCCATATGTTCTCTTTAACTGATTTAAAGGAGTATTCAGAGGATTATGCTCATTCCTTGTTTAATGTGCTGGCTATTGAAAAGCCTACTTCCTATGCTAAGGCAAAGAATATTCCAGGGTGGGTAGAAGCTATGGATAAGGAATTGTCTGCTTTAGAGCTAAATCAAACATGGGAACTCACTACTTTGCCACAAGGAAAGAGAGCAATTGGGTCTAAATGGGTATATAAAGTTAAGTTTAGACCTAATGGAGAAGTGGAAAGACTTAAAGCAAGATTGGTGGCTAAAGGTTTTAATCAAGTCAAAGATAAGGACTACAAGCATACATTTTCTCCGGTTGCTAAGTTTACTACAGTTCGAGTGTTACTTGCCTTAGCATCTATACATGACTGGCCTTTGCATCAATTGGACATTAATAATGCATTTTTGCATGGATATCTAGATGAGGAAGTTTATATGGTACCACCTATAGGATATCATAAAGCTAAGGCAAGCCAAGTTTGTAGGTTGAAACGTTCTCTTTATGTGCTTAAACAAGCTAGTCGACAGTGGAATATTGAATTAACTCGGCATCTGCAGTAGCTTGGTTTTATTCAATCCAAGCAAGATTATTCCTTGTTCATCAAGGTTGCTGGTAAGTCTTTCACAGCTGCTCTAGTGTATGTCGATGACATGCTATTGTCTGGGAATGATCCTAATATGATAGCATTCACTAAATCTTCTTTGAACAAAGATTTTACCATTAAAGATTTAGGGCTTGCTAGGTATTTTTTGGGACTTGAAATAGCTCGCTCAGCTCAAGGGATCAAATTGAATCAACAAAAATATTTTCTGGATTTGCTTAAGGACGCAGGTATGCTAGACTGTAAATCTTCTACTTTTCCTATGCAACGTAATCTAAAGCTGCAGCCTGATGTTGGAGATCTTCTTTCTGAGCCTGAGTCATATCATCGACTGGTTGGGAAATTTCTGTATTTGACATTGTCCAGGCCAAACATTGCTTTTCCTGTGCAACAGTTGAGTCAGTTCATTGCTTCTCCTTATGTTCCACATATGCAGGCTGCTCTGTTTTTGCTTCGTTATCTTAAAGGGACCGTGGATTGTACACTATTCTATCCCAGAGATTCCCAGTTGTCTATTACAGTATATTGTGATGCCGATTGGGGAAGTTGTGCCTTCACATGTAGATCCATCACTGGCTACTGCGTTTTTCTGGGATAGTCTTTGGTGTCATGAAAAACGAAGAAACAAAAGACAGTCCTAAGTCCACTGCTGAAAGCGAATATAGAAGCATGTCTCATATGTCTAGTGAACTGGTTTGGTTAGAGGGTTTACTCAAGGATTTTCATGTTCAAATTCCTCTACCAATTCCTCTTCATTGTGATAATAAGGCTGCTCAACACTTGGCTGCCAACCCGGTTTTTATGAGAGAACTAAGCATCTACGTATTGATTGCCATTTTGTTCGTGACATGGTGCAAGAAGGTTTTCTACAGACTGTTCATGTACGCTCTAGTCTTCAGTTGGCAGACTTCTTTACTAAACCCATGGGTGCTCATCAACATCATTTTCTAGCTAGCAAGCTTGGACTTGATTATTCATGTCCAGCTTGACGCGGGGCTGTAGACTAGTGTGAGTTATAGTCACTGATGTGGCGCTTGTAGTTTAGTCTTGTAAGTCACTGACGTGGCAGTTTTATTCTTCTTTCTGTTGAGTAGCTAGCATGTATACATACTAGAAACAGCTTGGTTGTTACGCACCTTTCCCAATATAGAGAAAATTCCCAAATTGTGTCTTCCCGCTCTTGTTCTTATGCTTGAGTCGGTCACTGGACATTGATCACTGTTGATCAATTCCTTCTTCTTCCTACTACATTTCTGTCTCTGGAATCTCTGTTTGATACTATACAGAGATTTTACATTTACCATCTAGTATATAAAGTTGGGATCCACTTTCTAACCCAAAAGCTTAAGCCATTGGGTTGGGTATCCTCCTCCTTTATATGCTAGTCGATTTTGCTATTGTTTTCCGACGTGGGATTATGCCAACACGCCTCCTCAAGTGGTAACTAGCCTGACCTAGTTAGCGCTTGAACATTTTTTTTCTTTCTAGCTAACGGATCTAGCGTTTCAATCTTTTTATATCTAGCCCGATTTTTTTTGATGGATTTAGCATCTCATTCTCTTTTTAACTATATGTCCGTTTTTTTACCAAGAAAACCGGACCCGGACCGAAAATAATCTGATACCAAGTTAGATTTCGAAAACCGAAAAAATTGGGTGATGCGTTAGGTTTTTTTTACCATCTAGCAAATAAAGTCGGGATCGACTTTCTAACCCAAAAACTTAAGCTATTGAGTTGGGTTTCCTCCTCTCTATATGCTAGTGGATTTTGCTATTGTGGTTATTGAAGACCAAGATGAAGAAGTGGGAGAGCATTGAGTAATTTTTTTAAAAAAAAGGTAAATGGGCATTCCACACTTTTTAACGAATATACACAAAGTGGTCATGGATGGTTAGTTGTTAACGGAATGGATTTAATGGGTTGCTCTTTGAAAAGTCGGTTTTAGCAAGTGGTTAAGCGTAAAAGGGGGTATATAACGGGTAGTTTTATGTAATTTCGTCTAAATTAAAATCCAGGACCAAGCATTATTAAACGTGTTTTGTTAATAATGCCTATTAGTTCCTCGAGTCCATTAGGAAAACTCAAAAAACAAACAATTGTATATTTAATTTACGATGACATGATCTCTTTGGTAATGTGTATTGATTTTTTTAGTGTTTGAGGTATTTTTGAGTTCGGTTAACATTGTTGTTCATTGGGCTACAAGGTTATCGAATGACACAAGTAGAATTTCAGTTTATCATATTAATTTTCTTTTTTTTTGGTAGGAAATATTAATTTTCTTTGGATTTTGGACTTATGTTATGAAATGCACTTCTTCATTTATTAATTTTTCTGAGTGGTGGACGGATGGTAATGTTAAAACAACGGCTGAATACATAGATAGACCCTTAAACTTATAACTTTTGTTCGCTCAGACCCCCCAATTAAAAAAATTATTTTTTTAACCCCCAACTTTACATTTTTGTTCCTTTGAGCACTTTTTGCTGATATGGCACATCGCGTGCTTATCACTTAAGTGATAGGCGAGTTATCATGTATAACAGTGCTGACATGGATTATAATTAAATAAATTGATTAATTTTAAAACAATTCCTTTCGTTTTTTTGTCTTCTTCATTAAAAGCATTTTGTTTTGTTTTTATTATTAACTTTGAATAAAACTTTGAAGAAGAAGACAGAGGGGGGAAATCGTGTGTGTGGGAGGTTTTTCTTCAATTCAACTTTATTACAACTTTAGTAAATCAATTAGTTTTTCTTCAACTAGCAAAGAGGGGAAATTGGGTGTAGTTCCACTCATGGAGATGGGAGGTTTAATAAACTTTAATGGAGCTTTAATACAACAGCTTTAATGGAGATGGGACTATGGGAGGTTTCATAAATTGAAGAAAAGAGGGAAAATCGGGAGTGTGGGAAGTGAATTGAAGAAGAAGAACAACATATATATAATCGGGTTTGTGGGCAATCGGCTTTGAGGCCTGGTTCTGCTCATCCCCAACCCCGACCCAGCGCTCCTTCACTTTGAGGCCTTTAATGGTGAAAATCAATTCGGGGCGAATTGAGACGGGAAATTAAGGGCTTTCTTCTCAGACCACAAATTTGTAGACTTTGATGAAGCATAGAAGATATGCCGGTGAAGATAGTCCGGATTTTTGTCTCCCTCTGGTTCTAGGGTTTCAACTGAATGAACTTGGGCATGTTTAAACACAGTGACGAGGTAGAGAAGGTGGGCAGTGACGAGGCAGAGAAGAATGGCAACTAATATATGTCGTCGGGGGAACTGAGCAAAGAAGATATTTAGAATTTCAGACGGTGAAGAATTCAGACAAGGCAGAGAAGATGAAAAGTGACGAGTGCGTCGTTCCGCCTTCTTTGATGAGGCATAGAAGATTGCCCCTTTTTTTATTGTGATATATTATGAAGTGGCGCTTACGTGGCTAATGCGTCATAAAAATAAGTTTACGTGGCATCCAGTCATCAGGCGTGTATATCACGTTCTCAAAAAAGTGCTCACTGGAACAAAAGTGTAAAGTTGAGGGGTTATAGATTTTTTAGTTGGGGTGTCTGAGCGAACAAAAGTTGTAAAACAACACGAGAAACACGATTTCGTCAATCACATTCTTTGGTGAGGTGATGTAAGTGGGCCCATTTGGGGGTGGACGTTTAATGGGCCCGCTGGCCCTTCTCTACGGTCGGCCCTGCAGGTGTTTCGGCCATAAGCCTCTCTTCCATGGTAAGATTCCAACAAAAACAAGGTGATTAATACTAGGGGTGAGCAAAAAATACCCGATCCGTTGATCCGATCCGCGATCCGGCCTATCCGATCCGAAAATATCTGGATCCGAATGGATCACAAATTTTTTTATCCGTATCCGATCCGTGGTTTTTTTCCGGATATCCGGATCGGATACGGATCGGGGTTTTCAAGCAAACGGATATCCGGTATTATTTATATTTTTTAGAAAATACACATTATACTAAGTAGAATAGATGTTTAAATGAGTATTTTGTAAAATTTTAACTTATCAAGTGTTCAATTATCCTCAACCGTGTAAACTTTTAATTAAAATTTAAACGGATCGATGTATATCCGATTCCGATATCCGTCAATCATTCATATTAATTGGGCCTAAATCAAAAATAGTAATAATATTTTTTCAAAACGGATAGTTTGGATATCCGCTACCGGATATCCGTTCCAAACGGATATTTCTTACCGAATATCCGGAAATTAACGGATCGGATACGAATCTAGGTTTTAAGAAAAAAAAAATTCCGGATATCCGATATACCGGATCGGATCGGATCGGATAATCCGTTTGCTCAACCCCAATTAATATGGAGTATTATACAAGGCATAGGCGCAACAAAACAAGAATCAACCAGAGATACTTCCATCCATATTATACTTCCATTGATTGTCCAAGGTGCAATGATTGGAGCTGGTCATGTTCCTCTTGACAAAATACAAATCTCTATATACATCAACTGCTGTTGTTTACTTAATTCATGGGTGATGTGAAATATATATATTAGTACTTAATATATGTGATTAACCAATTTTGTAGCTAGTGATCGACCGTTTCCAAATATAATCGTCCGTCATCACTATTTCTAATTCCATTTTATATGTAATTGTTTGTTTTATAATTTGTTTATTCTAAATTAAATTTTAAAAAATGAGTCGATCAACTACCACCAGAACCAAATGAAATAAGTTCAAGCAATTAAGATTTAAGAAACTGAGAATCAAAAAAACTTAAAGCGAGAAACACACACTGAGATTGGTGATCTAGTTCGGATTCAAAACCCAACTCTAAGGATTATCAGTACAAAAGACTCGTCTGAATCCAATAAATTTTCGAAACATTTCAAAATCGGCTACAAACAAGGACTCAAAACTGAAAACTCATACAAATAGGAAGCTAAAAGCCATGAAAGAAGACATAGAATGCTAATGAGAAGAAGTAATAGAGGAAAGATCTCAGATTGGGTTTTTCGCCCCAATCAAGGCTTAAAGAAACTTGAGATGAAGCTTTTAAGTCTTTGCCACCACGGATCTCGCCGAATCTTCAACCGTTCGCTACCTGCACTCCTTTGTTGAAGTTTGCGTCGAAACTCTCTTTGTTGATTGCTCCACCATCGGTGTCGGAATCTTCTTCTTCTTCTTCTTCTTCTTCTTCTTCTCTCTCTCTCTCTCTCTCTCTCTCTCTCTCTCTCTCTCTCTCTATGTGTGTGTGTGTGTTGAAACGACACAAGCTTCGAATGAGTTCTCTTCTTTAGATGTGAAGCTTAAATAGCTAGGGTTGTGGGAAAGCACCCGCGTTCCACTTACAATAAATGAGCTAGCTTCCTCTGATCGAGCTTAATGGGCCGTTATCACTGCTTTTGGGTCAGACGCTAGCAATTGCTAGCGTCTGACCCGGTGACCAGGGGAAGCCACCAATATTCATTAAACCATCCTCGAGTTCGGTTTTGAGCTAATTGAACATGGTTATGATCCCATAAGTATAAATACCGTATTATTTTAAGTTCTTTATTGTTTTTCATTCATGATGAAGTACGAAATAAACCAACGCTAAAGACAAGAAATGATATTGTATTTATTCGACGAGGCAAACCTTTGCTTATTTATGGTTTCTGAGTGGGATTACAACAGTGAGATTATGCCCTAGATCTCCTTACACGAGATTTGAGGTCTCTACTTAACAAAGCTTCGAGACCTCTTGATTACAGCGAGGTTATCACTTTACAAACTACTAGCGAGATTTGTTCTTATTACAAATGGAGAATTGACGTCTATCAAGCGAGGTTGTACACTTGAGTGTTTACATAAAGATTGTAGTTTGCGAAGCGGCCTGAGCGAGATCCTGCTTGAGACGAGGTCTCTTTGGGTGACTTGAAGTCTTTTTGTGGAGCTTCTCTTGGTTGTAGCGCGGTCTTTACGATGATTCAACACGTCGATCTTTAATCAACAAGATAGTTCTTGAGTTCAAGATGTTTTTTGACCCCTTGCAACCTTGGAGATCTTCTCCTATTTATAGGTGTTTGAAGACCATGGTTTTTGCCAACCTCCAATGTGGGATTCATGAGTTTCTCATTCGATTGGTCGAGACATAGGTGGCTGCCCATTGGCCGGGAATTAGGTGGCTTTTGACTGGTTAGGCGGGTCAGGAATGTCAGCTTTTGAATATGCGAGGTTAGGACCTCGTGTCGAGCGGCCTAACCACATTTATTAGTGAGTTTCGTGAGGTCTAGACCTCGCTCCCACGGCTTCGAGGCTTCGCGGGGGCAAGGACTTTGCTTTTTTGGATGGGTATGGAAAAGATCATTTGGAAAAAGTTCTCGGGGACCTCGCCAGTTTCTTTTACCTTCGTGCACCATCACAACCCCATGGCCTGCGGTTCTCGGCCCGAGGGCCGCGGGGCATACATGCGCGATGTGTGTCCTACCGCACCTAGGAGGCGAGGTCTTAGTTCGAGGATCTCTCTTTGTAAGTTTCGGGGTTATGGCCGATGAGGTTCGAAGACCCTTTAGCGGGGTCAGGCACTTGGCAACTTTTTGGAACTCTTTCTTTTTACTACGCATTTGTCGGTCTTTGGTCCTTCTTCCCCTTTTGCATTAATGGGCCCTTGAGGGATTTAGGTCCATTAATTCATTTAAGCATGGAAAAGCCAAAAACCCTCTTTATAAATGCGTAGCGCATATTTCCCTCTTCTTCCCGTTTTGTCTTCCTCTCCAAACAAACCCTCTCTCTCCCTTTCCTTTCGTCTTCTCAGTTTCCGGCAAGCAGGCGAAGCGTCTCCACCGGTTTAAAGCCCGCAATTGTCTCCTTTACGCCGATTCCGACAACTAAGTAGTGAGCCCTCTCCTTGCACGTGTTTTTGGTGTGTTCTTTTCCGCCTCGTGCCCTAGGCGGAGGCGGTAGGTTTCCGGTGTTTTGCGTCAGCGTCACGTCGGCGAAAAGGTGGGAGTGGGGTGGCATCAAGAATCTGGCGATGCTCTCGAACCGTTCGGTGCGTCGGCCGATGGTTGAGTTCATCACCCTTGCTCTTTTTGAATTTCGAATGTTTTTGGGAATCCAACCGTCTCGCCGCTTGAGCGATGGGACGTTTGCTTTTTTGATCTTCCAAGATCTGTTTTTCGCTCTGCAAATTCGTTTGTCCCTTTCTCATTCCCCCTGTGTTGTCCCATCTGTCATAGCAACCCTAGGGTCACATCTCTTCCATGCTATTACCTCGCTTCTTCCTTCTTTTAGTCCTTTTGATTTCTCAAGATTCTTCTTTTTCAGGTATTCGCCTCTCGTGACATGGACTTCGCTTTTCATGCCTAGAGGAGCCTCTTCAAGCCCTCCACCAGGCCTCGCATTCAAACTTTGGGTGGAGTACTACGAAGCGTCTTTTGCGACCGCAGGGACCGTCGAATCTAGTGACTCTCAAAACCCGAGGTCTCCTTCGACTGTATTAAGTGATCCTTTGCCTAGGGAATCCGAAACCTCCATTACCACATACTTTTCTCGGTAACGCACGTCTTTGGGGGTTGAGATGGCCTTGCCCTCACTTTCAGACGAAGAACCCGTTGGGTCTGACATGCTATCGTCTGAGTCCAACATACATCCCAGCTTCTATCCGTAGTATACTATCGGTTGCGTGTCTTGCATCCCTCCTGTCATCGAGGAGTGGATCCTGATGACTCCGAACCCCGCAGTCAGGATCTTTCTGCCTGAGGGAGCCCCGACAGTTCTTGATAGAGTGGCCCTTGTGAAAATTGCGAAGGATTTTCCCTGGTCCGAGAGAGTCGATCTGGTGCTTCCCGAGGAGGAGCGTTGCTATTTGGCGTTGTACGAACATTGCACAATCGTCCACCTGCATAGCCTTCAGGCTGGCTTTCGGCTACCGCTTGCTCGCCACATAACTGATTTTTTGTGGTCAATAAACATCAGCCCCGCGCAACTATTTCCCAATGTGTGGAGGCATTTGTGTGCATACACCATCTGAAGCTAATAACTCGGGGATGGGCCCGACGTGGATATCATGACAATCTTATTTTTAGGGAGATGAGAGCAAAAATCATGTCTCATCAATCTGAGTTTGCCCGAACTCAAGATCACCACCACTTAGTCGAACGTCGGCCAGTGGAATGACAAGTGGTTCTTGGTCCGAGACCGTACTAGGAGGTATATTAACTTCCCCTCGGCACCGGACAACTTTCGACGACCCAAGGAGTCGTGAGATGTCACCGAGACCAAGAATCAGTTCGCGACACCGCACCAGGCGCCCTATTCAGAATACTTGAGCGAGCGGGTTTGAGTCTTACCTTCCCAAACCGCGAGGGTGCATGGAGTATTTATCGCTTTATCTTTTCTTGGTCTTGTCTCGTTTTTTGTTTTGTTGAGTGTTAAATTTGGACCACGTGTGGCGATCCTGAGCCTTGCTCAGGATCGCCACACGTGGTTGCGGACATCACACTTAGGTTGTTTGCGATGATCATGAGCCTTGCTCAGGTTGCGACCTCCTCTATGGGGGATGCCCTTGGGCGTCCTCCAAGGTCCCTCAGCGGGCCGATGACGGGGTTGGGGACAAACGGAAAGAGTCAGCGGCATCGCCCAAAAGGGAGAAAAAGAAGAAACATAAGGGGGATTGCCAACGCAGCTCCTTGGGGAGGGAACTCGTTCTGAGTCCCAGCCTCGAGGGGCGGACGCTTGCCATGACTGGTCCCCCTGCCGCGAAGTTCCACTGCCCTTGGCCGCCCCAGGGCGCGCTCAGGAATTGGAATATGGAGGATTTCAAGGAGGAGATTGCGTGGGAGAACAATCTCTCCAAAGCCGCCCTGGACGACGGGGCTCTCCGCTACTCGATGATGGTATGTTTTGTTTTTCTTTGCGAACCTCACCCTGGGCTTTCTTGCTTGTTCATCCTAACATATTTTTGTTTTTTCAGCATAACTTCTTCGAGAATTACAATTGTAGTCGCATCAACCTCCTCCGTAAGAAGATGGACAGGATGGAGGAGAGGCTCAAAGCCAGTATGGAGGAATGTGCCAAGAAGGAGAAGGCCCTTGCTGATGCTGAGAGATGGGTTCGGGCTGCGAAGTTGCTGCGAAGGATGAGGCCAGGGAGGCTGTAAAGGCAAAGACCTGCAGGCCTCGGTCGAGGACTTGCAGATTAAACTTTCCGAAGAGCGCAATTACTCCAAGGAAAACGAGTCAGACCTCGAGAAGGTGGAAGAGAAGAATAGTAGCCTTCACAGCCGTATCAAAGAGCTCAATGAGGGGGTTATGGCCGCAGGGCCTAAATATGTTGAGTCGGCTAAATTCAAGGAAGAGTCGATGAGCGCCATAGAGGAGATGTACCGGCATGCCATCCGCGTAGGGGTGCGACAAGCAATTGCGAAGTATCAACACATACATCCTCGCATCGTCTTTTTCATCCCCAACTATGCACTGACCATGGGGGAGACCGAGGAGGATCCCGAGGGAGAATGTGAATTTTTCCTCGATGATGAGGGCATGGTCGTATTGAGCGAGAATGAACCTCCAGTTGCAGACCTCTCGGTCCAAGAGAATCCAAACCCTTCCCTGGCCAACCCCGCCACTAAGCTTGAAGTTGTTGTCCCCTCGCCTCTCCGCCAGCTCCCCATGGCCCCTCCTGCTGATAAGTCAAATGAATGAAAGGTGTTTTTGTAAAAACAATTATGGCTGGAACACATGGTAGCACTGCTAGGGCTTGTAATATAACGTTTTGGCCTTTGCGGCCTTATTTTATGCATTTTCCTCTTTATCCTTGTTTATGGTTTACATTACGAATTTTTTTAGGGTTCCGAAGGCCCATTCCATCCCGATCTAGCCCCATGGACCGAGTTCTACAAAGCTTGCAGACTGCTCGGGCCATACCGGGTCATTCTATTGTTTGAATATGCAATGATCATGAGCCTCACTTGGATCACGCATGTCACATAGATTATATGCAGCGATCATGAACCTCGCTTGGATCGCGCATATCACACTTAGATTATATGCAACGATCCCGAGCCTCGCTTGGATAGGGCATATCACACTTAGATTATATGCAGCGATCCCGCCAACGACGGACCGCCCGATCCGTGGGAGCAGAAACACCCCAGGTAATTCACAACGCCGTTGATTCGTTGCACATCGGTCCGAGACCGGGGTGACCTCATCGAGAGAATTGACTCGATCTTGGTGGGGTGCACATCTTTCCCCGTGCGCTGATCATAAACCCTAGGAATTTTCCCGACGACAGGCCGAACACACATTTCTGCCCGACGACGACAGACACTGAGCCTATTGTGTCTCAGTGTCGCAAAAACCTCGGCGAGGTCAGCTAGATGTTCCTCCGAGGTTTTTCTTCAGACCACAATGTCGTCGACATAAGCTAACACATTTCTGCCCAGATGACTCTTGAAGATTCACTCCACAAGCCGCTGGAAAGTGGCTCCCGCGTTCTTCAAACCAAAAGGCATGACCTTGTAGCAATAGGTCCCTCGTTGTGTGATGAAGGCTATTTCCTCCTCGTCTCGCTAGGTTATTAAGACCTTGTTGTAACCTGAGTATGCATCGAGGAAGCTCAACACCCCGTGACCTGTCGTGGAATCGACCAGCTCGACGATCGATGGCAGGGGTAACTATCCTTGGGGCAAGCCTTGTTCAAGTCTTTGAAATCTATGGACATGTGCCACTCCCCCTGGCCTTCTTTACCACCATGACGTTAGATAGCCACCTAGGGTACTGAACCTCTCAAATGAACCCCGCGGCCAGCAACTTCCCTACCTCGGCATTCGCGGTGCTTGCCCTTTCCTCGTTCATCTTCCTCCGTCGCTGCACCACAGGACGAACGGTGACGTCGACGTTCAAAGAATGTTGGGCCACAATCATCTTTTGTAGTCCAAGAAAACACGTCGCCGGAGCCATCAAGCAAGTATTCCAGCAACAATGCTGATTCTCGGAAAGACATTCGCCCAAGAAGAGCCTCTCTGCATCGTTGTTGAATGGAGTGACGATTCTTCTTTCGTTTTCCGAGGTTGGGATTGTGAAGTCCCGAACCTCGAGATCAACATCCCCGACATCATCCACCATGAACACTGGATACTTCTGTTTTGCGAAGGTCGCGTAGCAAACACGATCCTCCTCTTGGTTGCCTTTGACCTCGCCAACTCCTCCGTCGATTGGGAATTTTATCTTTAGGTGGTAGATGGACACCATAGCTTGGAACTTCATCAAGGATACTCTCCCGATGATCGCATTATACACCGAGGGCAAACGCACCACGGTGAACTCTACCATCTCGGTCTGCCTTGTCGGATCTGCTCCCAACGTCATCCAAAGGTCAATGAGGCCCGCCACATTGACCTCGTATCCTGAGAAGGACGTTAGCTTTCCGGTGTATGGCTTCAAGGACGTTGCCGAGATTCCCAGTTGTTCGAAGGCATCATAGTACATGATGTCCACGGAAGATCCCGTGTCCACATAACTCATTTTAACATCTTCGAGCCCAGTTATGCGTGCACCACCAAGGGTTCGGAGTGTGGCATATGGAGACCTTTGGCATCCTCGGTTTTGAAGGACAGACCCTCATGGGATCTCGAGGACTGTGCGACGTTGAACACTTAGAGCTCATAATGGCTTACCCTCGCATACCTCTTTCGCTCCGATTGGCTTGATCCTGCCAATGACGAACCGCCCGAGATTGTGTAGATGTAGCCGTCGGGGGCCGTGGTGTGTTCGGATCGCGCTTGCTTCGCGGGAGCCTACTATTCGATGTTGTTGTCTCTCGCTTGGCCTTGGACCTGCGGCACGTTATTGGCTCCTAAGGCGGCGTTGCCTGGCCCTTATCTTTTGGTTTGTACATGGGGCCGCCCTTTCCCCAGTAACATCACTGTTTGCCTCCGAAGCAGTTCCAACCCCCGTCGCTATTGTCTCTCCTCGTGTTGTTGTTTTTGTTGTTGTTGTTTCGGTTGTTGTTGTTGCTCACGGGGTTCTGGGTCTGCGTCACATATGCCTCCTTGGTGGCAGGCACACCCACCTTCGCCTTTCCTTTATCCTCGGCCGCAATTTCCTTGTCGGTCCTCGGCCGAGAGCTGTGGTTGGCTGCGTCCTCTGCGTACACCTGAGCGGTGATCCGGGCACACAAGTTGTCGTATGTCTCTGGGCACTTCAGAAAAATGTGAGTCTTGAGCGCCCCGTGACACAGGTTTCGCATGAGGGTGTCGCGTGCCGACGCCTCTTCTATGTGCGCAATTTCTGTCACCGCGGTTGTGAACCTTGTAAAAAAGAAACCCAGGCCTCGTCCTCCCCCTGCTCGATACCGCGCAGATCGCGCATATTCTTTTTGCACTTTCTTGACCACTGAAGTTTGCGATGAAGGCATCGCACAGCTGGGTAAACAAGGAGACAAACCCGGTCTTTAGGCTTACAAACTCGGTCATTGTGGCCTTCTCCAGGGTGGTTGGGAAGACCCGGTAAAAAAATCGCGTTGTTGTATGAATTGACATTCATTTGGACCGCGAAGTGCTTTACGTGCTCCTCGGGGTCTGCAATCCCGTTATAGAACCTCATCTGCGGCCTTGGGCATCGGCATGCTCTGGATCTCGTCTATGAAAGGTGAAAACCTGCGGCCCCTAGCGAGACGGCGTTGTGAGCGTGACCTCAAGGTAGGCACCACACTCACCGCGGTTTCGGAAAACTCATGACGCTGAAACCGGGAACGTCGCGAGCGAGACCTCGAGATCTGCATATGATCTCCGGGCGGCCTTTTTATGGATGAGCCGTTGGTTGAATCCTCGTGCACCGGCACATGTCTAGGAACGTACTCAGGAACATACTCAGGATGGGGTTGCCCATATCCGGGGATGGGAACGCGCTCGAGCAGTGAACCGTATCCATGGACGGGAGAAGGGGCGAAACCTTACAGAAATTATCGATATACTTGGTAAGGGTACGGGTCAAGAGGATGTCGCCTTGTGCATACCCTTGAAACGGATATGTGTGGTGGGACGTCGTGGGTTGGTTGGGGTACCCTTGGAATGGGTATGGATTTTGCGGGTTAGGATATGCCCATTCCGGTGCCACGCCGTGTGGCCAACCTGTTTGAGGTTCCACACCGGCCCATGGTCTCAAGCATGTTGTCGGGGTGTTGGAGAAAGAAGTTGTTTGGGCAAGCCATTTTGAGATTTAAAAGCCAAGTTGTTGCTCGTTGGGAAACTACTTAGGATGAAGAGGTTCCCACAGACGGCGCTAGTAATGAATTTCGAAATAAACCAACGCTAAAGACAAGAAACGAGATTGTATTTATTCGATGAGGAAAACCCTTGCTTTTTATTTATGGTTTCTGAGCGGGATTACAACAGCGAGATTATGCCCTAGATCTCCTTACACGAGATTCGAGGTCTCTACTTAACAAAGCTTCGAGACCTCTTGATTACAGCGAGGTTATCACTTTACAAAATAATAGCGAGATTTGATCTTATTACAAATGGAGAATATAATTGACGTCTATCAAGCGAGGTTGTACACTTGAGTGTTTACATAAAGATTGTAGTTTGCGAAGCAGCTTGAGCGAGAACTTACTTGAGATGAGGTCTCTTTGGGCGACATGAATTCTTTTTGTTGAGCTTCTCTTAGTTGTAGCGCGGTCTTTACAATGATTTAACACGTCGATCTTCAATCAACAAGATAGTTCTTGAGTTCAAGCTTTTTTTCGACCCTTTGCAACCTTCAAGCTCTTCTCCTATTTATAGGTGTTTGAAGACCATGGTTTTTGCCAACCTCCGATGTGGGATGCCTACGTTTCGACCATTCAATTGGTCGAGACATAGGTGGCGGCCTATTGGCCGGGTATTAGGTGGCTTTTGACTGGTTAGGTGGGGCGTGAGTTTCACGAGGTCTGACCTCTTGACCGCGGTTTCGAGGCTTCGCGGGGGCAAGGACTTTGATTTTTTGGATGCTTATGGAAAAGATAGATTGGAAAAAGACCTCAGGGACCTCACCAGTTTCTTTACCTCTTGTTGCGTGTCCACTGTTCACACATCGCCATTTCATGCACCATCAATTCCAGTGTCTAAGAAACTGTCATTATAATAGTTCCTTATCTATATACTTAGCACATGTAGATCCTATAAGTAAGAATTATGCAAGACCAAAAATTCATTTATAGCAATTAAAAAACTGAATAAATTGAAATATTATATATTTAGTTAGACTAGCATACGACAAGTATCTCTTTAGGCTCAATATACAAATTTTACAAAATTGCATTTTATTTTATTAGGATTTGCATTTGGGGATTATTGATATCTCTACATAATAATATCTTTATCTTTATATTATTTCTATCCTTTTAGTTTAAGCTATAATCTCTTACTCATGGATAGTATTTGTACTAGGGTTTATTACTTGCTTAGCATACAATCCACTCTTGTATAAATACTTTACTCCTTGCATAATAATATCAAAACTTTTTTCTACACAATTGCATCTCTATATGGTATCATCCGCCTTTTTCTTTCCTCGGCCTCCCCTTTTCACATTAAACACAACCCTACTCGTCCATGGATAACATATTTGCAACTTTGCTTGCCAATCCCCATGAAAACACTAAACCTTTCACTATTGTTCACTTTACCAATATCATTGAACTCACTTCCTCAAATTATCACTCTAGGAAAACACAAATTCAAGCCACCCTTAAAGGCTATGAGCCTATGATCTCTTTAAATTCTTGGATGGTTCTCACTCGGTGCCTCCAACTAAAACTGATGTGAGTTCATCGGCAATCGAACCAACAACCGAGCCCTTGCACGCGTCGGCACAATCGAGCGCGCCTTTTCACTCGGCGCAATCGGCGACGTGTCCTACCCTTCGCGCATCCTTGCAAGGGGCTGGTGCGCCCTTGCATGTGGTTGGTGGCGCGCCTTGCGCTATGCCTGAATCCGACCTTGGCGCGCCTTGGGTTTTGAAGGATGGTGCCAAATCTTCGGGCACTTCTGATGGCGTCTTTTCCCATGACTCAAGTGAGGATTATAGCTCCAAAGACAAGAACATGGCGCATGATCAAGGGAAGTCTACATTTGGACAAGCAACCTAGGCTGGTGTTCAAGGCGCTAGGAAACCGAGCCAAGGAGCCATTCCCTATCTTGGGTGTATCACGCGATCCCAAGCTAAAGCAGTTCTTTGCCATATTCATGAGGAGTTCATGGTTCGTAAGTTTCTGGAGGTTTGCAAAGAAGAAGGATGGAGTCTCATTTTATCTCATGGTTCGACAAGTGACTATTTAAAGGATAAGGACAATTAGTTTGATCTTGGATTTTATGGGTTCTTTTTTTGTAATTTCTCTAAGGTTGGTGGCTAATTAGGTGAGGCGTGAAACCTAGGTTATATTTTCGTTCCATGCCTCCATTTTCCCTTAGACTGGAACGATGAAATTGCTTTCTCTTTACTTGTTTTCAGTCTAAGTTCCTTTGTTTGTTTTTCGTTTAATCTCTTGTTAGAACATTGGTGAGTCATATCCGACGCTCTTGTAATCTAGTTTGCTTGTTCTTGGTGCGTAATATCCAAGAACGAACATTCATATCCATCGTCATCCATCCATAGCCCACCAGTCCAAGGTGAAGAATTTCCGTCCTTTCTTGGCGATCTCTTTGCACCACCATCACCGCCATCAATCCGGCCATCAAGTGGTATCAGATCCACGTGAAAGTATCATCATATAAACCTTGTGTCGAGCTTGGTTTTCCACTCGTTGCAAGTAATATCTTGACCGATTTTTATCTTGTGTTGTCTGCGAGTAAATCATTGAATCTTGCGTTGTGTGTGAGTGTGTGTGTGTCCTGTTTGACCTTGATTAGGGTTTGTTTAGGTTGAATTTTGAGAGATCCATGGCTGAAAAATCTGGATGAAAACAATGGTGAAGAACAGTAGTTGAAGGGTTGTTTTTAATCCTTGTTTAAATCCTTCAATTAAGAGCTTGTTTGAATACTTCCTTGCTGAATTTTGTGCTGAAAAACTGAGGGCTTTGAGTGTCTAAAACCGTCCCTTTTGTTCATTGCATGCTTTTTGAGTGGTTCGGCGCTAGGATACGGGAACGATACCAAGACGGAACGTCTTGCTTGTTTGTTGTCTAATTCTCTTTAAAATATTTGTTTAAAAAATCAGAAAAACCTTGTCGGCAGCGTAAAGCTAATAAGGGGCCAAGCACGAAAAGAGTAGTCCAACTATGGAGCCTAGCAAAGCCTAAATCGTTTCTTTACTTGCTGCTTGATTGTTCTTGGTGTTTAGTAGTTTCCTAGTATTGTTCCTTATTGACAAGTGTGTAATGAGTAGTTCTCCTTGTTGTCTTTTTTGTCCTTTTCATACTTACAACTTGTCAGATTTCCTTCTCGAGCAAGTCTTAGTGATTAATTCAAGTGCACTCTATACCCTTGTTTTTCACGTGGTTGCTAAGATGACAAGTGTAGGTAACAAAAAAGACAAGCAACAGGTTAAAAAGAAGTCCTCTTACTCGGTGGAAGCCATGTTTCTATCCATGCAACAATCCTTGCAATCTGTGGAGACTCATTTTTTCAATTTGGAGAGCCAAGTGCAAGGAAGGGATGACGAAACACGAGTGCCTCAATCGGGAGCTCCACCAAGTGTATTACAAAGTGCCAACCGAGTGGAGTTGATGCAAGAAGAGGCCTCGACATCCTATGTGCCAAATATGGAGGCCCACGCCTCACTCGGTTTGAGTACATCCTTAGAGGCCATTCCTACTTATGTTCCCTCCCGCGAGCTTGCACAATCCAATCATGTGGCCAATTCTAGGGTAAGGCCTTCTTTTGCTACTTTTCCGAATAATATTCCTTTGGTGCAGCCAACTTCCACGGGTACCAACCTACGGAGCCGCCGGACAGCCTTGGTCAGGTGCGCCCGTGCATCAGGAGGAGCGGCCTCGGGATCCCCATCAAGGCATTAAGCTCAATGTGCCAACCTTTGCGGGGACGTCCGACGCCGATGCATGCCTTGATTGGCCTTCCAAAGTGGAGTCCATCTTTGATTTTTATGGATATGATCACGCTCGGCGAGTGGCCTTGGCGGCCATACACTTCACCGACTTTTCTTATCATTAGTGGCTTGAGGACAAGGCCTTGAGGAGAACACGACGGATGCCTCAAATAAATACTTGGAAAGAGCTTAGAGAGACCATAGAGGAGCGATTCGTGCCTCAAGACTACGAAAAGAATCCATGCAATGTTGGAGCAAGTGCGCCAACGAAACTGGTCACCTGATGAGTTCTACAACGACTTGTGTATGCTTATCTTTCATTCCAGATTGCAATTTCCGACGGGTATGTGATTTCTAAATTTGTCAATGGTTTAAATTCGGAACTAAAAATATTGTGAGTATGCAGCATTTTAGTAGGGGAACCGATGTTGAGCAAGTGCTTCACTACACCAACCACATCTACAAGCACCTTGCTCAACGGCACCCAAGTTCTACCACTTCCCGGGTGTGGCAACCTTCCTCCACGACTCCTAGGATGCCACCAAGTCAGTCCAAGAAGATGGAGTTTAGGAAGGAGTCGACTCCTCAACCAAGGAAAGAGTTTCCTCCACGTCCACGGCAAGAAGGAGGAGAGCGGGCTAGTGATGTGAAGTGCTTCAAGAACCTTTGCCATGGGCACTATGCTAGCAATTGCCCCAACAAATGGAAGGTTCTTCTTACCACCCAAGGGGAGTATGAAGACGAGGATGAAGGGGCTGCGGAAGATAAGGAGGAGAGCCCCGAGGTTGAAGAAGACGAACTCCATGTCACCGCCAAGGATGGAGAGTGTTTTGTGGTTCAACGAACGCTCTTCATGATGGAGAACACCACCACACCTAGTCAACAGGAAGTTATCTTTCATACTCAATTCAAAATCATGGATAAGGTATGTAATGTGATTATTGATAGTGGTTCATGTTGTTATATCATTAGTCAAGAGGTGGTGGATCTTTTTTCCTTGCATACAAATCCTTACCCTTTACCTTATCCCTTGTGTTGGTTGAACTCTAACGTCCCTATCCAAGTCAAGGAGATAGCTCGTTGTAGGATCGTTAGTACTTAAACGAGTCGGCGACTCCTGCGAAGTCGTCAAATTTGAGTAATAAATCAGCAGAGTAATTAGACAGTAAAATAAACGTTACCAACAGTCAATGACAAGCGATGTATAGTGGAAACTCCTTGTAAACCAACTAGTTTACTTAAAGAAAAACCACTCCCTTCCAAGTTTATCACTTGGTCGGATTTCAAGAGTCCTTAGACTCGCTCTATTGATTTCTTGAGTGATTACAAAGCTCTCCCGTGTACAAGAATGAATCCCACACCCTTGAACCACACTCTACCTTTGCACTCACACTCTCAAACTCACGCTATGCCTAAGTTCTCTCTACACACCACTTGTACGAGTCACACGAACAAGTCTCTTTCTTTCTTTCTTACACACAATATTGAAATTAAGCTCAAGCATCTTACCAATAGCCTAAACACTAGGGTATTTAAACTAAGGTAAGAGAGATCTCGTGTATATTATTTCCCATTCGATTAGGAAAACAATATACACTTACTCTTTTTACAAATCTTTCCAAAAACACAATTATGCGTACACTAAACTATTCTAGGAGAATCAAATTATCTTCATCTTGATTTTAGCACTCTTTTGTGATGAACTTCTCCTATAATAGAACGACGCAACTGTCTTCAATTATACGCACATAAGTTGTGCGTTCCTTCCTTAAATAGATCACTTCGCCAGCTGGTCACGTCAGTGACCTTGCTAAGTCGCCGACTCGACTTGCAAACTCAGGGTCACTGACTCTGGAACCATCAAAATTCAACCTTCAATCTTCTAACACTCGTATTTGTTTTTCTATAGTACCTTACAAGGACGAGGTGGAGTGTGATGTGGTCCCGATGACCGCTTGTTATCTACTATCGGGATGTCCTTGACAATTTGACAAGGGAGCAATCCATGATGGCGTATCCAACGAGTAGCACTTTCAAATGGAAGGAAAGAAGGTGACGTTGCACCCGATGACTCCCCATGAAATTATGTTGGATCACACAGCTAAGGAGAAAAGAAAGAAGCATGTGCTTCGAGAGGGAAAGAAGGGAAAGAAGCTAGCCATAGGCGGCCCTTCTACACCCTTGTTTTTTTCCAAACCGAAGGAGATTATTCACACATTCAAGGGAAGTGGCGTTTGTCTTTTACTTGTCTTTCAAGATTCATATTTATCTTCCCAAGAATTATTTGATCTTCCTCCTTCCATTTCTAATCTTTTGTAGGACTTTGAGGAGCTTTTTCAAGAAGAGGTGCCAAAGGGACTCCCACCGCTAAGGGAAATAGAGCATCAAATTGATTTTGTCCCCGACGCTACTCTACCAAACCGTCCCGCGTATCGAGCCAATCCCGAGGAGACTAAGGAGCTTCAAAGGCAAGTACAAGAGCTCCTAGATAAGAGATATGTGCGTGAGAGCCTTAGACTGTGTGCCGTTCCCATCATTCTTGTGCCTAAGAAGGACGGCACATGGAGGATGTGCGTTGATTGCTAGGAGTTTAACAATATTACCATCAAGTATCGTCATACGATTATGAGGCTTGAGGACATGCTTGATGAGCTTCATGGAGCGAGTCTCTTCTCCAAAATTGATCTTAAAAGCAGATACCATCAAATAAAAATGAAGGAGGGAGATGAATGGAAGACGGTGTTCAAAACCAAGCAGGGCCTCTACGAATGGTAGGTCATGCCTTTCGGATTGACCAACGCTCCTAGCACTTTCATGCACTTGATAAACCACGTCCTCCGTCCTTTTATTGGTAAGTTTGTGGTTGTGTACTTTGATGACATTTTAATTATAGCCATGATTTACCAACCCATGTCGAGCACCTTAGGCAAGTGCTTGATGCTTTGAAAAGGGAGCGCCTATTTGATAACTTCAAGAAGCTTGCTCGGATCACGTGGTATTTCTTGGTTTAGTTGTGAGTAGGAATGGACTACAAGTGGATGAAGAGAAGGTGAAGGAGATTCAAGAATGGCCAACACCGACAACCATGACACAAGTCCGGAGCTTCCTTAGGTTAGCCGGATTCTACCGCTGGTTTGTCCGAGATTTTAGCACCTTGGATGTGCCCTAAACCTTTCTTACTAAGAAAAATGTCCCATTCACTTGGGGAGAGGCGCAAGAAGAGGCCTTTGCAACCCTTAAGGCTAAGTTGACACAAGCGTCGTTGTTGGCCCTTCCCGATTTTAGCAAGATGTTTGAGATAGAGTGTGATGCGTCGGGAATCGGGCTCAGAGGGGTACTTATGCAAGAGGGGAGGCCTATTGCTTACTATAGTGAGAAGTTAGGGGGAGCCGAGCTCATGTACCCCATGTATGACAAAGAGGTACTTGCTCTTTTCCAGTTTCTACGGGCGTGGAAGCATTACCTTTTGCCTCGGGAGTTTGTCATCCATTCCGATCACGAGGCATTAAAGTACTTGAGAGGGCAAGCAAAACTGAACCGAAGGCATGCTAAATGGGTGGAATTCATCGAGTCCTTTCCCAATATCATCAAGCACAAGAAAGGCAAGGACAACGTCGTCGCCGACGTGTTGTCACAGAGGTATACTCTTTTATCTTTACTTGATGCTCGTTCGCTCAGATTTTCTTTTATGAAGGAGTTATATGCTCATGATGCTGAATTTGGTGATATATTTCATGCTTGTCTAAAGGGGGGGATCGGGGATCAATTCTACATGCATGAGGGTTTTCTTTTTAAGGGAACTCGATTATGTGTGCCTAGTGGGTCGGTTAGGCATTTGCTAGTACACGAGGCCCATGGTGGCAGCCTCATGGGACACTTTGGTGTCATGAAGACTTTGCATATGCTTAGGGAGAATTTTTATTGGCCTCACAGGCTTAGGTCGGTAGAGAAATTTGTACTTCATGTGTTGTATGTTTACGTGCAAAGTCTAGGGTGCACCCTCATGATTTGTATACCCCTTTGCCAATTCCTTGTGCACCATGGGAGGACATTTCTATGGACTTTGTATTGGGTTGCCTAGGACTAAAAGGGAAAGGTATTCCATTTTTGTGGTGGTTGACCGATTTTCTAAGATGACACATTTTGTTGATTGCCACAAAACCGATGATGCTACTAATGTTGCTACTTTGTTCTTTGATAATATTGTTCGGTTACATGGTGTCCCTAAGTCAATTGTTTTTGACCGTGATGTCAAATTTTTGAGTTTCTTTTGCAAGACGCTTTGGTCCATGTTAGGAACCAAGCTCTTATTTTCTACCACTTGCCACCCGCAAACGGATGGGCAAACCGAGGTCGTTAATCGTACTCTTGGTGCCTTTTTGCGTTTTATTTTGAAAACTAACTTGCGCAGGTGGGAAGAGTGTCTTCCTTTCATTGAATTTGCTTACAACAGGTCCATTCATTCCGCTACAATGAAGACACCTTTTGAGGTGGTGTATGGGCGCTATCCCGTTACACCACTTGATTTGGCGCCTTATGCCATTACCGATCGTGAGATTCGTGCAGGACGTGACCGAGCTGACTATATTAAGCAGATTCATGATGGCACTCGCCTTCAATTGGAGAGGCGAACATTGCAGTACAAGCACCAATATGATAGAGGGCACAAAGAGCTGATTTTTGAACCCGACGATCTTGTTTGGGTTTATTTCAAAAAGGAGAGGTTTCCCACTCTTTGGAATTCTAAGCTTAAGCCGCGTGGGGATGGACCATTTCAGGTATTGGAGCGCATCAACGATAATGCTTACAAGCTTGATCTTCCTCCGAGTTATGGCGTCCATGAAGTATTCAACGTTGTCCATCTTGTACCTTATTTTTCTAATGATGATTTTGAGTTTGAGAAGGATCCAGGTTCGTGGACAAACCCTTTTAAATGGGAGGAGGAGGATGTGAGTTCATCAGCAATCGAACCAACAATCGAGCCCTTGCACGCGCCGGCACTATCGAGCGCACCTTTGCACTCGGCACAACTGGTTCCGCGTCCTACCCTTGGCGCGCCCTTGCAAGGGGCTGGTGCGCCTTTGCATGCGGCTGGTGGCGCGCCTTGCGCTACGCCGGATTCCGACCTTGGCGAACCTTGGCTTTTGAGGGATGGTGCCAAATCATCGGGCACTTCTGATGGCGACTTGTCCCATGACTCGAGTGAGGATTATAGCTCTAAAGACAAGCTCGTGGTGCAGGATCAAGGGAAATCTACATTTGGACAAGCAACCAAGGTCGATGTTCGGGGCACTAGGAAACCGAGCCAAGGAGCCATGCCCTATCTTGGGCGTATCATGCGATCCCGAGCTAAAGCAATTCTTTGCCATATTCAAGAGGAGCTCATGGTTCGTAAGTTTCCGGAGGTTTGCAAAGAAGAAGAGTGGAGTCTCATTTTATCTCATGATTCGACAAGTGACTATTTGACGGATAAGGACAATTAGTTTGTTCTTGGATTTTATGGGTTGTTATTTGTAATTTCTCTAAGGTTGGTGGCTGATTAGGTGAGGTGTGAAACCTAGTTTATATTTTTGTTTCATGCCTTCATTTTCCCTTAGACTGGAACGATGAAATTGCTTTCTCTTTACTTGTTTTCAATCTAAGTTCCTTTGTTTGTTTTTCATTCAATCTCTTGTTAGAACGTTGGTGAGTCATATTCGACGCTCTTGCAATCTAGTTTGTTTGTTCTTGGTGCATAATATCCAAGAACGAACATTCATATCCATCGTCATCCATCCATATCCCACCGGCCCAAGTTGAAGAATTTTCGTCCTCCCTTGGTGATCTCTTTGCACCACCATCTCCTCCATCGATCCGGCCATCACAAACTATTGTTTAAGACAACACATTGATTACAAACCCTGCCTACTTAACCTGGAAATGCCAAGATCGCCTCCTTCATGGAGCCCTCCTTGGTACGTTATCTGCGTCGGTCATCATGCTTCTCACTCAAGCCAAAATATGTCAATCTGTTTGGGATACACTCAATCAGACCTATGACACGGCATCTCGAGGCCATAAGTAGGGTTGTGCAACCGGTCCGGACCGGACCGAATTTACACCGTCCGGTCTAGACTTAAGGACCGTATTTTATAAAAAATATGATCTCTTAGTGTTTTAATTTGATTTCGTTGGTCGAAAATCAACGGTCATACCATAGAGATGTAGTAATTAGCAAGATTAATTCTATTATTATAATCTTCATGTACCAATGGGCACAACTCAAAACTCCAAATTAGTAATAATGAACAATTATTTCAATATAAAACTTTAAACTTTCGCAACCTAGGAAGTATTAAATAGTGATTGGCAAGATGGTGAATTTCTTACAAGATAGTAATTATCAAGTAGTAAATAGTAGTAATTAGCAAGTAGTAAATAGTAAGGCCTACTCAATTACCGTAAGCCTAATATTCTATAAAGTATAACTATAAGGTTTTACAGTCCCGGTTCGGTCCCAGTTTTGGACAGGGACCAAAATTCTCAAATGTCATGGACCGAGGACTGGACCGACTCGGTCCGGTTCGGTCTGTCGGTACGATCCTAGTTTGCACAGCCCTAGCCATAAGAAGCAAGTCAAACAAAATCCTTGTTCCATCAAAAAGGGCTCGTCTTCAATCTCCGATTATATGCAATTCATGAAGTTGGCCTCGGATCTTCGCACATCTTTGGAGTCGCCTCTCTCTCAGAAGGACTTCATTGATCACATCTTACGAGGCTTGGACTCCAACTTCCATTCTGTCATAGATTTCGTCAATATGCATGACACTTGTATTTCCTTTGAGGAACTACATGAAAAGTTTATTCTTAAAGAGCTTGAACTTAAAGCGGAGACATCATAATCTACTCCGGTGACAGCTCTTAACGCTCAAAAGCAACACAAGAACCGATTGAAGGGAAACAATCCCCAATTGTCATGGCAGCCTTCGGCCTCACCACCCTAACCTCACAAGCAATGGACTTCCTCGTCACAAAACTCTTACCCACCAAACCCTAATTTTCAAAATTCTTACCAACAAAACCCTAATTCCTTTCGTCCCTTACCCCCCCAATGACTCCTCCACCAAACCCTAGTTCCATGCAAAACACGTCCAACCCACCCACCATCTCTAAACCTTTCCTTGGACGGTCAATTCGGCAAAGAAGTTGCCCATGTCATCTCCCAATGTCCCATGTTTCGCCAACAATATCCTCCAGTTCAGTTTCTGCCTTCAAATTACTTTCCCCAACCACCACCCCAACTTGATCTTGCCTCCACTTCTTCAGCCAAACCTAACTGGCTCGTAGACTCGGGGTCGTCAAACCACCTTAACAATGACCTCGCCAACTTATCCCTCCCAACCCTGCACTGATCTTGATTAAGTTTATGTCGGTAATGGTCAAGGTCTGAAAATTACGCACTCTGGTTCTACTATCTTCCTTCTTCATCACAAAATTTTCGTCTTTCCAATGGCTTATGTGTTTCTCAATTTCTAAAAACATTATTTCCGTTTCCAAATTTAAAAATGTTATGACATGATCCTGTTACCCAATTGTTTTCTTATGAAGGATATTAAAACGGGTTCTACCATTCTTAAAGGTCCTTGCATTGATGGAGTCTATGTTTGGCCAACCTCACCCCCTATTGTCTTTCTCTGCCCGTCACCAAATTCCAACTGTATCTTGGCATCACAAACTAGGACACCCAACTTCTGCAATTTTTCAGTTTATTCATAAGAAGTTTAATTTAGATGGATTTGTGTTTTCTCTTTTGGATTGTACTCCATGTCAGATTAATAAAATTCATAAGCTTCCTTTTTATAATTCCACATTATGCTCTAATCATCCTCTTGAGATAATTTATTCTGATGTCTTGACTTCTCCTGTATTATCCTATGATTGTTTCAAATATTATTTCATTTTTGTGGATCACTTTACTAAGTATATTTGTCTTTATCCTCTCAAATGCAAATCCGAAACTCAATCTATTTTTATTAAATTTTGTTCTCTTTTTGAAAACTTCTTCAATCACAAAATCAGAGTTCTTTATTCCGATAATGGTGGTGAATACATTGCACTTCGATCCTTTCTAAGCTTGAATGGCATAACTCCGCTCACTTCTCCTCCTCAAACCCCTAAACACAATGGCTTGTCCGAGTGCCAGGACAAGCATATTGTTTAAATCGGCCTCTCATTACTCACTCACTCCAGTCTTCCCTTAGAGGCTTAGACCATTGGCCTCACGCCTTGCTTACCGTTGTCTGCTTAATCAATCGGCTCCCTACTCCTACCTTGAGTCTCGTGTCAACTTTTCAAAAACTCACTGGTCAGGTTCCAAACTATAGTAAACTCAAATGTTTCGGGTGTCTTTGCTTTCCATGGCTCTGTCCCTATGTCTCTCATAAACTCGAACCCCGATCCATTTGGTGTGTATAATTGTCTTCATTGGCTATTCTTCTTCTCAATGTGTGTTCCAATGTCTTGATCCGGTTACTCATATGTATATACACTTCTCGTCATGTCCAATTTGTGGAAACCGAATTTCCATATACAAAACTTCCACCGAAAGCAAACCCTAATCAACCGCCTATGGGTGATGATTGGGCGGTATTTTCCATTCCCTTGACACCTCAGCAGCCTCCTCCCATGCCTCCTAACACTAACCCTAGCATCCAATCTCTTTCTAAATCTATTTTAGGAGAGCAAGATTCCATATCTCCTATTTCGGATTCAAGATCTTCTACAAATTATTTCCCTAATGTCCAACATTATGTTCCTCAAAATAACAATCCAAATATCGTATTGGGCCCACCCTCCTCAAATCACTCACCTGCCCTTCCTTCCTCGGGGTCGCAACCGCCCTCACTTGCGGGTCCGCCCACTAAAAACCCTAACCCTAATTTGACACCACCAAACTCTAATCCCTAAAATCCACCCCATCCTCTTCAACAAAACCCTGATGCGCCTCCTCAGACTGATCGTGGTGTTATTACACGGTCCAAGAACAATATTTCCAAGCTCATTTAGAAACTTAACCTCACTGCTCAAGTCTCTTCTCCAACTGAACCTAGAACCATTACCCAAGCCCTAAAAGCTCCTCTTTGGAGAGCTGCCATGCAAGTGGAATTTGACGCTCTTTGTTCCAGCAATACTTGGTCTCTTGTTCCCCCGGCTCCACCTCAAAAATTGGTAGACTGCAAGTGGGTGTTTCGAATCAAATACAACCCTGATGGCTCCATTGACAAGTACAAAGCCCGGCTTGTTACGAAAGGTTTTCATCAACGTCCGAGTTGGGATTATTTTGAAACTTTCAGCCCGGTCGTGAAATCTGTAACGATCCATCTTGTTCTTGCATTGGTCGTCTGTCGTGGTTGGACACTTCATCAACTAGACGTCAATAATGTGTTTTTACAAGGGAATCTTCATGAAGACGTGTTTATGAGCCAGCCGCCTGGTTTCATTGACAATGCAGCACCCTCTCATGTTTGCAAGCTTCACAAAGGCCATTTATGCTCTCAAACAAGCACCCTAGGCATGGTACAATGAACTCTAGGATTTTCTTCTTAGGTTCGGCTTTTGTTCCTCATTATCTGATGCCTCGTTACTCATTTACTATCATGGTGGTGAAACTGTCTATCTACTTGTCTATGTTGATGACATCATTGTCACCGAGAATGATTTAGCTTTTGTCAATCAATTGCTTACTAAACTTGCTAATCATATCCTCTTTCGGCTTGTTCTTGGTGAACTTTCACATTTTCTTGGTGTTAAAGTTATCTGATCCTCTTCCGCCTTGTTCTTATCACAAAGGAAGTACATTCAAGATGTCTTAATCAAGCTTAGCACGGAATTGGCAAAATCGGCCACCACACCACTCGATGCTAGTGTCACTCTTTCTCGGCATTCTAGCACGCTATTGCCCTCTCCTTCTGATTACAGAATGATTGTTGATTGCTTGCAATATTTGGGTATGTGACTGGCTTAAAATCGTTGATGCCAAATCAAAAATAATTCCCTAATTACTAAACTAGTATAATCAGTAAGTCGGGGTCGAACCCAAGAGACACTTGTATCCTAAGTTTTATTATTATCAACTCAAAGAGGTAACAAAGGTGGGATTTTGGAATTTAAAACTAGAAACTAAGAATTAAAACAAACAAAGCAAGCAATCAAACAATGCAAAGATTGGATTTTTATCAATTAGGGAAAACAATCTTATTCAAGTATCCACTTTTCTTCCTCAAGTTATTGATCATAGATTCAAACAAGTCATTTCTTTCAGTTATTCCTATCCTGATCAGAATTGTAACATGGCAACGAGACAGCAACTTAACATCCAAACAATTCATGAAACGATCATAAATAATAAGGATATTAGCATTAATAACAAGGATAAACAGGATACATGCAATTGAATTCCAACGAGTCAAACAATCAACATGCATTCAAATCTCTTCTCAACTGTTTTAGTCCAACGAGTCCTAAACCGATTAAGTTCCTACAAAGATCAGGCTTTGCTACGAGAAAACCTAGATCTAGCAATAGATAATATCAATTCCAACAAGGTAATCAATCAAGTAGAAATCAATATAATCAATATAAATTACGCACAAAAGAATTGAAATAACCTGTAGAAATAAACCTGTAAAGACGAATCTCACAACAACTTGAGTCTGAAAAGCTTCAACTCGAATAGAATTTAGGGAGTTTAGTTCTCCATAAGAGAAACACAAAAGTCTGGAAATTAGGTCTAAAAGAGAATACAAAACAAGGTCTGAAAAATAACCTAATATAGTCTCGACCCAGTCGAAATTAAAAAGATAAAAAATATAAAATAATAAACTAAGCGGAGAAATCCAATCGCGCGTCCGATCCAGCTAGGCCGCGATCGCCACCAAACCTAGCCGCGATCGCGACCTGTCTCTGACAGCATTCTGACGGTACTTTCGGATGCTGTTTTGACCCTCTTAGAGTTGGAATTTGAACTCGCAGTAAAAACATGAATTGTAGCTCTTCGAGTTAGATTTCCAATGATACCAAATTCAGCTTCATCCGATCACCGTATCTCCCGAACTAAGCGTCACAAGAAAGTGGTGTCGAAACAACAACTTCAATGGATTGCTCGATTTTAAGCGTTCTTTTCCACAACCTCTTGGGCCTTAATGATCATAAGAAATGGCTTGAATATCCTTGGAAAAGACACTTGAATATCTCCAATCTTGAATCCTTCAACTTAACCAATCCTTGCTCCTCAAAACGACCTAAAAACACAAAAGTGCAAGAGTAGACACCGAAATGCAAAAACTACAAAAACTAAGCAAAATGCATGCAACTACCTAAGATTTAAACATAAATATGCCCTAAAACTAACACCTAAATGCATGCTATCAAATTCCCCCATGCTTAAACCTTGCTTGTCCTCAAGCAAGAAATAGATTTAACACCCCACAAACAAGCAATTCATGCATCCACTTTGATAAATGCTTAAGCAAGAATAAAAAGAGACATGATTCAACAATTGACATCATAGCATGTATTTTGGCATCCAACAAGATCAAGTAAACACATCCATTCTTAACTTCACTAGGAACAAGAATATGTGTTTTCACTCTCACTCATGTGTTTGAAGGTATATATGTGTTTCGCTCAAAACTCAACTTTGAAAGCCTAGCTACCATAGGCTTGCATCAGTGTTCTAATTCTCCACCGCTAGAAACTATGCATACAACAAAAATCATGAGGTATTTTTAAGGCTTGTAATGGGGTCAAGGTAAAGAGAAACTTGGAAGGGATAATATTTGGCATGTGGTGTTAAATCCGGGATAAAGAACTAATCCTAAACCCAAACTTCAACACTTTATTTTCTTACTTCTCCCAAACTCTTGTTTCTCAACTCCAAACCACAATTAAACACATTGTTTCTTTCTTCACTTTTTTTTCTTGCCTCTTCTTCAACTCTTTCTTTGCTTTATGAAGACTAGTAACAATTGTACTTGACTTTTTCTTTTCATCTTCATTTTTTTTCACTTACACACAAGAGTTTTATTTCCTTTTTTCCTCCTTTTCTTCCAACTCCCCCATACTTATACATAACTCACACAAAACAAAAACACAACCTAAAGTCCTAAATCCCGGATCCTGGGTCAAGCTTATTAGGCTAGGAAAATTTTGTGGAGCTATCAAAAATAGGCTTAAAGCTTAAAAGAAAAGGGGTGTCAAGAACATGGATCTTGTAAGGTAGGAAGGGAAATAATAAGCTTATAAGAAACATTGCCTCAATCATTTTAATGTCATATGCAAAAGTCATGAATGCAGCCTTGAAAAAGATATTTAAATGCAAGTTCTAGAGGAAGCAATCAAAGTGAGCACACACAATGAAAAAGAGGACTCATAGATGCATAGTCCTAGAAAGGCCAAAACAAAATAATCTCACAAGGTAAAATTTGCCTAGAACTTCTGTGTAACTTAGATCTTAAGGATATACATGCTCAATCAAATTATCAAATATGCTCTTAATGAAATAAACATTATCAAGCTTCAAGCCATCCAAGCAAGTTAAAGGGCAAAAATCATCATAAAAAATATTAGAGGACAAGTGGTTTATTTGCTTGGGGAAATATGACAAACCTAAAATGCATGATTTTTTTTGTATTTTTTTAAATTTTTCTGATTTTTTTATGCAATTATGAAGGCAAAAAATTTAAACATGCTTTTCAAGAATTTAAACTATATGCAATGCAAAACTATACTAACATGTAAATGTTCCCCTCCCCCATGCTTAAATAATACATTGTCGCCAATGCATAAAATAAAAGAGAAAGGAAGAGAGAACACTCACAAAGTCATCTACTCTTTTGAATATGGAAGATGTTCAAAGTGGCAACAATTTGGTGGAGAGGACACAAGATAGATGGAGAGCAATGAATTCACAAGATTAGACATTGTCAATGCCCTTAACAACCTGTCAAAAGCCTTGGAACACATCTCACAAAAACATAAGTAGCACAAGGATAAATTAAAATTAAACAATAACCCATTTAAAAACCGCTTCAACTTATCAAACTTGTGAGACCAATTTTCATGAGATGGCATATGCTCAAACAAATTCAACACAAGTGGTGATGTCAGAAAATACTTATAGTATGGGTCAAAGTACTTGTCATCACTACCACTTTCTTCAAAGATGAACTTCAAGTAATCTCTAGCACCAATCTTAGGCTCGCTTGTATCTATAAGCTTATTGGTGTCCTCGAGTGCCTGCAACAATCTTACTTCTTGCTCATTGGAGAGTTTGTTAGAGATAATAATAGGTAATGTATCACCCTCTCCAAGGAAAGCATAGTTAAGATGTTCAGGAAGTTGTTTTTGCTAAATTTGTGGTGCCTGCACTAAATAAGGAAGCAACTCTCACTAGGGAGAGTTAGTGGTATGGGCCCAATGGCCAAAGCATCAGCAGGAGATTCACAACAAGCACTCAAATCAGCAAGGATCTCATGATATTGATCAAATTCATAATCTAAGAATGAAAAGTCGAAGTCATTCTCCAAAACAGATTGTAACTCATCACCACAAGTAGTATCAGATTGTAACTCATCATGTAGTTGTCCACATTCAAACTTAGCCATTGATTAGCAACACAAGTGTGGACAGTAAGGCAGGTCAACACAAAAATTGATAAAAATAAAAACTCAGAATTAAATAAAGTGTCCCCGGCAACGGCGCCAAAATTTGACTGGCTTAAAATCGTTGATGCCAAATCAAAAATAATTCCCTAATTAATAAACTAGTATAGTCAGTAAGTCGGGGTCGAACCCAAGAGACACTTGTATCCTAAGTTTTATTATTATCAACTCAAAGAGGTAACAAAGGGGGGATTTTGGAATTTAAAACTAGAAACTAAGAATTAAAACAAACAAAGCAAGCAATCAAACAATGCAAAGATTGGATTTTTATCAATTAGGGAAAACAATCCTATTCAAGTATCCTTTTTTCTTCCTCAAGTTATTGATCATAGATTCAAACAAGTTATTTCTTTCAGTTATTCCTATCCTGATCAGAATTATAGCATGGCAACGAGACATGCAACTTAGCATCCAAACAATTCATGAAACGATCATAAATAATAAGGATATTAGCATTAAGAACAAGGATAAATAGGATACATGCAATTGAATTCCAACGAGTCAAACAATCAACATGCATTCAAATCTCTTCTCAATTGTTTTAGTCCAACGAGTCCTAAACCGATTAAGTTGCTACAAAGATCAGGCTTTGCTACGAGAAAACCTAGATCTAGCAATAGATAATATCAATTCCAACAAGGTGATCAATCAAGTAGAAATCAATATAAATTACGCACAAAAGAATTGAAATAACCTGTAGAAATAAACCTGTAAAGACGAATCTCACAACAACTTGATTCTGAAAAGCTTCAACTCGAATAGAATTTAGGAAGTTTAGTTCTCCATAAGAGAAACACAAAAGTCTGGAAATTAGGTCTAAAAGAGAATACAAAACAAGGTCTGAAAAATAACCTAATATAGTCTCGACCCAGTCGAAATTAAAAAGATAAAAAATATAAATAATAAACTAAGCGGAGAAATCCAATCGCGCGTCCGATCCAGCTAGGCCGCGATCGCCACCAAACCTAGCCGCGATCGCGGCCTGTCTTTGACAGCATTCTGACGGTACTTTCGGATGCTGTTTTGACCCTCTTAGAGTTGGAATTTGAACTCGCAGTAAAAACATGAATTTTATCTCTTCGAGTTAGATTTCCAATTATACCAAATTCAGCTTCATCCGATCACCGTAGCTCCCGAACTAAGCGTCACAAGAAAGTGGTGTCGAAACAACAACTTCAATGGATTGCCCGGTTTTAAGCGTTCTTTTCCACAACCTCTTGGGCCTTAATGATCATCAGAAATGGCTTGAATATCCTTGGAAAAGACACTTGAATATCTCCAATCTTGAATCCTTCAACTTAACCAATCCTTGCTCCTCAAAACGACCTAAAAACACAAAAGTGCAAGAGTAGACACCGAAATGCAAAAACTACAAAAACTAAGCAAAATGCATGCAACTACCTAAGATTTAAACATAAATATGCCCTAAAAATAACACTTAAATGCATGCTATCAGTTTGGCACGCCCTGATGTTGCCTTTGTTGTCAATAAGCTTTCGCAATTTATGCAAGTTTCGACTACTATTCATCGGGACGCTTGGAAGTGGCTTTTAAGATATCTCATTGGCACGCCTCACATTTGTAACACCCCGATAATTTATAAGAGATTGAGGTGCTCCCCATGTCAACAAGAGCTCTTCCTTTTCTGGGTTCGAGTGAGGACAAAGAACTCAAAAGTTAAGCGTGCAGGGGCGAGAGTAGTACTAGGATGGGTGACTTCCTGGGAAGTTCTCGGGTTGGCATGGGATAACGCTTCTAAGGTCTCGGGCCTTACAACATTGGGGTGCATATTTCTGCTCATTCCTCGCCTCAGTTGCATGGCTTCTTGGATGTTGACTGGGCAGGTAACCGTGATGACTACATCTCTACTACAGGTTATCTTATTTACTTTGGTTCTACTCCCATTTCCTGGAGCTCACGCAAATAGAAGTCCGTCTCTTGTTCTTCTATGGAGTCGGAGTATAAGGCCTTAGCTGAGGCTTTTTCTGAACATTTATGGGTTACTTTCTTACTTGCTGAAATGGGTGTTCAACTACCTTGTCAGCTAGTTATGTATTGTGACAATATTGGTGCTACGTTTCTTAGTTCCAATCATGTGTTTCATGAACGTACGTATGAAACATATTGCTTTGGCCTATCATTTTGTCCGTAAGCAATTTTAAGCTTGTTCTCTTCGGGTTGCACATATTTCCACCAAAGATCAGCTCGCTGACATCCTCACAAAGCCTCTTCAACGGTCACAGTTTACCTCACTGCTTTCCAAGCTCGGTCTCTTTGTTAGACACTTAGACTGTCCAGCTTGCTGGGGGGATATTGATATCTCTACATAATAATATCTTTATCATTATTCTATCCTTTTAGTTTAAGCTAAAATCTTTTACTTATTGATAGTATTTGTACTAGAGTTTGTTACATGCTTAGCATACAATCCACTCTTGTATAAATACTTTACTCCTTGCCCCTTGCATAATAATATTCACAACTTCTCTTTATACAATAGAGATAAGTATCTACTTATAGCCTTATTGATTTAAAATGCCGTGGAATTCAAATTATGCGCGCATGGTAAATCAATAACAACGTGACAAATAAAAGGTACAGAGCTAGGATTGATTGATAGGAGCGAGGTGAATTATAAATCTTCATTCATTGAGGAGAAGCTACAATTCGAAATCATGAAAAAAAGAATAGGAAATGCATCGGATTAACGTGGGATTATTAATGGTGAGCCCAACTAATCCATAATTTATCATAATTAGAATGGATGTTTTGAACAACATGAGAAAATTACTAGTAGTACTGTTTTTCCCATACATGCGACATTTATGTACAATAAAAACCGCGCATCATAATGTTCAATGAACCGGGATTTGCGGTTCTGGCCCCTCCAATTTCATAATAACTGACTCTAATTAAGTACTCATACGTAATACAGTATACTAATATGGGTACATTATTGTAATTAATTAATAACCATGAAACTCAAGAAGATCTGAAATTCAGACTATAACGCTATATATGACTTGGTAGTTGGTACAATGTTTGTACCTTGTTTCAACTTTCCTTTTTCTTTATTCAGGATGAGTTTGAATGCAATGAATTTATGCATTGCATCTCCCTTTAAATCGCCACACCAATTCATTAATTACTTTATTCAGGCTATACTATGTAGGAAGAATCAGATTAATTAATCAAAGTTATAAACAATAAAAATACTGTATTAGATTGTGTCCGAAAGCGACAAAACCTGCTGAGTGGACTCTCTTTCCTTGTCGCTTTACGTTTATAGTGAACAACGTTTTTATGAAATTTTAGGAAATTTCGTTTGCTACTTTTAGGTTTTTTAGTTTTTCATTGGTGTCATAATTTTTTTTTTTTTTTGGGATAGTATTCTGGAACATTTAGATTATTCGGTTCTTGTTTTAAATGACGACTTTTCGTTAGAATTATAAGAAAAATTGTTTATTTTTAATGCAAATAAAACTTTTTTATATTTTTAGTTTTTTTACTGATTTAAAACACAATTATAATTTTAAAACTATTAGGATAATTCAAAAAATATACTCTATAAAAATAATAAAATAAATAAATTATAGGATTTAGATTTGTCAATTAGTTTTATGTTATAAAATTAAAATTTGTCAAAGTTAAAACTGAGCATATTTTAATATTTATATTCAAATAAATATACCATATAATATAAATTTTCAAGTAGATTTTATATAGTAATTTGTGACAATTTCATCATATCAATTCAAAATTTCACATATATGTTGACATAATATATGAAATGAATTCTTACTACTTGAATAATAATAACAAAATTTTCTCTATAAAAATATTAAATAAATATTTAGAATAGCTAAACTTTTATGTTATATTATCTAAATTATCAAGTGTAAACTATTTAGAATTTTTTAATATTTTTATGAAGTATTTTTGAATTCATTTTAATAGTTTCAAAATTAGAATTGATTTCTAAATTAATCAAATCTAAAATCATTTTTAGTAGAGAACAAATAATTTTTATTATAATTATAACAAAAAAAAATCATAAGTTAGGACATGCACCGAACTAATTTAAGAGTTTGGAGTCTGGAATGATTTTTTTTTGAGGGCACTAATCGAAAAAACATTCAGAGGTACCAAACATATAATTTCCCTAAAAAAATTCTAACTTATGTACTAAGTTATAGTTTACAATTGATTTCTAAATTAATCAAATCTAAAATCATTTTTAGTAGAGAACAAATAATTTTTATTATAATTATAATAAAAAAAATCATAAGTTAGGACATGCATCGAACTAATTTAAGAGTTTTGAGTCTGAGATAATTTTTTTTGAGGGCACTAACCGAAAAACATTCAAAGGTACCAAACATATAATTTCCCTACAAAAATTCTAACTTATGTACTAAGTTATAGTTTACGCATGTTATAGGGTATATAACTAAGATTAAAAGGAAGAAGCTAGTAAGTACAAAAAGTAACCACTTAAAGTAGCATTTTCGTAAAAAAAAAATGCTTTACGTTGTTGCCCATGGTTCACAAATTTTGTACTGGAAATTTACTTCCTAAATTTTTAGGTCCATACTTATGCACGAAAAGTTTATGTGTATATTTTAAATTTAGGGTTTGGTTCAAATGAAATAAATTCTTGTCTTAAAACGAATTCTTATCTCAAAATAAATGCAGTTTTTCTAGTTACTCATACAATTTTCCTACTTCGAATTACACTTTTTCTGATTTACATTTTTCCTACTTTAAAGTAGGAAATGTACACTGCAAATTTGCAGTGTACTTTTGTAGTGCACTTTTTCAGAGTGGACTTTTTGTATTTTGTAATACACTTTTGTATAAAAGTGCAATGTAAGATACAAAAAGTGCATTCATTTGAACCAAACTCTTCAAATTTAATCTGGTATTGTTTGATAATTTAGTATATATGAAGTCCTCTAGTATAAAAATTATGAACCAAAAAATTGCACTATTAATTACCTAAAATGTCACTTCATGACACGTAAAATTATAATTATATTTATGTGGGATTTTAGAGCTTGATTCGAAATTATGCAGTGAGAGACAAAAATTGTGCGCTGAAGACAAAGAACTGCGACTGCGGCCAGAGACACGCGACTGTATCTTGGGCAATGTATCTCGCATCTTCAGGACAAAATGTTTCGAGATGAGACGTGGGTTGGATCATGCATGACGGACCACGTCTTCCAGTAAGAGCCGACGTCTTGGCCGGTGTCGACGATAGTAGGTGTTTCTTGCAACGCAAGAAAGGAATATATCTAGGAGATTTAGGAAAGAAAGATATCGAGAAGATTTGAATTTCTATCTTTAAATCACGTGTTCTCTATTTAAACCTGATGAAACCCGAAATAAACCAGCGCTAAAAGACAAGAAACGAGATTGCTTTTATTCGATTGTGCAAACACTTGCTCTTTATTTGTTGTTCTTTATGACGAGGTTACAAATCACGAGGTTACAGATCACGAGATTACACCTTAGACATCCTAAGAGTATTCGAGATCTCGATCTAACAAGGTTCGAGATCTCCTAATCATTACAAGATTCTAACACCCGCAGGCTACTTGATGAACTCTGGCGGCGAGGTTTAGTAGTTTGAGTTTGAGCGTGGTGATTGTGGCTTGCGGGACGATGCAGCGAGGTCTTTGGTGTGAGCGAAGGCTCTTTGTGCGACTTGAAGTCTGTTTGTGAACTTCACTTGTCTGTAGCGAGGTCTTTGACGATGATTGAACACGTCGATCTTCAACGAGCAAGATAGTTCTTGAGTTCAAGATATTTTTCGACCCCTTGCCACTTACGAGGTTCTCCTCTATTTATAGAGAATTAAGGAACCAAGTTCGGTATTTGCTCGATGTGGGACGCCCGAGATCAGAGATTCTGATTGGTCCGGTAGTGGGGCAGCTTATTATTGGTTGGGGGAGCGGCAACAACTGAGTGGTTTAATCGGGCGGGGGTGTCATCTTTTGAGCGACGAGGTTCAGACCTCATTGTCGAGGTTTCGAGGCCTCGCAAATGCCGTGTTTTGTTTAATTTTGAGATGGGTGGTAATGGGTCCCGTAATCCACCTTGGGAGTCCCGTCGGATCCGTTTATTCCTCGTACCCCGGGCCCACTTCCTGTTCTACCATTTTGAGCACCATCAAAACCCATTTTAAATATTTTAATTGGTATTCACAAAGTGCAGTCCTAGTCTAAGGGAAAAGAAGAGAGAGTTCTTCAAATCTAGAGAGGGAGGGTTAAAGAGATTAGATTAGGTTTATCTGATCAATATAGATTAGAAGGTCAAGTCCTTAGAAATCTCGAGTCCTCAAATCTACTGAATAATAATCCTGATTTGATTGTACTTTTAGACATAGTCGATTTGATGAATTGGGTAAAAAAATTCTCGTCTGTCTTTCAAGTTATTTTCTTTATTCTCATTCTTCAATCAAATTTCATGTTAGACTATTGATACACCAAATGTGAATCTTTAGAATTCAAAATGTGAACAAATTAGTTTATAAAACATGAAAAAAATCAATCTAAGTTACTATAGCGATTAATTCGTTACATTCATGATATGCATTATATTTTGTCAAAACTTAAGAGCGATTAATTATTCGTTACAAATCATCCTTTTTATTCTCTTCATTTGTCGAACAAATGAGCCTAAAGATCTGAGCTAGTAAATATATGACGCGAGAGTAACCATATTTCATAAAACACGGTGGACCAGCCATGACAGGGTGTGTGTACGTGTGTGAGAACTGAGAACGATTTGTTTTGTCGCTTAGCGCCCCTCTCTCTCTCTCTCTCTCTCACATTCACGTACAGCTCATCCTCAACGGCTCCCAACCTCTTCCTACCTCCCTAATCTAACAAAATCTAGTGATTAGTTACTTGTAATAATTTAATCAAATAACGTAATTGCACGCACACTAACACACAATGCGCCTCTAGGCCAATTTGTCTCTGTCCAACTGTTTCAGCTCCCTCCAATTAAAGTCTAAACATTTCCCTAGAAACAGCTGGATAGATTCACATTTGGCCATTACTCTTATTAGTTGCATGAACAAATATGCAATCCAACAAAAACGTTATGCATTATAATGTCGGAATAATACATAACGTTTTGGTACTCCTCCAACACATACGCGTATAGCTAGATGCCATGCGTTAGTTTTTTTATCACATGGAAGAATGAATTGCGTACGCGTGTCAGTTGACAGCTGCATTGGCAGTTACTACCTGACCTGGAAACTGCACTCCGATGGCTACGCCTTTTTGCACACAAAATTTGAGCTTATTGCACCACGGCATAACAAAGCATAACCATTTCACGGCAACATGTGCTGTAACATTAAAAAATTATTAAAATAAGATATTCTAATCTCGTTTTAATTTTTTTGCGTAACGTTTAAATATTACGTATTTACGAAGCGTTATATCACGGCACAACGACGCGTGATAATTGTAAACTAAAAAATTGTCAATGGGCCGGCCCATAATATCACGGCACAGAAAGAAGTGATATCACGGCACCTATTGCCGTGATACTCACATAAAAAGAAGTCTCGCGTTAAAGAGATTGGGCCGGCCCAGGGGTATATTTCACGGCACTTATTGCAGTGAAATTAGGCATAGGATTCGAGATAAAGAAATTGGGCCGGCCCAACTATGTCACGGCAAGAGATGCCGTGAAATCTAGGTTTTAAAACCCGTAACTCAGCGCCTTCTTGCGCCGTCACTTCGTCTTCTTCAACTGAACTAGCGAGATAGAGTTGAGGGTGATTCCGAGCAGCCCGTTCCGAATTCCCGAGCGAGATACCGAAATTCATTCGTGAAAATGGTTAGAACAAAGGAAAAAGGGCGTAAAATTGGTGGGGCGGGTGGTTATCCCACCGGATCTACGACGGGCCCGATTCAAGGAGATGGGCGGACACCTGCGCCACCGGAGAGTTCCGAGGCTGAGGCTGGGCGGCCACCAGCGGTGACTTCCGGCACTGGGCGGCCACCAGCGGTGATTTCCGGCACTAGGCGGCCACCAACGGTGATTTCCGAGGCTGGGCAGCGTGCACCAGTTGCGACAACGGCTGGGCAGCGAGCGACGGCCGCCAACGTGGCACGCCGGAGAAGACAATCGGTCGCCGGCGCGAGGCCGATGGGGGTGCCGGCGGCAGGAGTTGCTGGAGGGAGCAGGACGAGCACAACGGGACAGGTGGGTCCTGCTGGATCTGGACGGACGGGTGCGGGCTCGTTGGTTACTCCAACGCAGGCGACGGGTACGTCGGGATTGAGAGTCGGACCAACGATATCGGTATGTTTTTTAAATTTTATTATTTAGTTTGATATTATTAATGGTTTAATTCATGTTTTAGTGATTAATATTTACAATTGGAAAATATTTTCTTAGCATTATTATTTGAATTGATAATAATTGTTTTACGTAATTGTTTACTATTCGAAATCGTTTATAGTTATGATTAGAATTAATTTTGTATATTCTACCTAATAACAAGAAATCATTTATAGTAATTAAAAAAAATAAGGTTCTATTAAAAATATTAGTTAAGACTAAAGACCGCATAACCGATTTCGACTAATAAACTAGGTTCTATAATTTATAAATTTATAAATTAATATCATGGAATCCCGAAACAACTCTATGGATGCATGGAATCCATAGAGTTGTCCATCTTGTTCGGAATCGTTGTACGTGATTTCTCCAAGTCTTCCCTCACGCGTCGAATCTGTGACTCCAAGTGATCGTGAATCTTTAATATCATTGTGTTGAAGCCCAGTGTTGATGAATCTAAAGTGTCCTTCACAACCTTGTGCATTCCCTCGACCCTGCCAATGTATAAAATTGTGCAATCACGAGATGAAAATAAAGTGACATTCAATATTACAAAATATCTTAAGTTTTAGCTCTAGCATAAGATGAGAAATTTACCGGTTTGTCGTTCTAGTGAAGAAGTGAAGTCGATTGTCGGTCCAAGCTCTCACTATGTTCTTCTTAAAAGGCCTAAGCCAAGTCTTGTCCACGTAGCCAACTAGCCCTGAATGGCAGTTCTTCAAGATTTCTGCTCGTTTTTCTTCGTAGCTCTCCTCGGTGGTTGACATGAAAAACCCCCAACATCGATCCGCAAACGCTTGAGTTGGGCCGTCATCTTTTAGGATGTCAAGCGCATATGCTTTTATGTTTGCTCTAATATGCACCCAACATAACAAATGTATCACTTCGTCTTCGGTGAAAACCTCGTGGATCGCATTTATGAGGGCTTGGTCTCGATCCGTCACAATGGCCGTTGGCATTTCACCTATCTCCTCGTGCAATCTCCTCAAATGCTTTAAAACCCATGTAAAATGTGGAGTGTCTTCCTTGGACAAGAATGCAAACCCGATGTTAAATGTCAGGTTTGTGCATATCATGCCAACCATCTCCAACATGAACATGTTATACCTATAAATTAGAATAAACTATTATAGCACATAAAAAAGATTAGAACACAAACCTCAAATAGGACAAAATACTAAATTACAACATACCTGTTTGTCTTGTACGTAGCGTCCATAACAACGAGATAAGGAAACTTCTTCATCAAGTGTTGTGACGTCGGGTGGACAAAGAATAGTATATCTAACTCATCGGAAGCTGGGAGAGTTGCTTTCCGAACTCTATAACCCTGGTTTTGCATAAACTGTAGCGTCCACTGACACACCGTCAACTTACCACGGTCTGCCACTAATATTTTCTGCTTGAAGTTTGATATTTGTTTCCTTGACGTCACATTTTGAGGGTTAGCAGACACCAACATAGTCGAAATAGCCTTCGGGCTCAAGAATAATCCGGAAGCATTGATGATCATATCCTGTTCCGTCGGGGTCAATCGGCCAGCATACGGGTGTCCAAGGAAATTGGTACAAAGCTCATGGTTATGCATGCCGAAATTCACCTCCAAAGTCCATTTTCGATTATACCTTGATCGGCGTCCAATCAACTTAAATGGGCAGTTGCACTTCCTTGATCCCCCTATCTTCTTTTTCGATCTAGAATTCCCGTTATGCTCGCATCTTAGATTCACACAATTTTCATTTGAGTTTGAAATGAGCAAATCCATCATCCTATCTCGACCGGTTTGCCTAACCCACTTAATCAATTCATCTCTATCATCCCACGATTGTTCCGTGGTAAAATCACTTGTGAAATCTGTACCACATGGCTACACATACAAAATTCCATCACATTTTTGTTTCTAATGAATTTCACATAACCCTAAACAATTATTTATTATTAATTTAACTTCTTAAAATGATATCGAGTGGAAAACGTCATAAACAATTGTAACAACTTCGACTAAACAATTCTACTAGATTATAAAAATATTAAACTATTTCCTATTAATTAGTAGATTCTAACAAATATAATGAATTGAAATAACTTTCTATACAATTTCTTAAATTTAATTCGAAATAATAATAATATCGAATTCTAAAACTGTTTCAAATATAAACAACTCTACTAGATTAAAATTTTAACTCTAAATAATAATATCGAATTCTAAAGCGATTTCAAATATAAACAATTCTACTATTTTATAACTATATTAAACGATTTCATATTACTTATTTAAATCTAACAAATATAATGAATCTAAATAACTTTCTATACAATTTCTTAAATTTTAATTCTAAATAATTATATCGAATTCTAAAACGATTTCAAATAAAAGCGTACATACCGGTAAAAAATTGCTCGGATCAAACGATTCTTCTTGTTCATCTACTTCTTCTCCTCCATCATATGAGGGATTTTGACCTTCTTCTTCTCCACCATAAGACATTGTAAAAAAATATAATTTTTGCAAATGATAAAAGTAGAAGAGGAAGATTGAGAAGAGGTGTGTAAGAAAAATGGTGGAAAGGGGGTTTAAATAGGGATAAATTCGACCGTTATACGCAACGGTCATATTTTTCACGGCACGTAAAAGCGTGATATTTATAGCCGTTGAAACAGCATCAACTGGGCCAGAATTGGGCTGGCCAGATTGGGCCCAGCCCAATTCAGATCTCACGACATCAGGTGCCGTGATCTCACGCGACCTGGTGCCGTAAGATCTGGTGTGGGTTGGGCCCAATCTGGCCAGCCCAATTCTGGCCCAGCTGTGTATCACGGCACGAAAACGCGTGATATTACGCAGTTTTTTACAAAAATACCCTAAAATTGAATATTTTAATACTTTTTAATGTTACGGCAGCTTGTGCCGTGAATTTGTTACGCGTTATTATGCCGTGGTGTAATAAGCTAAAAAATGGTGTGCAAAAATCCCGAGCGACTCCGATCCGCGTCTCAAGTCTCAACCCACCCATTAACCGCTGATGACCGGTCATTATCACCGTTTCAGTCGGTCACCCCTTCTATAAAAACCCCATCCTCCCTTTTCTCCTCACAAGAAAACATTTCATTTGTTCATCCGTTGCGTTCAAAAGCTATGCCTTGTTCAGCAGCAGCATTCCCAGATCGGGTCAAAGGCCCGTGGAGGCCCGACGAAGACGAGCTGCTAAAGAGGCTCGTACAGGCTCACGGGCCCAAGAACTGGTCGGCCATCAGCGACTCCATCGTGGGCCGATCGGGGAAGTCGTGCAGGCTGCGGTGGTGCAACCAGCTGTCGTCGGAGGTGGAGCGGAGGCCCTTCACAGCCGAGGAGGACACCGCCATCGTCCGGGCCACGCCCAGCTAGGCAACAAATGGGCCGCCATAGCCCGAATGCTGGTGGGCCGGACCGATAACGCAGTAAAGAACCACTGGAACTCTACCCTAATTAAGCGCAAATGCGCTTCCATGTGCGGCGCCGACTTCAACTTCGACCCCGATTCCAACACCTCCCCGCCTCCGGCGAAGAGATCGGCCAGCGTTGGGACGGGATCGGTACGTTCGGACTTCAAAGCCCGTAGTCCGACCCGATCTGATGTCAGCGATTCTAGTATGTTTGGGACCGAGGAGCCGACTCTGAACACTGATCTGTGCCTTTCGTTGCCCGGATCATTTGGCGGGCTGAATTCGGAAACGGGTCGGGCAATTGGGCCGTTCAGCGAGGGGTTGTTGGAGAGTATGCTGGAGATTGTAAGGAGAGAGGTGAGGATTTACATGGACCAGCACTGGGATGTGAACGGTGGTGATCATCGGATGCTGAAGCCATAAGCAGTGTGATGATGCATAAATTGGTAATGAACAGGGTGGAGTACTAGGAGATCGACGGGGTGAAATTGGAATCCTTGTCGTTTTCGGTGAAAGGCTCTTTTTGATTATTTTGTTCTCTGTTGGAAATTATTTTAGTAGTGTACATATAATATCAGGGATAAATATTGATCAAGAAATGAGGAAAGGATAATGAAAAGGCCTATTTAGGAGAATAATCTTTCTTCTGGCGGCTATGGATGTGTTGGGCCAGATCAATCGGAACTACAATGTAGAGCAATGAAGCAGGCCATTAAATTCTGTTTTCCTGTAGTTTCAAATGAAGCTCTTAGTCTTAGAACATCAAAAGAATTTAATCATAACTATATACGGGAGTAATGTTCAAATAAGGAGCGTTTAGAGCCCTTGGATCACCGATATATTATCCCTTTTAGGAACACGGCGTCATTTTGTTAATTTCTCGGAAATTACAAAAAGCATCGCTATTATGAAAAAGTGCATTACTAAATATAAAAAGTGTATTAGTAAGCCGAAAAGGTACAATAAAAATGAAGTCAGCAGGGCACGCGCTCCATGTTCTGTTCACTGTAAAAGTGCATCGTTATGGTGGAAAATTGCATTGTGAATACCAAAAAGTGCATTATTAAACCAAAAAAGTGCATCATCTTAAATGTCCAATTGACTTGAACTCAATAACCTAAAAAAATTTGGTTTAGTAATGCACTTTTTGGTGTATCGTAATGCATTTTTTCACCATAACGATGCACTTTTGTAATTTTCGATAAATTACGAAAATGCCACCGCGTCTTCAATTTCCGAGAATATCAGCCCTTGGATCAAGGAGATCCAAGGATTATAAACGCTCTTTATTTTATAGGATAAAGAGTTTGTTTTATTTGAACCAAACTCGTAGCCAAGAATTTTGTTTGGATTTTCATATCAGTTTCACCATAATAGAGAGAAAATGGTTGGGGGCACGGTAAAGGTGAACATCAGTATTAGGATATTCTTAGGATATATTTTGTTAGGATATTATTGTTATTTCTATCCTTATGTAAATATATTTTCCTTGTATTCGGGTATATATGTAAACTCTTCTTACGTAAATAAACAAGCAGTTTATACCGTATTCTCAAGATTTACATGGTATCAGAGCCGGCTGGTTCTTTCCCTGCAGCCACTGATTGGGCAAGTTTTGGACATAATTTTACAGATGAACAGTGGAACTCAGTTTTACAGTTCAGCCAGTCTTTGAACAGTTCAGCTAGCTCTTCAGATCAGTCTAGTAAGTCTTCCTTGCCTTGGATTTTAGATTCGGGTGCCTCTTTTCATATGACAGGTGACAAGTCGTTATTAACTGATATTAGATCGATTGCTTCGGTCTCTATTATTTTGCCCGATGGATCAGTTTCGAATGCTATTTCTGAGGGTACTATAAATTTTGGGAGAAGTCATGTTTCTCATGTTTTGCTTGTTCCAAATCTGAGTTGCAACTTGTTGTCTATTGCCTGTTTGTCTCGTGATTTGAGTTGTCTGGTTCTGCTGACTGACAAATGGTGTGTCTTACAGGCCACTGTCACAAAGACTGTGATTGGTATGGGTGAACAGCGCGGTGGAGTTTATTGGCTGCGAGCGCTAGGAGTTGATGCTCGGGTTGCTTCCGCCATCTCTGCTGAGCGTTGGCATTGTCGTTTTGGTCATCCGTCTGCTTCTGTTTTGTCATCTATTTCTGCTATTAATGTTGCTAGTAGTACATTGGCTCATCTCAAGCCTTGTGATATTTGTCATAAGTCCAAACAGACTCGTTCGTCTTTTCCAGTTAGTTTGAATAAAGCAGACAAAGTTTTTGAGTTAATACATTGTGATGTGTGGGGTCCTTACAGTCAGGCTACTTCCACTGGTTCTTGTTACTTTCTCACTGTTGTGGATGATTTTTCGTGTAATGTTTGGGTTCATTTGATGATTTCTAAATCCGAAGTCTCAAAATTAATTAGGAATTTTTGTGCTATGGTATCTACACAATTCAATACTTGTGTGAAACGAGTTCGGGTTGATAATGGCACTGAGTTTCTTCCTTTGCGTTCTTTCTTTGAGGAATCTGGCATGATATTTGAGACTTCCTGTGCTTATACTCCTCAGCAAAATGGCCGCGTTGAGCGTAAACACCGCCATTTGCTTGATGTTGCTAGGGCCTTAAGGTTTACAACAAATCTTCCTATTTCGTTTTGGGGAGATTGTGTATTAACAGCTGTCTATCTCATTAATCGTACTCCGTCCTCTGTTCTTAATGGCAAGACACCGTATGAGCTTTTATATGGTAGGAAACCCACCTATAATTATTTCCATGTGTTTGGATGTCTCTGTTATGCATCTCAGACTCCTAGAAGTCGGGATAAATTTGCTCCTAGGGGCAAGAAATGTATTTTTATTGGATACCCACTTGGAAAACGAGGTTGGCGTCTTTTCGATCTTGAGACACATAATATCTTTGTCAGTAGGGACGTCATTTTTTATGAGGATCAATTTCCGTATTTGGATGTCTCTCTGTCTACGTCTAATCATTCGGGTGACCGCCAGGGCGACCCTCACCCGTCGATTTTTGACACCCCTTTAGTGACGGCACCAAACAGGGGGAGGGATTCGGCTCTTTCCATGCCAACGTCTCCTATGGCTCCTGATTCGCCAGCAACTCCGATCGCTTCTCCTTCTTCGGCGTCTTCAGACGGATTTGGTTCGAGCCCTTCCCCCGACTCACCTCCAGTCCGGCGTAGTGCTCGGATTCCTCAACCGTCTATTAAACTCAAGGATTTTGTTTGTAGTACAATTTGCTCACGTTCAGCCCCGCGGTTTCCGATTTCCGAGTTTGTCTCTTGTGATCGGTTTTCAACAGCTCACACTGGTTTCTTGGCAGCCATTCATGCTGTAACGGATTCGGTCTCGTATAATGAAGCGGTTCGTCATCCTGAGTGGTGCGCTGCTATGGACTCCGAGCTACAGGCGCTTGAGCGTAATCATACGTGGCTTATTACTGATCTTCCGGCTAACAAGAAACCTATTGGGTGCAAATGGGTTTTTCGTATTAAGTATCGTTCTGATGGCTCGATTGAGCGCTACAAGGCGCGATTAGTTGTTCTTGGTAATCGACAGGTTGAGGGCATTGATTTCTCTGAGACTTTTGCACCAGTTGCTAAGATGGTGTCTGTTAGGGTTTTCTTATCAGTTGTTGTTGTTCGGGGTTGGGAATTACATCAGATGGATGTGCATAACGCTTTTCTTCATGGTGATCTTGCTGAGGAAGTGTATATGCGTCTTCCGTTAGGATATTCAGGAGGTCTACCAGGTCAAGTCTGCAAATTGCAGAAATCTATTTATGGTCTTCGACAGGCCCCGCGCAACTGGTTTGCTAAACTATCTACTACTTTACGTCAGTTTGGTTTCAGGCAGAGTCGTGCTGATTACTCCTTGTTCTCATATATTAGCCATGGGGTCACTCTTCAGATTCTAGTCTACGTTGATGATCTTATTATCGCTGGAGACGACCCTTCCACTATTAGTCGTTTCAAGGCGTATCTCAGTTCATGTTTTCATATGAAGGATCTAGGGATTCTTAAATACTTTCTTGGGAATGAAATCGCTCGTAGTCCGTCTGGCATTTTTCTTTCTCAACGAAAGTATACCCTAGATATTTTATCCGAGTCTGGATTATTAGCTGCAAAGCCTTCTGAGTTTCATATGGAACAGCAGCATCGGCTTGCTACGTCTACTAGTACGTTGTTTGCTCAACCAGATCAGTATCGTCGACTCATTGGCCGTCTTATCTATTTGACTATTACACGTCCCGATATCTTCTATTCTGTTCATACTTTAGCTCAGTTCATGCAGTCCCCTACTATTGATCACTGGCAGGCTGCTCTTCGAGTTCTTCATTATCTCAAAGGGCATCCTGGTCAGGGTTTACTATTGTCTTCTCAGAGTGCACTACAGCTGACTGCTTATTGTGACTCTGATTGGGCTGCGTGTCCGATTACACGTCGTTCTGTGACTGGATATTTTGTATCTCTTGGTCTTTCTCCCATTTCTTTGAAAACTAAGAAACAAGATACAGTTTCTAGATCGTCTGCTGAGGCCGAGTATCGATCCATGGTTGTTGCTTGTTGTGAGCTTGTGTGGCTCAAATCCATTCAGATCTCTCTTGGGGTCAATCATGCTACTCCTATGCGTCTTTTGTGTGACAATCAGGCAGCTATTCATATTGCTGCAAATCCCGTGTTTCATGAGCGCACAAAACACATTGAGATTGACTGTCATTTCGTGCGTGATTTGATTCAAGCTGGACAAGTTGTAACTCACTATATTTGTACCTCTGACCAATCAGCTGATTTATTTACAAAGGCGCTTGGCAAGCAACAGTTTCTATATTTACTTAGCAAGTTGGGCATTGTTGACTTACATGCTCCAACTTGAGGGGGAGTATTAGGATATTCTTAGGATATACGAGTATTTTGTTAGGATATTATTGTTATTTCTATCCTTATGTAAATATCTTTTCCTTGTATTCGGGTATATATGTAAACTCTTCTTACGTAAATAAACAAGCAGTTTATACCGTATTCTAAAGATTTACAATCAGGCTGGGCTGATTTTAAATGGGCCTACATGAAATGGCCCACGACTAAAGGGCAATCTATCTGGGCCGAATAATAACGTAGATAGGTCCAAACAGGTTAAACACATTGTTCGGCCTATTATATGTCTGTTGGAAACGTCGCGTTTTTTAAAATGGTACGTGAACATAGTAGTAGAATCAAATGTCCATGGTAGCATCTTTTTCCACATCACATGCAACAATTAAGCTCACAGGATATGGAAGCGTCAGGAGGGTCAGATCGGGCTCCGTACAAATTCCAGCAGTCAAGGATTCTTATCATTTGGACAGCACTGCCGACTGCACCACGTACCTTCTCCTTTTTGCGCTATGATATGAATCACGTACTGCTTCAAACCCTTCAACTTTGTCTCTCTCTACAGAAGAACTAAAACTAAACAAACAAAATTAAATGCAGTCACTAGCGATTTTTCTAGCTTACGAATTGAATTATACAAGAATTTTTATAGCTTACGAATTATGAACCCATAACTCCATAAGATAATATTTAAATGTTCCCTAGCGGTTTTTCAAGAATAATATATTGATTTATTACTTCTTTTTTTTAGCTTGAAATAGGGATTGCGGATAAATTCGTACTTAAGCCTAGCTATGAATTGCACAATGGGCCTTTCTTTAACTTCTAAATAGTACGTAACACATTCCGTGTAAAGTAAACCCAAAGAAGTATAACATATTTCAAAGGTATTACATTGTTGATCTTAAATCGAGACCACTTAGGCACCTTACTCACTGCATGCATTTAAGTATAGATTTAGAACATGTTTATTTTCGTCAAATAGGTTAATTTTACTTCTTTTTTTGGCAGTTTTGTAGTTTTTAGTTTTAGTTACTTGTGTTCGGAATGATTTCAGGGTATTTTGAAGGCTCGCGAGCTTTGATTTGAAGATGTTTGAGCGAATTAGTTTGAAGGGATGATACTAAGCTCGGAAGTGAAGTGACAAGAAGGAAAAATGATTAAGTAATCCATCGAAAATACCCCGGTTAATCACGCGACAAAGGAGGTAAACATGTGCTGAAGCTGGATGAGAACTCTGGGTAGAACTCGCCCGAGTTCTAGACCGAGTTGTTGGCTGCGACGAGAACTCTGGCTAGAACTCAGTCGAGTTTTGGACCGAGTTGTTTCCCGCGTCTTGCTTTTGTTCCACGCCAACTTAATGATCTTTTTCTCTCATGTTTTATTGGCCCTAGTTTAAATACTTGGAAGACAAGTTTTATTCATTATCTATTCTAGGCTATACATTGGCTCTCTCTAAAAAAATCATTAGTAGAAAATATTGCAGATTTCTCTTTACTTTGCTTGGATTGAAGTTTGTTTCAATTTGGAAGACAATTTATCGTGTTATACAATTCGATATGTTGTTTATCCAATTTGATATATGATTTGCTTCTATTCCATATCTAACTAAATCTCTAATTTCAAGGAAGGGTGAACCTAATAATTGAGTAGGTAGATTTAAATTGTGATATTTGTTTGAATGGAGAATTGAATGAAGTTTATCCTAGGTTAATTTGAATTGTGTTAAATAAGGATTAAGATGCTATGTAGCCATGTAGGAGATGGAAAACCAATGAAATTCTAGAAAGACCTTTGGGCATATGACACACGTGTTAAAGGACAATGTACAAACAAAAACAACATCAATAGGGAATAAGACATTGTCCCATTACAAAACCAAGACAAAACTTGAAAAGTTGACAAACTTAAGGAGCAACTTGATATTAAGTCCGTCGGTGATATTGTAGAGATATCGCATCCCAAAACAATATCAGTAACATATTATATTGAGTGTCACGCAATGTTCTAAAAAACGTAGGCGGACAATAGGCAGAGAGGAACCACCTAGCACCTAGACGGCCTGAACGGTGGCCTAGGCAGTCCTAGACGGGTGCCTAGGCGATCAGTACGGCTAGGCGGGCTAGGACCTTACAACGCCTAGGCGGGTCCTAGAGGGGCCTATAAGGAATTTTTAGAACAGTGATGTCAAGCAACAATGGATGGCTATACCACTCCAATGTCAGATTTGTAACAAATTGTTAGAAGACTTACCACATATCCTTATTAGTTGCCTGCATAATGATCATGTCATGAAATAGATAACCCCAAAACAACGGATGTAATACAGCAAGTTACAACGAATAACAAAAGATCAATAGAAATCAAACCCCTAAGGATTAAGGAAATTAGAGAGTTCATGTCCAAAAGGAGTTTGAAGAGCATGTCATCTATTGATAGCCAATTTGGCGCTTAAGAAACCAATTGGTCTTCAAACAAATAAACATCAGGCCAAGCAAAATGATAGGGTCTATACAAAAAAATAGTTGTACAAATACAAAAATGGTAATGTGATTGATGATGACACTAATAGTAGACCCTTGTCACCAACAAACAACTATGGAAAAATAAGTAGATAAAGGAAAAAAAAACTGAGATAGAAGAAGCTTGTAGAAATTAAAACCGCTAAAAATTCAACTTTGATGGAGCATTTTGTAATAAATATATCCCCTCTAGATATATTATCCGAGACTGGCATGTCAAGCCGTTTTGGATAAATAATGGCACTTGTGGTGCTACATCTAGTGTTATGGCAAAGGCCCTCACCCTAAAGGCTAGGGTCCAAGACGCAATTTGGCGTAGTTTTCATCACCTAGTGATTGATTGTGATAACCTATGCACGGTCAATGCAATCAAAGGTACATAGAATTATCCGTGAGAGATTAGCATGATTCGCGTAAATATATCTTATGTGTATCAGGAAGTCAATAGAGTGGTAGACTATCTTGTTCATCTAGACTATATCTTATGTGTATCAGGAAGTTTGACATAGTATGTTTTTGTTTGGTTAACACCTTACAAAACTGAGATGAAAGAACCTTGTAGAAATTAAAATGACTTTTCCGTAGGAAGTCAAGATGATCTTTTTTGATGTCCAATGTAGGATCGCTCAGCTTCAGCCTTGGCACATTACCTACGTGTTCTGAGAGGACAATTTTGTATCGGATTTCATTGCGAAGTCCTTCACCCACGTAACATCCCTTCCTCTGTTTGTTGATCCGGGTCAGCTTCTTGATTTCATCCCGAGGATGTGCTTCATGACGATCCTTGATCTTCTCGTATCTGAAACCCTCCTAATAACTTTTCTTATAAAAAAATAGAGAAATGAAAATAAAAATCCGGCCCGCAACCCAATGTTCATTGTCAAAGTGGAAAAAGGAAGAAGAAAATTGAAGCAAGTGCATATAGATATATGGTCTGAGAAGATTTGACAGAAATATATACATTGCAGGACATACACAGAGAGAGATGAGCATGCATGCATATATGCATCATCTGCAGCTTCTTCTCTTACCCCAGTTTGCCATCAAAATGGATCCCTTCTTTCGATCTCTCCCTCTACAATTCTCTGCTTATTCTCATTCTACGCTTGCAGCTGCCTAGCCTGCAAAGATTCCCTTCGCTTTCCTTTTGTAATTTGTACTACTACCCAAATCTCTGAACAAGGAGGAATATTGAAAATTTTATTTTGAATACCCTCCCCCTTTTGGGCCTCTTTTTAAATCAAACATATATAACGCTCAACAAAAAGACAATTGGTACGTACTATAGACAGAAGACAAAAGATCTCACAGCATAATGCCAACTTACAAGACTACAAGGAATTTAGACAAGGGGCAAAAAATTAAAAGCCCAAAAATTAAGTATACTATATGCTGCCAAATTATATATATAAAGTGGTAGCTAGATATAGCCAGGGCTAGCTTGTGATCATATCATTGCTTGCGTGACCATCAAAAGGGGTTTAACTTACATAGAAATATGTCCCATGATTGCTTATATATGGACTATATAGATATATAGGACTTGTACAGGGCATGGTTCCAGTGAGAACCACCCTTGTGGTAAGACCCATTGTTTAAAATAAGGACTAATCTCAACCATTGGATTTACCCCTCTAATATGTATTCAATGGTCAAAATTTTTTAAATTTTTTTCATTTTTTAAAATTTTTAAATTTTTAAATTTTTTTATTTTTTTTTATTTTTTTATTTTTTATTTTTTTTTATTTTTTTTTAATTTTGCGAAAATCGAATTATTTTAAAAATGAACTTAAAGCACATAAAAATTGAACTTAGCATAGATAAAAAATGAACTCGTAGAATATAAAAATTGAACTCATACAATATTGAAAATTGAACTCCTAGTATATAAAAATTGAACTTCTAGGGTATAAAAATGAACTCGTAGTATATAAAAATTGAACTTTTATATTTAACGTTTTTAAAGCTTTTTTTCAATTTTTTTTATTTTTTCAATTTTTTTTTAATTTTTTTTTTTAGTTTTGCGAAAATCGAATTATTTTAAAAATGAACTCAAAGCACATAAAAATTGAACATATCATAGATCAAAAATGAACACGTAGAATATAAAAATTGAACTCATACAATATTGAAAATTGAACTCCTAACATAAAAAAATTGAACTTCTAGTGTATAAAAATTAAACTCGTAGTATATAAAAATTAAACCGTCATATTTAACGTTTTTAGAGCTTTTTTTCAAATTTTTTCATTTTTCATTTTTCATTTTTTTTAAATTTTTTAAACTTTTTTTATTAAAAAAAATAAAAAAAATAAAAAAAATAAAAAAAATAAAAAAAATAAAAAAATAAAAAATATATATATATATATTGTTCAAAATAGGAGTGTACATACAGTAAATAAAAAAAATACTAGCACTAAACTTGTCTTTTTTTTTTTTTCTTTTATGAAGGAAGAAAGAGCTTTCCAAAAAGAAAGACAATTTTTTACGAGGAATCATAAAAATAAAAAAAGGGAGAAAGAGGGTTTTGCACTAAACCCCAGGTTCCACGCCTATCATTCACCAAAAACAATTAAGCATGTATGCTTCCTTGTAATTAACCCCATGTCTCCCACGCTCCTAAACATGATTTAATTAATTAATTAACATCCTTGTTAATCAACCAATCATCTCGGAGCTTAGCTTCCCCCATCTCTTACTTCTCTCATCCATGTAGATGTAGATGTAGCTAGCTACTACGTACGTCTTCGTCCAATTAATTCGTCCAATTCCTGGAAATCATTTACCCACAATGTTAGTAATTATACATACAATTGTGTTCAACACTCAAGAGTGTGTATATATATATAAATTGAGATATTCTAGTCGCAAATTCCGATTTAAAGAAAATACCAAATACGGAGTATTTAAGTTACCTAAATATCTCAATTCCGAAATATATGTACTTCATTTCTTTATTTTTCTTTTTTTTTTAAATCAAATCCTGCATGAATATATTTCATTACTACATGGATAGCCGATATACTACTGTTCAATTGAATCAATAATAAATTTGTATTTATCAATAAAAATAAAAAATTGTTTAACCCACCTATTACAATGAAATTATGAGTGTGCACAACGCAGGCTGGGAGACCAAGATATACACACCCTTGCAAGTTAAAATTGAGAAGGTATATATGGAAGGTTCAAAATATTATGATAATCGCCCAAAAAATCTAAGGAAAATTGAAATTCAACTTTGTAATAGTAATAACTAATTTTTGTTAAAATACAACAAAGTTAATATAAAATTTATATCCATCTCAAAGATAACCAATGAGCCTAAGAATGAGGATGTGCCCAATTGGACAAACAATGCAAATCCTGTATTATCAAATTGGCTTAACTTGTACAAATGATCCTCCTATTTAAGAACTGCAAGCAAGATCAAGTTAATTATTAACAAAACAAGGAAGAAAATTACCAACAAGAGTGATGGATCAACGATTATGAAGAGGATCAGAAGCATTCGGAACTCTTCTCTTGCCCGAAGAATACACCAGCTGCTTATCAAATCCCGGCCGCTTCATTTGTCCGTCACGATGAGGATAACGATGACGACGACGACGAGAATGACGCATGTGGTGGTGGTGATGGTGACGGACGTCAGCATGACGTCGACGGTCGTGTTGCAGCGTTCCCATTTGGTACCCGGGGCCAGAAGAATGCCGATTAATCACACCAATTGTGTAATTCTTCTGATCCTCATCACAAGACGCCAAAACTGTGATGAAAATTACAATTAAAAGCACCATTTGAAATACTCGAATGTGCATAGTTTTGTTGGATTCAGAGCTCTCCAATAATGGGACGAAGAAATAAGGAGAATTTGGAGCTCAAATTTATTGGAGGAGAAGAGGAAGAAGAATTAAAAGGGGCATGTCTGTGTGAGTTGAGTTGATCAGAATGCAATCGAGTGTATTGTAGTATTGTCCCTGCAAACAAGGGACACATGTGACGAGGAGGGAAAACTTTTTTCAATTTCCTTTTTTTGTTTCCTCCTAATTACTGTAATCAATTGCTTTATTTTATTTTTTTACTAGTGTAACTTTTTGATAATTTATCCTCCTACTCTCATGCTGTTAAAATGGTAATTCAGTTCCCCAAAATGAGGGTTTGGAGGGGGCATGTTTGGGTGCAAGTGCAGTATAAAGATTTTGGACTTTGTGCTTTCCATTCATTCGTTTTTATTATTCATTCTTTTAATTTGGTACTACATACTACATACCCATTTCTCTATATGACTTGGAATTTGGGTCGTAATCATCTGGTGTTGTTTCCACATACTACTGCTTGCTGTTTTCCCCTGCATCGCTTTGCTTTTGGACTACGTAGCCATATTTTTTATGGCTAAACTATACACCATCATCAATCATAATATAGGTAGCTTATTGCAAAAATATATCACAAATCAAGATGTTCGCACCTAATAGTCGACTCGGATCTTGAAGGTTGTTACATTCTTGTGAGTCGTGACTAAATAATGTGCAATGTAGGGATTAATCAATTTATATAAGGTCGGAATCAATTTTTTAATACTAGAAAATTGATAAAATAGCCTAACATTTTAGGGTTGTTACGGTGATTAGCCTAATGTTTCAAAATTGCACATAAAAGCCTAACCATTTTAAATAGTTGGAGTTTTAGCCTCGATTTTTCATGTGGAAAAACTTTCATAAAGTTTGATGACATGACAATCCCATATGCATAATATAAATGTTACTTGTATTCATTAATGAGTAAGCAAAGAGCTTAAATACAGTAGATGGAAACCCTAATACAAAGAGGTCTTTGATAGGCAAGATACTCAACCATACATAATATTCTAGCTATAATTAATAAAACGTGATTGAAGATTTGTGAAGATATTACTCCTAATTGATAGAGACAAGATATTCTATCTTAGGCAACTAGATAATAGACAAGATATTCTATCTTAGGCAACTAGATAATACACATCAATATTCCTCCTCAAGATTGGCACCATTTTGAGAGTCCGATTTTGGCAATCAGTTGCTCGAACCATGGTTTTTGCAATGGTTTGGTGAGTGCATCAGCAAGTTGTATTGCAGTGGACACGAACGACACTCGGAGATGACCATTTGTGACGTGTTCCCGCACAAAATTATACGCAAGAGCAATGTGTTTCATACGGGAATGAAAGACGGAATTAATATGGGTTATCTCATTGCTTCGAGAGTTGGAGGTCAAACTTCAACACCATTCGGTTCTATATTGTGACAACCATGCTTAAAGATGAACAAGGAGGTGTCAACTAGTGAGTTTTGGAAGCCTTGACGGAGCAGGTTTTGCCGAATCTCATTATACCATGCTCGTGGTGCTTGTTTGAGGCCATAGATGGACCTTTTGAGTTTGCACACATGATGAGGATTAGATTTGTCAACAAACCCTGGAGGTTGCTTCATATAGACGTCTTCATGAAGCGTGCCTTGCAAAAACGCGTTTTTGACATCCAATTGATGAAGTGGCCAACCTCGAGAAACCGGAAGAGACAAGATGACTCTAACAGTAACCGGTTTAATCATAGGACTAAATGTCTCAAGAAAATCAAATCCAGGCCTTTGATGAAAGCCTTTAGCAACTAGTCTCGCTTTATACTGATCAAGAGAGCCATTTGGTTTGTATTTGATCTGAAACACCCACTTACACCCAACGAGGTTTTAATCAACGAGGTTTTGATTGGGAGAAGGAGGTACTAACGACCAAGTATTGTTTGAACAAAGCGCATTGAACTCATTTAGCATGACACCACGCCAATCCGGGTCTTTAAGGGCCTAAGTTATATTTTGTGGTTCTATCTTAGGCAACTAGATAATACACATCAATATCCCATGTGCTATTGTGACTAGGCAAAATACAATTTAAAAAGAAAAATACAGTAAAAATAAAAATTTTAAAAAAAATAAAAAATATATTGAACAAATTTTTTTAAAAATATATTTAAAAATTTTCAATATATTTTTTCTTTTAAATTTTTAAAATTGTATTTTTCTTTTTAATTTGTATTTTGCCTAGTCATAATAGCACATGGGATTGTCATGTCATTCAATTTTATTAGACTTTTTTCACATGGAAAATCGAGTCTGAAAATCGAAATTATTTAAAAAGATTAGGCTTTTATGTGCAATTTTCAAACGTTCGACTAATTACCGCAACAACCTTAAAAGGTTAAGCTATTTTAAACAATTTTTCCTACTTTATTTTTGATGGTTCATAAGACTAAAATAGGCGTCTTGAATTAATTGTTATGAAAACACATGAAATAATGGATGATTAAATAAAAAAATTTGTACCAATACTCAGTTGGTATAGTGGTAAAGTAGTGTTAGACTCCTATGTGTTGTCAAGGAGATTCGAAATTCGAATTCCATTGGCGGCATGTATGAAGAAACTAATATTGGGGGGGTGTATCTCCCAAAATGGGGTCACGAAGTACCCGGTCCGAATGTAGAACGGTGTCCGACCGATCCAACCGACAAGTAAAAAACAATACCAAAAAAATAAAAAAATTTTTTTGTAAAGTTTTAGAATTTCAGTTATTCTTTTTCTAGAAAAAGGAGAAACCTTATCAATGGAGAGACTGAAGAGATTAATAAAATGGGAGTGCCATAATTGAAGAGTTCACTTTACAAAGCACATGAAAAGGTGAAATTACTGTTAAATCATGTCTAGAAAAAAGTTGCCAACCGATGCAGTCTTGAAAATGGGAGATAGGTATTCCCATTGCTTGATTGTTAATCCTCTATTTTTTGAGGAATTTAATGCCGAGATTTAAGGTGCTTAAAGTATGACTATTATACCCAGTAAAATACACCGTATGTTTCAATGTTGCAAAGGGTTTTGCATCAAACCACCACTTATCTTAGGTGCTTTTCACTTGGGGGAGCGCTCTGGTACAATAGATATTGTGGTATAAGTGTGTGGTTAAAGATCTACCGTTAGATTGTAATAAATCAGTGGTTATTAATCAAGGTGCATATTAAACTATATGGGGTTGTTGTGGATAATTAAAACAACAATCATTTAAAAAAAAATTAGTAGATATGGGCAAGATTTGTGGGAGAATAGTCGTTCAAAAGATTTAGAAAAAAAGGATGAAAATCTTTGAATTTTGAATTTGAAAGTTGCTAAATTTAAGGGATTCTTAAATTAAAAAAAATCCCACGTTTTTTTATATTTGCCCGTTGCATGATTTTAGATATTGAATATCTATTAGTCGACATTTGAAAAACATGATATGATTGTTTGAATAATTATATAATCGTATAATATTTATAGCCGAGGTTTGAATAACTCATTTTGATTGTTTGAATAACTCGTTTAACACATGTGATAACATAAAACTTATTTGATATAATTACATTTCATATATGGATACAATAAAATCAATATGAATAACGAAATAAAAGTAGTTGAAAAACAACATTGTTCATCCTGAATAACTAAACTTATTCAATGGTTTTCACTAGTATTATTAGAATGTATTGACATAAATAATATATACTATTGAATAACAATTACAATGCTTCTGAAAAACAATCTTGAATATTGTGAAAAATATGTGATTCTTTATATTAAGTCTAGTAATAATCATTACACTGCTTTTGAATAACAATAACAATGCTTATGAATTACAATTCTTTTTTGGACTGAGGTCAAATACATCAATATTATCATCATTTGGAACATGTTCCCTGGTGCAAAGTCTTTTAAATTGGACCTTGGTGCGCTTTGACTTTTCTCCAATGTCCAATTGTTCATCATTACCACCTGTTCCATTTGAAAACTCGGTTAAACACAAATGATATCAATGTTGTAAAACCATACCATCCAAAGTGAAAAAATATATTGTGGGCATTGAAAAACAATTGCAAAACTGTCTTACACATATCATCAGTGTTGCAAAACCATACCATCCAAAGTGAAAAAGTATATTGTGATACTTGAAAAACAATTGCAAAACTGTCATACACATATCAGTGTTGCAAAACCATACTATCCAAATTGAAAAACACTCGTTTCATATGCTTATCAAGTTAATCCTTATTATTGAAAAACTATAGTATTGTTTGTGAATAATATTAATTATCTCCTATTATTCACTAAACTTAATAAAGAGGTGTAAAAACTTCTTACAATGAATTGAACAATATCAGTGTTATTCTCAATAATACTAATATCACTTCTTACAATAAATTGACATATCTTGAAACGTATGAATGATCAAACTTATGATTGATGGGTTGTACAATGAGGGCACCATCCACACCCGCATCTTCCATGCACTAGCAAAACTTATAATTTGTTTTAAGAAAAAAGAAATCCAATTATTCCTTAAAATCAACAATACTTTATAGGTGAGTAGATAGAAAACTAGATTGAAGATCAAAGTGAAAAAGGGTTAAAACAAAAAGGCGTACCTCAATCAAGAATTCAATATGGCCGGGCAAGGTTGGTGCTTACGACAACAGCCCTAACACGGCGTAGTGGTTGAATCCGGCGGCTGAGAGCGTCAATTGGCGTCGAGAGCCTGATGGGGCGACAAACATCATCGGGGAGGAGGATTCGTCGGATTGGTTAATCCCTCTAAAATTAAAACTAACAAGGATAAATCTAATTTCAGAGAGAGAATAAACATTAGATAGGAAAGAGAATTAATATGCTCTAAATTTTAGGCTATTTCAACCGAAAATAAAAACCGTAATTGATTCTTTCCCTAATTGAAATTATCCTGTAAAACACCCCCATATAAGCTTTTTACACCCCTTTTCTTTTAAATCCTATCCATTCATTTATTCCAATCCGACGGATGTCCTTTAACCACACGCTTACACTCTAAGAGATGTTTGTACTAGATCATTATTCTTTCACTTATTCATATCTTTTTATTTTGTCCGAAAACACTACTCTATCTTAGACTTGTTACATCTAACCATCCCTTATCTTTTTTATTTTTATAAAAAGATCGCTTTTAATATATCTTACTTTTCATTAACAATACACCCCTCCAATATTTTTGTTATCTACCCTAATCTATATACTATTACTAAACTCGAATTCTTCTATTCTACGTGTCATCGTCTTAACTATGCCACGTAGGCGTTTTAATTTTTCCATTTACTTTTCTACCCTTCATTTATTTGAGTATTTACAATCATTAAATATATATAATAATTATAATAATAATATCTACTATTTTATATGTATTATTACTACGTGATCTTTGACATTATATAATTTACCATATTTTTCTATCCTATTTGTCATCTTTATTTGTATATATTTGATAGTTATTATTTTTTCAATATTATTAATATGGGAACATTATTTAAACTAATTTACCAATCCTTTAAATACATATACTATAATAATATCTACTATTTCATATGTATTACTACGTGATCTTTGATAACATATAACTTACCATGTTTTTCTATCCTATTTGTCATTTTTATGGCCATATATTTCAAAATCATATAAATTTTTTATTTTTTTTTCTATATTATTAGTACTTGATCATTAAATGTCTTGCCACATTTTTCTATCATATTTTTCATCTTTATGGTCATATTTTTTTATATTTTTTAATATCTTATACTTTCTTATTTTTTATTTTTTTAAATATTATTATTATATGATCATTATTATAACTAATTTACCATATCATCAATATCAATATATCAATATACTTACCATATTTAATTAATGAGTATGGGAATATTATTCAGTTTTTTTAATATTTATTTACCTATATATTATATAAGATGGTCTCATTTAAAAATTAAACCGCATATCCTTTTATAAATAAAGAAATATTTTTCTTATATTCTCTACATAATATAATAATTCCCGCTTGAAAGTTTTATTGAGGAAATTATTTTATTTTATCAAATAAATTTATGTAAAATTCAATCAACAAGTACGGTTCCTACATAATTTGTTTTAAATCATCGTCGTGCATGGCACGACCGGGTCATGCTAGTATATTATAAAGCTAAAACTATCTATGTTGAAAAAATTGCACCACGTGGTAGAGTTTTAATAAACTACCTTCGTAAAATAAGTTTAATAAATATTTTAATAAATTATACCTATTATACTTGCTAGAAACTCTATCTTTATTATCTCTAAATTATAGTATTGTATTGTATGTTTTTTTTCTATCTTATCTTCTCCACCAATCTTTATATTGAAAATTTTCATAATGTTATCTTATTTATTACAGAGTAAAAGATAAGAATCCTAATAAATAAACTTAATAGATTAACTTTAAAAAAATTATTCATTGTATCATGTTTCTAAATAGCCTATCCTAATTAATTTTATCTTTTTAAATTTAATTATTTTATGCATATTAGTATCTTCACAAAGAATAAAAAAATTATTTAAAACTATATAATTCAATTGACACTAATATTTTAATAATTTTATTTTAAATTTTTGGCAAGATCTCAACAAATAATAAAAAATATTTAAATATATTCATTTGAAATATGGGGTAAAATCTAAAAAATAAATTTTATAGCTTACGCAATTTAAATTTTTAATGATGAATATATATTAATATATTTTTTTATCATAAAATTATATATTTTTAGTAAAATTATCCTGTGAATTTCACGGGACTTCAACTAGTTTTTTCTTATAATCAAAATAAAGTCTATCCGCCCCCCCCCCCCCCCCCCCCCATTTTTGTTAGATTAAAAAAAAAAAACATGTTTTATTCAGTTAAAAATATTTTTTCCTATTTGATATAGTTTTCATATCTATTGTATATAGTCATGATAGAAATGGGAGTACCCTATAAAAATAAAATAAAATAAAATCAAGACATGTTCGAGTATATTTAGGACCTATATTACCAACGGGCTCCCCAATTACAAATGAGGCCCTTTCTTTATTATTATTAGTAATAAGATAGGTTGCTTGAGCGTCCTTTCTATTAGTAAGGTTATCAAAGGACGAAACCACCCGATCAACCAATTCGATATCTTGCAACAAATTCTTACACCTATGAGTGTACAAGCCCTTCTTCTTCCTTTTTGGTATGATTTCCATTTATATATTAAAAAGAATCAATTTCATTCAATGTTTGATTCAAAGCTTTGTCACTCCACAAATATCTTCCTTAGCCAAAAAGTCGCTTTGTTCAGAAAGAACTTTTGAAGAGCGATAGTTATTGGCTTTTGGTCCATAGTCATTGATCTAGAGCATGATCTATACATCTCTTTTCTTTCCTCAACTGCCCACGGGGCCCCCTTTTTTTGTTTTTATTTGAAAGAACAGAGCCTTACTTATTCTATTCAGTGGAGATGAAAGAAAAAAAAGAGATCAGAAGGTTTTATGACCAGAGAAAGGGAATGGGCGTTCTTAGTGTACGTCTAACTAGGTTAGTAAGGGAACCCTCTTGAAATGAAATGGACCTTACTTTTTTTTTCATTTTTCCACTTGCATTCTTACTAGCACTACAAAAAGCTCCGATCTGAATGCCCTTATTGTTGTTGTGCAGCCGTGGTATGATATCTAGCATCTTTCGTATGTTTTTCGTGTTTGGTTAATTAACTTCGCTGAGGTTTTACGGCCAAAATTAATCTTTTTAAATGGCTAATGCTTAGATTTGGTCTTTATAAAAAAAAGGCCACAAGCTGGCATGGCTTAATTTGAGGTTCACTAAAGATCAATATTCCCTACAAATCTTGTGTGATTGGTCTTGGTGAATCTAACTATAGTTTACATTTCACGGTTCAAATCCAAGCATAGTTTAAACTAAATATAGGGCCACATGATCTATCACCCTTACAGGACCCACTCGAAAACATCTAAAATTTAGAAGTTGTAGATATAAATTATGAACGGTTCGGCTAATGCCCATGGGCACACAATAAAATTGTTAATTTGAGAAATAATTTGAAAACTATTCCCTAAATTGGAATTAATAAACCCTTTTTAAAAAAATCAAAATTAACAAACAATATTCAAATTTACCAAGATTAAAATTCTAAATGTATTAGAAAAATCCAATTACGAACAAGTACAATATAGACTAGGATTTTATTGGGTAACAGAAGTGGGTGGGTGATTCAGGTGACAAGTCGGATTTATCACCGTCTTGTGAAATAATTGACATTTTGGATTAAGACGGTGATAAATCTGACCTATGAGCCATCCGTCAGCCTATAACCATGAGTTAGAGGTTGGGCCGAGTTGGTAAGCAATTTTGCCCCGAAAACCTCGGTTTGGAATTTACAGTGGCCCTTTTATATCTTTGGCAAACCTCGGTTTGGACTTTACACTGGCCCTTTTATATCTCTGGCATGGCTTCACTTTTTGTTTTGTTTTCTTTTGTCGGTGCCAATTTGAAGTTCAGTAAAAAGTTAAAACTGATTCATCAAACGACTATCGAAATTGTCGGTGCCAATTTGATGTTCGCATTTCTAGTATAGTTTAGAGTAGGTTTTCTTTGCTTATTAGGTTTAGTTTTGTTAAGTTTAGGATTAGTTTTGAGTGTTTTTAGGTAGTTTTGCATATTTCTATGAAAAGAGTGGAAGCTACGCTATTTTGTGTATTTTGTAGGTTTTAGCAAGGAAAGGAGCTATATGGAGCTGAATTTGGAGCATTACAGTGAAAGACGGAGGAGTACAAGATTGAAGAAGTCAGAGCTCAAGATTACGAGAGGAAGTGTGGAAGAAAACAAAAGCCCAGGCTCGTTAACGAGGTTGTGAGGGCTCGTTAACGAGGCCACGAAGGAGAAGAATTGAAGATTTATTTTATAATTCACTGATCCTGAGCGGGAATTTATTTCCGTGTCGGTTGAGTATCTTTTTAGAATCCTTTGGGGTTATTAGAATATGTATTTTAGGTTTTATTATCCTTTTAGATTTTATTTCTATCTTTTAGGGTTTGTTTCTATCTTTTTAGGAAAGTTTATATCTTTTAGCCTTTTTAGTTTTTAGCTTTTTAGTATAAATACCCTTCTATCTAGCATAGAAAGGGGGAGCTTGGAGGAGAGAATTTTTTAGAGTGGAGAGAGAATTTCGAAGGGCCGAGAGAGAAAAACATCGGATCGAAGTCGGATCGGAGTCGGTTCGGTAGACGACAGTCACCGGGATCGTTAGTTGTGATTTTGATTCGGTATTTTGATGTTTTCGGTTTCTTCTGAATCTCTGTAAGACGATATTTTCTTATTAATTTGAGTTTTGTTTTGTTTTCAATGTTTTTATATTGAAATTATTAGTTTCTTAGTTATGAGTAGTGAGTAGTTTTCCTTTCTAGGATCAGGGTTAAGCCCGGCATAGTTGAGCATGTTTGATGAGTAAGATTGTGTTTTGAATGCCTTTTATCTTTGATTGAGAATTGTTTTTTGTGCTTATACCAAAACGAAAGTTGAGGTAATTTGGGTTTTTAACTTGATTGAAAGAGAAAGTTAGTAACTTGAAGGTTGATATTGTTTGAATACGAAAGTTTCAAGCTTTAGATCCAAAACAAGCAATTAAGTGAATTAGGATACGAAAGTTTGTTAATTTACTTGCTAAGTCAACGAAAGTTGATGACTCTATCTGTTTAAAGGCATGATCTTATCTTCTTACGAGTTTTTATGCTTGGCTATGTAGTGGTGTCCCTAAATCCTAGATCTTTGTTTTATTTGAATTATTTCTAGTGAATTTTCGTTGCTGAGTACTTGCCTCGGTACCGAATTTAAATAGAATTTAATTACGTCGTTATTTGAAGTGTTCATGTATTCGGTGGTTCGTTAACGACCCTGACAACGTCGTTAACGAGGCTACTTGTGAGTGTTTTTATTTGTTTTTGTTTGCTTTTTAGTAGATTGATAAACGAACAACCTTGCTTCCTGTGGAACGATCCTGACCTCCCTATACTCAGGGGGTCTTGATTATAAATTTATTTGTTGTCAAGAAACCCTCATCAACAAATTGGCGCCGTTGCCGGGGAAGCAACGAGTTTGTTAGTTTATCTTTGGGTTCGGGAATAGCCCAACCCCGTTTTTGTTTTTAATTTTTGTTTTCTTTGTCTGTTTTCTCATTGTATGACGATAGGACGACGAAAGCTTCAGTTTGATAACACTGGTTATTACTCAGAACCCGAACGTTCCCTGCACCGTCGACTCCGAGAAAACCGAGCCATGGCCACAACATAAGAGATGGCTCGAGAGTTAGAGATCCTCCGGACTCAGATGAAGGCACTGAAAGCTGAGAAGGACGGCGCAGACGCCGAAGCTGAGCGTCAACAAGCTGACAAAGCTCGTCTACAAGAAGAGCTTGATGCCTATCCAAGGAATGCCAAACAATACATGCATCCGGAACTGAGGGTGCCAGAATCTCCTATTGTGCTTCCAGCGATAGAGAAACCTTTTGAGATAAAATCTCGATTTGTATCCTTAATCAAACGGGCTCAGTTTGAAGGGAAACCTGTTGAGTGCCCTATGGAGCATATTAGAAACTTTCTTGATTTATGTGACACCATAGCTGCTGAAGGTGTCTCATTAGAATATGTTCTGTTAAAAGCTTTTAGATGGTCTCTTACTGGAAAGGCCCTGAACTGGTTGGAGAGCCTACCTTCTAAGTCTATCAGGACTTGGAAAGCTTTGTATGATCAATTTCTTACAAAGTTTTTCCCTCCTGCTAAGACAACGGAGTTGAGGAAACGCATCACCTCCTATCACCAGTTGCCTAATGAAACATTCGTTGAAACATGAGAAAGATTAAAAGAGATGCTTAGACAGTGCCCTACTCATGGGCAACCTTTATATGTTTTACAAGAAATCTTTTTCCAGGGTATCAACGCAGAGACCAAGAACCGCATCAACACGCATACTGCATGCGGTTTTATAGAGATGAACCCGACAGAGGCGTGGGAACTGTTGGATAAGCTGGCTAATTACGATGCTATGTATGGAACCCAGCAAATTCCATAAACTCAAAAACGTCTCTACATACCTAACCGAGAAGAAGTTGACCCAGATGTTAAAAATCAATTCTTACAAGACGAGGTCAACCGTTTGAAGAAACAGGTAAGTTTTCTGAAATCCTCTCAATCATGTCAAGAATGTGGTTCTTCTGCACATAGTACTTCTGCTTGCACTAACATTGAGCAGGTTAGAGCCGCTGAGACAATAGCTGAGATGAATTATATGAGAGGACCATACAGGAACCAACCTAATTATAATGACAGGTCGAACAACTATCAACCATGGGGCAATCAAAATACAAGTCAAAACTATGCAGGGCCCCCACCAGATAGACGACCTGCACCATATCGACCTCCAGGCCATCAGGAGACGCCATCATGGGTTCAGGAAATAAAGGAAAGAATTAACGGAGTGAACAACAAAGTTGATGAAGTTCAAGCCAAACTGAACCGACAAGATAAAAGATGGGGAGAGTTCGATGTTTGGAAGAGGAGTGTTGATTCCCAACTAGGGGACCTAGCTGCACGGATTCCAAGACCACAAGGGCAACTCCCGGGCCGCCCCGAGGAGAACCCTAGAGGCCAAATAGCAGCGGTACACCTCAGAAGTGGGAAGACATTACCGGAGAGGGTTCAAGCTGAAGAGAAGGAGGAACAAGACCTCGCAAAACGGCTCGTTAACGAGCCAGCGAGAACTAATACCGAGCCTACAAACCAGGATGACGAGGCTCCAAGGGTTCCTGACGACCCTACCACAGGTAAGTTCTCTAAACCGAGCCTCCCTCTCAATCCTAGGGTAGTTAACGACCCCACCAGGGTCGGTAACGACCCGCCGAGGACATCAATCGACCCCAGTGTCGACCCGGTACTCTCACCTCTCGAGCCTAACTTGGTTCCATTTCCAACTAAGAAATCTATGGACTCTACTGAGAGTAAGTTCAAGCGTTTCGTTAAGATTCTTCAGGGCATTAATATTTCCATCCCATTCGCTAAGGCCCTAAGCGAAATGCCGGCTTACACAAAGTTTTTGAAAGATATTCTTAGCAGGAAAAGGTCCATTACAGAGCTGCAAGATGAAGTCAGATCGATAGCTCTACCGGAAAAGCTAGGAGATCCAAGAAGGTTTGCAATAACGATCGGCATAGGCAACCACAAGTTCAAGGCTTTATGCGATCTAGGTGCCAGTGCTAGTCTCATTCCGCTCTCAATCTGGTCTAAAGCTAATATGGGACCACTAGAGCCGGTAGACATGAATCTGTACATGGCAGATGGGTCATGTGTCAAAGCCACAGGAGTGGTGGACGACTATCCTATTCAAGTCGGGAAATTCTTTATACCGAATGATTTTATCGTCCTTGATATGCCTGAAGACCCTCATGTACCCATAATTCTCGGGTGACCATTTTTAGCCACAGCAGGAGCAAGGGTTGATGTGCGGAAGGGACTCCTCACTTTTGATATAGGAGAAGAACGGGTGGAATTCAACTTGGATCAAAAAGCCAACGACCCAGTTGGAGTCGCACAAATAGAGTTGACTCAACCTGAACTCGACACAACCGTCACTACCGAGCCTCATTTGCCGATCACTGAGTCCCACGTGCAAGAGTTTAACCAAGGCCCTACTATATGTATTACAGAAAAGTCCAAACCACCTTTGCTTTCGGATAACACTGACAATCCAGGGATATCGAGCGTACTGAAAGAAGAAAAGGGTCCTAATTTAGCAACTCAAGCACACAGAGGCTGCAAGGCTACGAGTGGGGTACCTCAAGACCCCAACATGGCTACACATGAACCACCATGAGACTAGCAAGGGAGCTCGTCGGGCTAACGACGTTAAAAATAGCGCTTACGGGAGGCAACCCGCTTTTAGAATAGATTTAGTTTTTCTTTTTCTTTTTAGATTATTTCTTATCTTTCTTTTGTTTTTCTTTTTAGTTTTAGTTAGGATAGAAATTAGAATTTTTTTGAGCTAATAAGATTTCAGGAGAAGGGATCGAAAAATCACTCCAAGAGGTTGCGGAAGCTCGTTAACGACCCACCCAGGGTCGTTAACGACCCGGTTCAAAGACCCGACTCGTCAAGAAACGGGGCAGGTAAGATTTTTACCCTAATCTATCTTATTTTCTACCCTAGCCGCCGCCTCTACCTACCCTTTCTCCTCCTATAAAAACCGCTTTTACCCCCTTCCACAAATCTACCACCACCCTCCCAATTTCATACTTCTCCAAACCCAAAAAGCTCGAAATCCCTCTCCCTTCTCTCCCACCGGTTCGGAATCCTTCACTCCACCGACCACCGAGAGGCCGTCGTTACCAGAGCCCGGAAACCTATCACCGACGAGACACAAGCTCGTTAACCACCCCGATTCCGACCCTTTGTTCTTCAATTTCTCGATTCTCCGTTAAGATTTCTAAACACTTGCTCGAAATTGCATGATTGATTGTCTTTAGGGTCAAAATTTCGTGTCTTGAATCGTGTTCTTAGAAAGGTCGATTTGCATGCTTGATTTTTGTTCATAAAAATTCTTGATTGTGCTTAGTTGTTCATGTTTTAGGAAGAATTATTCATGTTAGATTATCTATTGCAACACTCTAGTTAGTAAAGCATGAATTTTTCTTGTTCTAAATCTTAAGTTCAATCTTTGCATGTCAAAATTTTGGGTAATTTTAGCATGTTCGGGATGGGTAATCGAGCAAGTATGGGGTGCTTATACCCGTTTTTGGGATTGATGGAAAAATATAGAAGATTGCATGCTTGATTTGTGTTTTAATTTAAGGTAGATTAAAATCAGAAATTTTGGTTTTTGTTCTGGGCGGCTCGTTAACGACCCACCCAGGCTCGTTAACGACCCTGCAATGCTTCATAGATCAATCCGAGTCCATAATCGTAAACGACCCAATTGGGTAGTTAACGAATAATTCCGAGGTTAATTCGAGACCAAGTATGGGGTCTCTTACCTATCTATTTTTGAGTGGATCTTATCTTGAAAAAGTCTTGATTATTTTGTAGGATCCATGGCAAGTTCAAGCAGACCCGCTACCCGAGCTCAGAAGAAAAGGAGAAACCATAGGTCCCCATCTCCACCTCGAGTGGATGATGTGATTTTGAGCACTCAAGGCCAAGTACGGCGTTACCGTGATTTTCTGGAGAAGGACCACTACACCCGATGGTTCTCAAAGTCCGGCGCTGTCAACACGGGGATCTACCCGGATGTCAAAGACGCTTTCGTCATCCTTGGAGCCGCCCATCTTATGAAGCAGGAGAGTTTGCCACACTATCCGACCCTCACATCCGAGTTCTTGGCCACCTTGGAGACCAACTTCTCGTCCAAGACCTCGGCGGGACGGATCCGGTTTCGGCTCGGTAACGAGGACCGTGAGTTCAAAATGGCGGAGTTCAACGCGATCTTAGAGCTCCCAAACCCATCAAGAGATTACAGCTTGAAGGACTACCGAGTGACTCGCACTTGGAGCTATATTATCGGGGAGGTTCAATCCTCCACCGCGGCATTATCCGGGGCAACCATCATCAACCCCATCTTGTGGATTATTCTTAGAGTCCTCGCCGCGACATTTTGGCCGAAGAGAGAGTTAAACCGGCCTACAAGGACGGAAGTTGCTTGCTTCCGCACCATCCTTTTTTAGGAGCCCGACCCCTTGAACTTGGGGTACGAATGGCTTTACTACATCGGAAAATCAACCAAGTCCAAGGAGGTTTGGTGTGGCAATTTGGTTAGCCTCTTGGCTAAGAATCTTGGACTCAATCTCACCCGCTACACACCGGCTCACGCCCAACTCCTCAACAAAAATTATTGGTATAGCTCTGGTGTCTTCATTCAAGCCGAGGGAGGATTCAAGGTGAAGGTTCAAGATCGTATCGTTACACCCACCCTCGACAAGTTCGAGCTTCTCTATGTACCGAATTGGTACGAGGCGTGGACGGGACATGCCGACCCATTGGAACCTAAACCGGAGGACGAGCTTTCGCTTAGGCCATGTGAATCCCGATTTGAGCGGGAAGCCATGGATGAGGATGAAGATGAAGATGAAGATGATGAAGAGGACACCGAGGTAGTAGGCAACGACACTGAAGAGGCCGACACCGAGGGCGGCATTGAGGAGCTCAATTTCGAGGAAGAAGACATCGACACAGAGGTCCTAGGGAGCAACATCTTCGTTGACGAGCCCACCAGACTCGTTAACGACCATTTCCAGCCCCATCCCAACACTGTTAACGAGGCACCCAGCTTCGTTAACGAGGTGCCGAGAGCTCCTGTCGACCCACCACCAGCTCCTGTCGACCCTCATGCCTATGGACTCAAGCCTTATAACCCGGTGATGTATCAAGACCACTTCCAGCCTCACTACCCACCACCTCCTCAGCCCGAGTACACAGGATCGAGTACACCACCACCATGGGCCGAGGATCTTTCTGCATGGATGCAGCAACTTCACCTCCAGGAGGATCATATTCATAGGAGGATGGATAGATGGAAAACTGTCTATTCAGCTCGCATGTCGATGGAGGACGAGAGGCAGCGTCAGAGAGAGGCGGAGGATGCTGAGCGTTGGAGGACGATGTACGACTTCATGGGGAACTTTGAGCACTACTTTCCTCCACCGAACCGTTGATTCAGCGTGAAGATGAAGTTTTTCCTTGTTTCCACTTTTACAACTTTGTAAGTTTTTTTTATGTCTTTCTTTTTCTTTTTAATCTTTTGATGTTTTCTTTTCTATTTCTTTTCCTTCTTCTTATTTTTCTTACAGTGGGGACACTGTAATTTTAAGTATGGGGTGGGAGAAAGTAGAAAACTTATGTCCTAGGTGTTTATGTGTTTTATGTAGTTTCTATTTCTTTATGTCGAGAGAAAAAATATATAAAAAAATCGGAAAATTTTGAAAAATCTAAAAAAGAGTTTTTTAGAATTGATAGATATCCCTTCTTAAGTTCTATGATAGCAATCGCTAACTTAATCATATAATTCCTTGCAAGCATGTCTTTAAAAGTATAGCCGGATTCTCAACTTGAAATTATTGATTTTAGAAGAAGATAGCATTTGATGAAATTGAGCACATATACTTTATAGCATAGATGATGCAATCCAACAAAATCTACCTTGTGAGTTATTTTTGGCCTTATAGGGAGAACATTTATAAATCCCTCTTCTTTTCTTGTGTGATTTACTCTCTTTATGCATATTATCTCTTGGAATTGTGATGGTTATCTATTTCTTGAGACCTTTATAAGATTTTTAGTTCATTACTTGTAAAGATCATATGATGGAGAACTTATTTTCATAAGCCCTATTATTCCCTATCTATCTTTACATTATTCCTTCTTTTTGATAACCAATTCTAGCCTGAAACCTTTTATTTTTAGCTCCACAAAAAGTATTTCCTAGCCGAGATAAGCTTGACCCTATCCGGGAATTAGGACTTAGATTGGAGAGGTAAATTTTGTGGTGTGTTAAAAAAGAAAGGAGTTGTTTATAGTTTGCTTTACTTGAAGGATGTTTGGGAAGAGTAGATTGGAAGTCTCTTGCTTTTACATGTAATAAGAAAGGTCTCTTGATAAGAAAAAAATGCACGAAATAAAGTTTTTGAAGGAAGTGAAAAGAGGAGAAAGAATGTATACGGTGGCTCGTTAACGACCCTGATGTGGGTTCGTTAACGGGGCAGCGAGGAGAAGAAAGAGAAAAAAGAAAGAAAGAGAAGGAGAATGATAAAAGGAGGTGAAGAGTTGAGATGCAATTGTATTTATAGATAATATCAGAGATTCTTTTAATTTGTTATGAGACTTTCTAGGATGATAAAGGGTGAGTGAAAATAAGTGTGTAAAAAGAGAATGAGTTTGGTATAATCTTTTATGAGAGTTTTTGTAATGTATGAGTTTCTAGGAGTCTTTTGATTTCCAGATATTATTAGCACCACATGACCAAAATATTTCCACGCCTTATTGTCTTTACCAAGCCCCATTACAACCCGGCCGATTTCTATGAGTTTTTGTATATTTCCACGCCTTATTCTTTGCTTGTTTTGACAAATCTTGGGTGGAGAGTATTGGTAATATAAGTTCCAATTTCTATGAGTTTTTGTATATAAGATGAGTTGAGAGATTGAATTTATAAGCCTAAACATTTGAGAGTTGAGTGAAACACAATATCCCGTGTAAGGTTGGATTGTATTATCTTATGTCTATTTAAGTGCATATATGTGTGAGGATGTTAATAGTCTTTTGCTATATTTTTCTCATGTGTAGATGTTGCTTTTTAGAAGTTGGCAATGTCTTGATGAGTATGTTTGTTTTGGTTTTGGTTGATGTCTTGTTTATTGCTTGAGGACAAGCAAGTCTAAGTATGGGGTATTTTGATGTTCGCATTTCTAGTATAGTTTTTAGTAGGTTTTCTTTGCTTATTAGGTTTAGTTTTGTTAAGTTTAGGTTTAGTTTTGAGTGTTTTTAGGTAGTTTTGCATATTTCTATGAAAAGAGTGGAAGCTACGCTATTTTGTGTATTTTGTAGGTTTTAGCAAGGAAAGGAGCTATATGGAGCTGAATTTGGAGCATTACAGTGAAAGACGGAGGAGTACAAGATTGAAGAAGTCAGAGCTCAAGATTACGAGAGGAAGTGTGGAAGAAAACAAAAGCCCAGGCTCGTTAACGAGGCTGTGAGGGCTCGTTAACGAGGCCACGAAGGAGAAGAATTGAAGATTTATTTTATAATTCACCGATCCTGAGCGGGAATTTATTTCCGTGTCGGTTGAGTATCTTTTTAGAATCTTTTGGGGTTATTAGAATATGTATTTTAGGTTTTATTATCCTTTTAGATTTTATTTCTATCTTTTAGGGTTTATTTCTATCTTTTTAGGAAAGTTTATATCTTTTACCCTTTTTAGTTTTTAACTTTTTAGTATAAATACCCTTCTATCTAGCATAGAAAGGGGGAGCTTGGAGGAGAGAATTTTTTAGAGTAGAGAGAGAATTTCGAACGGCCGAGAGAGAAAAACGTCGGATCGAAGTCGGATCGAGTCGGTTCGGTAGACGACAGTCACCGGGATCGTTAGTTGTGATTTTGATTGGGTATTTTGATGTTTTCGGTTTCTTCTGAATCTCTGTAAGACGATATTTTCTTATTAATTTGAGTTTTGTTTTGTTTTCAATGTTTTTTTAATTGAAATTATTAGTTTCTTAGTTATGAGTAGTGAGTAGTTTTCTTATCTAGGATCAGGGTTAAGCCCAGCATAGTTGAGCATGTTTGATGAGTAAGATTGTGTTTTGAATGCCTTTTATCTTTGATTGAGAATTGTTTGTTGTGCTTATACCAAAACGAAAGTTGAGGTAATTTGGGTTTTTAACTTGATTGAAAGAGAAAGTTAGTAACTTGAAGGTTGATATTGTTTGAATACGAAAGTTTCAAGCTTTAGATCCAAAACAAGCAATTAAGTGAATTAGGATACGAAAGTTTGTTAATTTACTTGCTAAGTCAACGAAAGTTGATGACTCTATCTGTTTAAAGGCATGATCTTATCTTCTTACGAGTTTTTATGCTTGGCTATGTTGTGGTGTCCCTAAATCCTAGATCTTTGTTTTATTTGAATTATTTCTAGTGAATTTTCGTTGCTGAGTACTTGCCTCGGTACCGAATTTAATTAGAATTTAATTAGGTCGTTATTTGAAGTGTTCTTGTGTTCGGTGGTTCGTTAACGACCCTGACAACGTCGTTAACGAGGCTACTTGTGAGAGTTTTTATTTGTTTTTGTTTGCTTTTTAGTAGATTGATAAACGAACAACCTTGCTTTCTGTGGAACGATCCTGACCTCCCTATACTCTCTCAACACTATGACGATTCCATCTATATAATGTATTTCAAATAGCATAATTTCAAGCTAATTTTATAACAATTAAAGAGTAAATTAATTTTTTTTAAATAAAACATTAGTTTATAATAATGACCTTTCTAGCATGATTTTTGAAGAGAGTAACTCTTTATTGTGCTAAAAGATGATAAAACCTCGAATCTGTCACAATTTTGTGAAATTATGAAATATAAAACTCCTAATAATTTTTTTTAAAATATAAATATGTATGCATAAATCATAATTTAATAGCCTGCTATTTCATAAATAAACTAGTATGTATTTCCGTACCTTGTACGAATTTTTCTTAAATAAAATAATAATAAAATATTTTCAAATATATTTATTATCCGAGAAAAATAATAATGTAAATGCTTCTATTTAAATTTTTGTTATGATGTACGTAAAAAGATAAGACAATTATCATATAACTAATCAAGGTAACAAATGATTGGATTATAATAATGATCTTTCTAGCTAGCTATTATATCCAAAAACAAAAAATTATTTAATAATGATATTTTCTATCCTATATTCTAAAAACATGGATAAGAATTTATCATATCCAAAAATAAAAGATTATTTTAAAAAAAAGGTGGTGTGGTCCAATCAAAGAGTGGCATGTGTCGTTTAATAATTTTTAACCTCCACTTTAGGTTATAGTTATGATACTTTTATTTAAGTAATAAAGAATAACTCATTGATAGCTTCGATTTGATAGCTTCAATCAAATATTCAAGTAAAGGTTATGATTGTTTGAAAATTACAAGTATACAAACCACTTTCACATGTTGTTTACTTAATAAGAATTGTCCTTTTTTTAAAAAAAATTATATCTTCATACAGTAATTGATTATAGAATTTCATGGGTTGTGTCCTTAACCAAACAATTAGTTATTTTAGTTACATGTTTAATACTTTTGAAATTTTTTAAGTGCTTTTACTGTTTTTTATTTTGTAAAAAATATTAAAAGTTTTTTTTTTTGATTAGGTAAGAATTAGGTGACCCTCCATTTAAGGAGGGCGACCTAGAACATCCTAACGGATGAAAATCAAAAGTTTTGGATTATTCTTTATAGCGGTAACAGGAAAATTGTGGCCCATTTTGGAAAGTTTATCAGTCACAACATTACACCCCTGTTAACAAGAGAGATACGAACCCTATGAAATTCTTGCAACGAGGCAAGAATATCAGCAATCATCATTTCGATCTCCCATGGACAATTCGGGAGACCTTGGGTTGCTTCAATCACTTGAGAGTTATCACCTTTATTTTCAAATTGTCTATATCCTCTTAATTTAGCTTCTCGTACACCATCTCGGAACGCTAGAGCTTCCGCTGATACTTGTCCATATTTTCTTATACTCATATCTATGACCTTTCCCTCGTGGTTTCTTATCACTATTCCACCGGTCGCATGTCCGTTAGTTAATCTGGACCCATCAACATTAATTTTGATGCCGCATTATTCTGGATTTTTCCATGTTTTTGTTTTCCTTTGCAACCCTCCTGTGTTATTTCTTTTTTCTTTAGTTTTGTCATCATCTTCTACCCGGTGTTTTACTTTTTCCCAATTTATTAACTGTGTTCGGATATAGGAGGGAAAGTCTTGGATGTAATCATTCGGGGCTTGTTGGAATACCGGTCTATTCCGTTGATGCCAAATGCACCACCATATTACTGCAAGTATAGTAAAATCTTTTTTCCCTAAATATTAAAAGTTCTTTAGTTGCAACATGAAATTTTTTGACCTTTCTAAAAAAATTTCTGATTTCGCCATGAGTCAATACCACTCTATATTTAGAATGACTACTTTACTATGACATTTCATAGGAGAACCTCCTAATTAATACTGTATAAGTTTGTATTGTAATATTCTTATTCATACAATTGTTATGTTCCGATAGAAGTATTAATAGCATCTTAATTTGTGCCTTGTATTTGCCGGAACCAAGTTCGAGTGCTTTAAACAAGTCCTAATCCAAAGTGCAAGTGCTTTAGTTTTGTAGGAAATAATTGTTAAATCAACCTTTGCAGGCTCCCCTTTGCATCTTTTGAAGTGATATACAATCTTCTACATTCTTAAGTAAAAGGTTAATATTGGTATCAATCGATACTTTGCATGGTTAAGGAATCTAATATGTGATAATACTAGCTAGATTGTCTTGTTACAAGTAAAATCAGCCAGCAAAGTGTTATTATTAATTAATTAGTGCCAATTAATCAGCCAGCAAATTTGACGAATGAACAAGTGTACAAACTTAACACGATCGATGTCGCTAAATGAGTTAAGCTCCATTATTATGATTTAATTTGTTGTTCAGTTAAAATTGGTACATCTCAATGTGCGGATGAACTTGCATGTTTGCGTATGTGCACATCTCTCAATTTGCTCAACTTTAATCCTAGTTAAAATCCTATCCTTGGATCGAGCAGCTTGTATACTTCTTAATTTTTGTTATTTTGTGTCGCACTTGAAAAAGCAGTTAACTCTAACCTCTCCATGGCGAACGTACAGTTGGAGTATAGTCAAATTTTGAGAGCATTTAGATGCTACTTTACTGGTGTATAACAAGCAACAGAATGCATAAGACTTGTCTCTTTCTATATAGTTGGCACTTGGCACTATCTAATTGACTAATTCCCTCTCAAATTCAAAGACTTAATTTACAATGAATTTTGGTATAAATTGAAGGCTAGAGAACTTTTGGATGGTACATGGAGAGGCCGTGCAGATTTGGTTTTTGCATTCGCGAATCGCAACGGCCAGCCTCAGCTTTCCTTGTCTGGGAACAAATTCCCTCACAACAACACTTCATCCATCACCCTCATTTCTTCACTTTATTTAAAAAAATAATTATTTGGAAGAATATGGCTAACATGTGTCATACTCTCAAAACAATATGCAAATGTATATTACATGAAAGAAATAAAACTATGCACACTCCATATATTATTATAGAGTTTGGTTTAAATAAAACAAATTCTTATCCTGAAAAATAAAACAAATGCATTTTTTCTAGTTCGTAGTGTATTTTTCCTACTTCGGAGTACACTTTTTCGCATTTGCACTTTTCATATTTTTTGTAGCAATCTTTTCGGATTGCACTTTTTGTATTTTGTAATACACTTTTCGTACTTTGTAGTGCACTTTTCAATTTTGAGGATAAGAGTTTGTTTTATCTGAATTAAACTCTATTATTATATACATTTAGTTATATTATTATGCTATTCTGTTATGATTAAGAATTTGTACACTCGATTATATAATCATGCAGAGTTATTTAATTATAAGCTAGCTCATACACTTTCATTTATAAAATCATGTGCATACTAAATCATAAGACTATGCTTAAAATATTATATCTAAAATACACATTTTCTCGTATAAATTCACCCGTGTCAAATTTTTTATGCGGGACAAGAAAGGTCGATTGCTAAAGAGAGAATGAAGATCAAGAAGGGCCAGAGACTGACAACATTCAAGTGGTCTCGATCTTTCAAGTTTAGAATAGTGTAGAAAAATCTCTATTTTCATCAACTCTTGTCTAATCGACATTGGAAGATTAAGAACACTTGCATGCGTTGATTTATCCTATATGAAAGGATTATTGCATGCCTATCTTTAGTAGTAGTTTTCTTTTATATTTCTCATACATGATATTTGCTAATTTTAGGTTCTTTTCCTATATATATTTGGGCTATTTCTATTGGGTCATATATATGGGCCGGGCTAGCTTGCTTTTATTTCTTAGAGGGTAAGCTTGTAATCTAGGAGTTCATATTTTAGGATATATCTTTAGATAGATAGATATGTTGTATTTTAGGGTGGAAATCTTCTAAATAGGTGTTTTTATGTTTTTAAATACTCTCTTGTAATCACTTTTATGGTGGATTTTACTTTGGAATGAGAGACTTTAATTAAGTTTTCTTGTTCCAAGATTATCCTATTCAAACCTAATCTTTTATGTTTCTTATTCTCACATTTCAACCTCAAACAAATTAGATTGTTGTCACACTCCAATTCATTCAACAAAAATAAGTCAAGTTCGAATCATCAATCAACTTATTCGTTTGAAATCCATATCGTTGTTACATCTCTCTCGTGATAATCTTCAACCCGGAGATCAACACATATCAATAGGTATCAAAGTCCAACATTTTCAAGTTGGAAGATCAAGTTGATTCCTTGCAAGAAAAGTTCCAAGAGAAGATCAATCAAGCCTTGCAAAGAAGATTAAACACACACCATTGTCGAACCTTCTGTCCATTTTCAAAAAATAAATTAAAGGTAATTTCTATAATCTGGTTGTATATTATTGTAGAGAATTTTGATACAAGTCTGTGCATATACAATTAATCAAAACCGGACTTCGTTTGACCCCAAAAACACCAAAATACCCCGAAACACCCCATCACCACCCCACCGTTGACGCCGACCTAGAGTCGCTCTCCTCAGCCATACCAACCACCACAACCTCCTCTACTACATACCCAAAATTCAAACCGAAAACCCTACTAAAACCCCTATAAAAATCAAACCCTAGTTTTTTACTTGCGTTACATGTTTCGAAGTTTGTCTTGCAATCCAAGAAAGTCAATGACACTCTCGCGTAGATGTCTCAACAATACATTTCAAAGAGAATTGAGCCATTCTATTGTGAATATGGTCTTACTTATTACTTTGAGTGGGAAGAATCTACAAATTCATTCTTGGAGTATTATGGTTATGAGAGTTTGCTTGTTGTCACGAGTGCCTTTCGTGATGATGCTTATAATTGGTGGGCTGCTACTAAACATCATCGTCAATATCAAGGCCTTTGACCCATCATAAATTGGTTAGAACTCTTGTTTCTTTTGCGCCATGCTTTTGTGCCATCCGAACATGATAGGCTCGTGGTTATGCTCAAGAATTGCAAACAAGGCAATGGTTCACCACTTGATTTGTTCATGGAGCTTGAAGAGTTGATGTTTTCGCTGAAGTTCCGACTACGCCAACTCAACTTTGAAAAAGGTTCTTAACTGAGTTAAGACGTTCAGTCAAGAGTTATGTGGAAGCAACGAGCCAACCAAGAGAAGATGTTATGCTTTGGTGAGAATTGCACAAAACTATTATTACAAGCTTCAATGAATGGAGGAGGTCGGTAAAGATCTTGAAGAGGTAAATCCACCTCAAATGGAGGAGGAATTTTCAGTTGAAAAAGCCAAGGAGGAGGCTGCCAATGCAGCCTACACATCAACACCGCCACAACAAGTGTTTTAATGCACCGAGGCATCGATTTCTATCTGCGTTGCCCAAGCCAATGAAGTTTTTTCCATTTCCTACTTTGACATATCTTATGGAACATTAGTGAGTGAAGATTCAGAGGAGATATGCCTAGAAAATCCCTCAATTGTCGAGCAAATTCAATTTAGTTCTTCATGCAACGACGCACAAAAGAGTGATAACAATGATCATCAGGTTATTGTTGTCCAATCACCCTTGCATTTTGTGGAGCCTCTTGATTCTGGTAATGTTAAACCTCTGTAAAATTTCATTCAGTTTAGATATTGTTTTCCCACTGAGTGCTTATAACATACATTGAGTGACGTTTCATTGACAATACTCATAGGTGTTCCACAAACAATCCATGTACGTTTCACTTCAAATTTTGTGGGCCATCGTATTTAGTAAAAGAATGTTATCCCCAAAGCTTTAGCCAAAATGGAGATTAGATGCTTGTCAAATACCACAACTCACTTCATAGCAACGTTGCACGAAACCGACAACTACTTTTACACGATTGTCATGGATGTTCAGTTCGACATTCATCCATTCACTACCACCATGAGTATGGTGAAAATTTTATTGTTCTTAATCAGATTCCATTGACTAATGTTTTTTCTTTCCTCTCTACACTGAAACCCGAATCTAGGACGATTCGCAACCAAGTGGAGGAGAATGATGCAAATGCAAGAAAGGTCGATTTCTAAGGAGAAAATGAAGGCCAAGAAGGGCCAGTGACGAATGCCATTCAAGAGGTCTCGAGCTTTCAAGTTTAGAATTGTGTTAAAGAATCTCTACTTTCATCAAAAACTCTTGTCCAGTTGCCATTGCAAGATGAATGACGCTTGCATGCGTTAATTTATCATACATGCAAGAGTTGTTGCATACCCATCTTTAGTAGTTTCCCTTTATATTTCTCATACTTCATATTTTCTATTTTAGGTTCTTTCCATTTATATATTTGGGCCGTTTCTATGCCGCCATATATATGGGCTAGCTTGCTTTTATTTATTACAAACTAAGCTAGTAATTTAGGAATTTATATTTTAGGATATATCTATAGATATATAAATATCTTTTATTTTAAGATAGAAATCTTTTTGATAGGCGTTTCTGTGTCTTTAAATACTCTCTTGTAATCACTTTATAATCATAGTGGATTTAACTTTGGGATGAAAGACGACACTTTTCAGAGGCGACAACTTTCAACACTACAATTTATATAACAATACGTACTACATTTATATATGTATGTGACGCAACAGGAAGCACGAAGAAGACACACAAATATGAGTCTTGACACGTAAGGAATCGCAAGCAACGAAACACTAAAATGAAAAATTGGAAATCCACCTGAATAATAGAGAAACTCTTTGTATTATGAAAAATAGTGATAAAATATGTTCTCAACTCTTCCTCTATACACGCTGACACGTGACCTACATCAATATGTATATAACTACTTCAAGAAATCAAAAAAAAATTAAATTGAAAATTGTCACTGCATACATCATATACAACACTTATTACATAGTACTACAAATTCAAGTAAGCAATACTAGTGCAAATTCCTTAAACCAAAAATTGATTATACTACATAATAGTAAGTACATACTATTAAATAATGACGAATGAAGGGTGCCCCAGTCAGAGGTGAAGGGCACCCCGGTTTTTGCCGCGGTGAACCCTACAACTCAGCACTCGAGCGGTATAACCTAACGCTTCATTTTAATTATTTTTTTAAAAACAGGGTCAAAGGTGTAGATTCCGCGAGGGAATCTACACCAGAGCGAGCGACAACATATTCTATTGCATCTCTCGTTGGGATTTTGCAATTCAGAATCCCAGTTTGACTGAGGTGGGTGTGGGTCGAGACATCGAGATCGACGTTCGGCCCTGTTATTTTTCTTCGAGAGTCATTTTCGCCTCCAAACACAACTCTCCTCAATTCCTCTCTTCCAGCTCTCCCTTTTTGCCCAAATTTTCACCATTTTCGCCCAAATTTTCAATCTCAAGTCTCAAGTGGTCCTAAATTTGTTAAGTGGTCCCAAATCTTAGACTAATCCCAAGAAATAAAGCGCCATCAAAAATAATGAGAAGTATGTTGGTATGTATAAATTTTTTTTGATTAAATTATATTAAGTTATTAGAGTTTAAATTAACCTAATTTTTTATTAAAGTTGGTTGCGGTCAAAATCTTCATCTTCAAACTCGGAACAAAGAAGGCGGAAGGAAACCGGACCAAATATTAACTTGATTGAGAGAGAGGCGACCTTGAGATTTCGACAGGAGGTTCGAGCCACACTTCCAAAAGGGACGGCGAGCCAACCCGTCACCCCCATCGAGCCAATCCGTTGGCTCATGAAGGTGGGTACATGGACACCGAGATCAACTTCAATATGACCTTCAACCTCAACCATCGAACGCTATACATCTTCCTCCTCTTCTTCCTCCTCCTCCTCATCCTCCTCTTTATCTTCCTCTTCCTTTGGAACATGACTAAGTACGACCCCAAGCATGGAACGAGTGCCTCTTCCGCGCTGTTGAAGATGCCCCAACCTAGTCAAGTTTGTTGATTGAACATTTGAGTTCTTCCTCGGCATATCCTTCTTCTTCCTAACGACAGATGGCTCCACCAAATCCCCATCTTTAGGATAATTGAGGTTAATGTATTTTCGACCAACCTGGTGTTTGACGGTAGAATCAATCTTGCCTTCGTAGAAGTCTTGTATCATCCTCGTCCAAATCTCGTAAGTTGGATTGAGGGATGTGGGGCCACCTGTTCATCTACTCCCCTTTTGCCTTCCCACACCAATTGTTTTCAGAAATCATGAATCATTGAAAGCTGAGTAGGCATGCATTCATTGATACAAGTAAGGACTTGGTGAGGGCATGATAGTCCACGGGCGGTTGCCCACCATGCATCATCGTATATAAGACGAAAAGCCTTTTGCGGCTCATATATAGCACGGACATGGGCAAACAACTCTCCGATACAAGTGTTAGAAACCTTCCCTGGAAGACGAGAGAAGACAGTTTTGAATGGCTCGTCTATATGTTTGATGGACAACGGTTCACTGGTACAGTCTCGTTCCATCTCTCCCCTAATAGTATGCACTTGAATGTTCACCATGGCGTGCATCTTTCTCAAGATAGTGTTGAACCCCCCAATAGAAGACTCCAAATAATCCTTCAACAAAGAGTGTTGGGACTCAACCCTGAAAAATATTTCGTTCATTTAGTGCAAATATCTATAATAATAGTTTAAGATTTTTCTCGTAAGGAAAATTGATTAGCTTACCTGTTTGTGGTCCTTGTACACAAATGTAGAAAATGATCGGTGTATGCATTAACAATGATCGGTGTATGCTCTAACAATGATCGGTGTAAACCAGTTCCTTTGGAGGTACTCTAACAACAATGGATGGAGCGGCTTTTATACTCCAATCTGACCATTCCGCAGTAGACGAAGTCGTGCCTCATACTCTGCTACGGTCGTCGAGAAAAATAGTTCTCATGCTTTGTTTCCAAACCACTCCGCACTCCAAGCAGAAATCCCGTTCGCCAAAGTGTACACCTTGCAATTCTGCTGGATATGCACCCAACACATCAGGTGTTTGACATTGGGAAACAGGACAACAACGACATTAACTTCGGCAACATCCCGATCAGTGACAACAACTTCTGGCATTTTTTCAACCATTTCGAACACCTCCCGCAACTGATATAACACCCATTTGTAGTGATCTTGGGTCTCTCTTGCCATAAATGCAAACCCAATGCAAAAAGTGTGCCCGTTGCAAGTAAACCCTACCATCTCACTGAAGGGCATGTTATACTTGAAATGTTACTTAATTTGAATAAGTTAACGCGCAAAACTTAATGCACAAAGTAAAAGCGCTTTTATTATAAATACTTACATGTTTGTTTTGTATGTCGCATCCATAATCACAACATACGGAAACAACTTCAATAGATTCAACGACTTGGGTGGGCAAAGAAAAAGTCTATTATCTCGTTGCTTCCTTCCTCGGCTCGATAATCAAGATAATAACCATTTGACTTTAAGAAATGGAGTGAGAATTAAGTTATCGTCATTGAGCTCATCTCTTTCTTCAATACATCATGCCGAAAAGTGTACAATTATCACCGATGTTGTCATGTCCGACCACTTTTGGTGCAACTATGTCATAACAAACTTCGGCTCAACATGCCCTACATCCTCCTTTTGCTCATCGGTTAAGCGGCCGACAAAAGGATATCCCTCCAAACTAGTGGAAAGATCGTGATTGTGGCGACTAGATTTCACGATTAGCCGCCAATGATGGGTCCTCCTGTCCCGTTAGCCAACCAACTCGAACGGGCAACCAATCTTCCTGCTACGCGGTTTTTTCCTTAGATCATCACCAACTTGTAGGGTCCGCATAATAACACCAGATTTCCCCTTCTTATTTGACTTGTATTCACCGGCCAACACACATGCTAAAAGGACTTTCGTTTCCCATGTGTTCTTAATAGTCAACACCATGTTCAAACTCCGTCCTAATTCTTTAGCCCATTTTAGCATATCCTTCTGTTCCGACCACTCATAATCAGACTCAAAGTGACTATAAAATTCAGGAAACTAGAAGCAATTAAATATAAAAAAATACTTAATTAATTCGATTATAAACTCACAAATTCAACACAATAAAGTATAAAATATAATTAATTATAACAATTATAAGAAATTAAAACGAACAATTTGTACTACACCAACTAATGTAGGGATTATAACAACTATAAAATATGATTAGTTATAACAACTATACCGATTTCTACTCAACTAATTTTACAATTATAACAACTAAAACGATTATAAACCACAAATTTGTCACAATAAAGTATAAAATATGATTAATTATAATAAAACTAACAATTTAGTAAATAATCGATTGCATACCACTTCTTCATTTTGATGCAAAACGACCTCATTTTGATGTCCACTTTAAGGAATTCCTTCTAAACCACCATCTTCATACCTGGGATCCCCGTTTAGATTCACTGGATTTGAACTAGAATGTTCTTGCCCTCCAAAATATGGCAAAAAATCCGACATTATTTTCGTAGAGGTATTTGGAGATGGTATTTGGGGATGGATTTGGGAGCTTTTGAAGTGAAAGGCCAAATCCGCTCTAAGTCGATGCCTCTTCGCTCGTCCTTATAAATAGCCGCGGTGAAGCTCGTTTTTTACCGTTGAGAGTCAAGGTAGCGGTAGCTGTTTGATGTTCGCATTTTTAGTATAGTTTTTAGTAGGTTTTCTTTGCTTATTAGGTTTAGTTTTGTTCAGTTTAGGTTTAGTTTTGAGTGTTTTTAGGTAGTTTTGCATGTTTCTATGAAAAGAGTGGAAGCTAAGCTACTTTGTGAATTTTGTAGTTTTTAGCGAGGAAAAGAGCTATATGGAGCTGAATTTGGAGCATTACAACGAAAGACGGAGGAGTGCAAGATTGAAGAAGTCAGAGCTCGAGATTACAAGATGAAGTGTGGAAGAAAAACAAAGCCCAGGCTCGTTAACGAGGCTGTGAGGGCTCGTTGACGAGGACACGAAGGAGAAGATTTGAAGTATTTATTTTATAATTCACCGATCCTGAGCGGGAATTTATTTTCGTGTCGGTTGAGTATCTTTTTAGAATCTTTTGGGGTTATTAAAATATGTATTTTAGGTTTTAATATCTTTTTAGATTTTATTTCTATATTTTAGGGTTTGTTTTTATCTTTTTAGGAAAGTTTATATCTTTTAGCCTTTTTAGTTTTTAGCTTTTTAGTATAAATACCCTTCTATCTAGCATAGAAAGAAGGGAAGCTTTTGGAGGAGAATTTTTAGGAAGAGATTTTCGAAGGGCCGAGAGAGAGAAAGTCGGATCGGAGAGGACCGAGGAGGCTCGGTAGACGACAGTCACCGGGGTCGTTGGTCGCGATTGTGGTTCGGTATTTTGATTTTTTCAGTTTCTTCTGAATCTCTGTAAGACGATATTTTCTTATTTATTCAAGTTTTGTTTTGTTTTCAATGTTTCTTTTGATTGAGATTTTTAGTTTCTTAGTTATGATTAGTGAGTAGTTTCTTTTTCTAGGGTCGGGGTAAAGCCCGGCATAGTTGGGCATGTTTGATGAGTAAGATTGTGTTGTGAATGCCTTTTATCTTTGATTGAGAATTGTTTGTTGTGCTTATACCAAAACGAAAGTTGAGGTAATTTAGGTTTTTAACTTGATTGAAAGAGAAAGTTAGTAACTTGAAGGTTGATATTGTTTGAAAACGAAAGTTTCAAGCTTTAGATCCAAAATAAGCAATTAAGTGAATTAGGATGCGAAAGTTTGTTAATTTACTTGCTAAGTCAACGAAAGTTGATGACTCTATCTGTTTAAAGGCATGGTCTTATCTTCTTACGAGTTTTTATGCTTGGCTATGTTGTGGTTTCCCTAAATCCTAGATCTTTGTTTTATTTGAATTATCTCTAGTGAATTTTCGTTGTTGAGTACTTGCCTCGGTACCGAATTTAATTAGAATTTAATTGGTTCGTTAGTTGAAGTGTTTTTTGTTCGGTGGTTCGTTAACGACCCTGACAACGTCGTTAACGAGGCTGCTTGTGGGTGTTTTATTTGTTTTTGTTTGCTTTTTAGTAGATTGATAAATGAACAACCTTGCTTCCTGTGGAACGATCCTGAATTCGTTGTACTCAGCGGGGTTTTGACTATAAATTTATTTGTTGTCAATTAAAACCCTCTCAACACTGTTACCGCTAGTCCGCTACCGATTTATTTTTTAATGTTGAACGTAGTGGTAGCGGTAACGTAGTGGTAGCGGTAACGTAGCGGACTAGCGGTAACAGCTACCGCTACAATCAACGATAACAATTTTATTTTTTTTATCAAGTAGCGGCCCGCTGCCGCTCAAATTTCTTCAATTTTTTTAAAAATTGGAGCTGTAGGGCACACCGATTCTTAAAAGCCAGTGCACCCTACAACTCTGACCGAGAGGCGCTCTAAGTCCGCGTAAATAAATCAAGTTTCATACCTCATGCTGATGTAGTATAAAAAAATGGCCTAAAACATATACGGCTCCCTGTACTTGTGTAGATTGGTCATTTAGACACCCCACCTTTGGTTTGGACCTATTAAATACTTAAATTTAATAATTCGGGTCTATTAAACACCTGATCACTTGACAATATGGAAAGTGTTTTACACTCACGCTGACTTGTCAAAATTATATGCCACCTCATGCCATGTAGATGCCATAGGTAAACACCTTTTATTATTTCAATAAAAAAAAATCTATACATGTTCCTGATATTCGTCTTCCTCCTCTTTCGTCTCTAACTAAACGTCATCATCTCGCCGACTCCGACAGAGGCCGAGGGCGCATCCTCCGACCGCTGGCGACTTTATTCCTCGAGCCCCAACAAGGACTGGTGGGATTCCGACTAGATCATCCTCTTGGCCGCTGGTAGTGCCTCGCTCTCGATCGTCCTCCGGGCTGCTATGATAGTCGTTGTATTGTTTTTGGGCTCATGATATATTTTGGATTAATCTAGCTTTTTCGTCTTATTTTGGTTGATTAATAAGCGTGTTCGAGTTAATGTTTGGAGTGATTTTCGAATTCAAAAATTAGGTTTTTTAAAAACAAGATTTTCCAGATTCGAAATTTGGATTTGTGTGACCTTGAATCTTTAAATTATTTGAAGATATTAATAGATCTAAGTGAAATTTATATTTACCCCATGATTTGATTGTGAATCGATTAAATATTTGTGCATGATTTTGATTTGTGTAAAAATTGTGGTACCACCATGGAGAAGTCGTTGCTTGTGCTTTGATGGTCCGTTGCTTGTACTTTGATGGTCCGAATCTGAGGAGACTTAAAGGGGTATTTTTTGGAAAAAGAATGCTGAACAGAGGGGAAGGGTATAGTGGCGACATGGCGGAGATTTACAGAGGGGAAGGAAATACGAAGATGTTTAACAGTGAACATGGAGTATTTTTGGAAAAAGAAAAAAAAAATAAAAGAAAAAGGAAACTTGGTAATTAATATAATAGAAAACACTGGATTTGCCCCCACATCAGCCTATTGATATATTTGTTGATTTTTATTTATTTTAATTAAAAATCCACATCAGCGTATAGGATAGTCCTCACTCGCCTTGAAAGATAGTGAATCTCACACTCGTACCACATCAGCGCACAGGTGCTTAATAGACCCGAATTATTAAGTTTAAGTGTTCAATAGGTCCAAACCAAAGGTGTGTCTATCTCACCAATTTACACAAGTTTAGGGGTCTGTATATATTTTAAGCCATAAAAAAATAGTAATTAACTTCCAGAAACCAATTAACGTTTTAGATTAATGTTTTAGATGGGAAACAAATTGCTTATATTTTTTTATTTTTAATCTAAACTAGTTATACTCGTCGTACCATGCACGACAATGATTTGGTATTTTATAGATATTATATAAAAATAAATATAAAATTATTGCAAGTAATTTATTGCCTGTACAATTTACAAATTTTTAATTTTTTTTGAATCAAATAAAACAAATAAAATATAATTTATTAGGTTTAATGTTGAGATTAAAAATAATTATTAATATAAAATAATGTATATTTCTCCTTTTCCTTGATGATATTTTATAGATATTTAATTTATTTAAAAAGATAACATATGAACAAAAAATATTAATATATTTGAATATGGAAGAGATATGATTTACATAAAATAATAACTAATTAATAAATAAGATATAATAAAATATGAAATATAAAGATAAAAATAACTTATTTATAGAAAATAATTTATTTTTTATTTAAAGTGGGGCCAAACTCATTTTTTTGCTCGATAAATTAAAGATTAGATAAGATTAAATATTAATTTTTTATTACTTTCTATATACCTTAATTAGAGATTATCAAAATATTTCAATATATCTATTAAATATTATATTGCCTATTTTTATTATTTTTAAACATTATAAGTATTTATCATTATTTTCTTATATAAAAGTGTATATATATCTAAATGAATTCGTGAAATGATATCATGATAAAACATAAAAAGATATTTATAATTATTTTAAAATACTGTAAATTTGTTATCTTTAATTTTAAATATTTGAATAAGGAATTTTTATAAAGAATAGTTATACTAAATAGATATTTATTTAATGTTAAAGATAGATTTAAATAGTTAAAGAAGGATTTAATAGAAAAAAAATTAAAATATTCAAAATAAAAAATGATTTTGTAAATGTGAGGTTGGTCAGAATCGTTCTGGTGGCTCGAAAAAGTATAACTTTAATATATAGTTATAGGTTAACGTTTTTGGGTGGTAGACTTACGAGTTACGACAAGGTTATTTTGTGAAATTTGCAAAAACTGTAGGACTACCTCGTGAAATTATATAAACATATGGGTATTGTGCGAAATTGCCTTAAATTTCCAATTAGAAAATTAGGCATTGCGTCTGACTGGAAAACCCACTTCAACGACGTGATCATCCACAATCAAAGTTAGGACCTTTATATCTAGTAGATGTCGATTATTGTCGAATGTTAATTTAGAGTTGGGAAACTGATGTGGAAGTCATTGGGTTACTTGTAACTTGATAGATGATCGAATATTGGACATTCCATAGTATATAAATTTGGAATGTGCAATGTACAGGAATACCCACCAAAATTCATATCTAGAGGGGCCTCCCACTCTCAAATACCACCAAAACACAAGGATTGCAACAGTCTAACGAACACTGACGAGTGACCTCGTTCATATTCTATCGACTCTTCTTCAAGATTTGGGTTCGTCCGTTAACCCCCCTTTATAACGCGCATCCCTCTTTCAATTTCCTCGAATTCGAAATATCCAGTCTTGTTTAAACCGGGCAATTCAATTTGAAACAATAAAAAAAGATGAATTCTGCTGAACTCAGTGGAGAAGACCAGGCTTCCGAATCAAATCGACTATTGCCGCCCTCTTTCTCTCTCTCGTCCCCCAAATCCTCCTCATGGGAACCCCAGAGAATCCTCAATTCAGAACACGACGACGATGGGTTAGAAGCGGCTTACCAATCCATCGACAAAATCAAGTCAGTTACCGACCCGGATCCGGAAGATTCCTTCACGGCCACCCCTCGATTCTCATGGAAGAAGCTATGGATGTTCACGGGCCCCGGATTCTTGATGAGCATCGCGTTTCTGGATCCGGGCAACTTGGAAGGCGATTTACAGGCCGGCGCAATCGCCGGCTACTCGCTCCTGTGGCTATTGCTTTGGGCGACGAGCATGGGGCTGTTAATTCAGTTGTTGTCGGCGCGGGTCGGAGTGGCGACGGGTAAGCACTTGGCTGAGCTTTGCAGGGAGGAGTATCCCAATTGGGCTAGGGTTTTGTTGTGGATCATGGCGGAGCTCGCCTTGATTGGGGCCGATATCCAGGAGGTGATTGGGAGCGCAATTGCTATCCAGATTTTAAGCCGTGGGGTTTTGCCCCTCTGGGCTGGAGTTGTGATTACTGCTTCTGATTGGTGAGTTGAAATCTGAAATCCCTTGTTCTGGGAATTTGGTGGTTGAAAAGTATGGTTGATGGGTTTTGGTAATGAAGGATCGGATTAAAATTATTCAATTTAATTAATATAAAGTTTTGGTAGCATTTTGCTTTTATACAAGGTTGCCTAGAAACTCATGCCTTAAAAGTTAAAACCCCATCTCATACCTATACCCATAAACCCCATTTCAAACTAAAATATTGAAGTATGGAATCTTATTCCAACGCAATATCTGTTAAATTTCATACCAAAACTGAAATTTATGATGGGATTGTTTCCAGTGGTCCTATTGCTGGATGTTATGGGCCATTTACGGCCAATAGTTTGACATGATTGTGGGTCTACTAGCTTCAGGAATCTATGATTAATCCAATTCTAAGCATCCAGAGTTGTTTATTCTTATTTGCTCGGAATAAGCAAACTCTTGATGCTTAGATTTTCTGTTTTTCCCGTTCAAAAGCTTTATGTCAAAGGTGGTATCAAAAGCTACCTTTTTTATATCACAAATTTATGCAATTGTGGTGAAGTGCATGAGAGATATTTAAGTGTCTGTGGATTACCATTATATTAGTCTTGTGTCAATTTGGTAAAGCTAGGCCATGCATGTCATCTGTTTTCTAGACAACAATGTTTTCTACTCTCTAGTAGACTAGTTCTATTGATTTCATTTCCATTTTATGGTTCGGTCCAGAATACAGATTTTCACAAAGAAATGATCTTTGAATGCTGATTGCTATTGATCAGAGTAGGTTTTGATTGTTTCTTCTTTCTCCTGCAGTTTCTTCTTCCTATTTCTTGAGAATTATGGAGTGAGGAAATTGGAAGCAGTTTTTGCCGTCCTAATTTCAACCATGGCACTTTCATTTGCCTGGCTGTTTGGTGATGCAAAGCCGAGTGGAAAGGAACTTCTAATGGGTAATGTTGTGGCTAATCAATGGATGCTTAACATGTTGTTTCATGTGATTGCATATAATTAATGATTGATTTTCATAATCTTCTCAGGTATTTTGCTACCAAGACTAAGTTCGAAAACTATTCGGCAAGCTGTTGGAGTTGTGGGTTGTGTTATAATGCCACACAATGTGTTTTTGCATTCTGCTTTGGTGCAGTCAAGAAATATAGACCCTAATAAAAAGGTTCAGGTTCAAGAGGCCCTCAAATATTATTCAATCGAATCCACGATTGCACTGTTTGTTTCTTTCATGATAAATCTGTTCGTGACAACTGTCTTTGCCAAGGGATTCTATGGAAGTAAACAAGCCGGTACCATCGGATTGGTAAATGCAGGAAATTACTTGCAGGAAAAATATGGAGGAGGACTTTTCCCAATTCTTTATATTTGGGGAATCGGTTTATTAGCTGCTGGACAGAGTAGCACGATAACAGGCACTTATGCTGGACAGTTCATCATGGAAGGCTTTCTTAATCTTCCTATGAAGAAATGGTTGAGGGCATTGATTACAAGGAGTTTCGCAATTGTTCCTACAATGATTGTTGCTCTTATTTTTAATAAATCTGAAACTACTTTGGATTTTTTTAATGAATGGTTGAATGTGCTCCAGTCAATGCAAATTCCTTTTGCTTTGATTCCCCTTCTTACCCTGGTATCAAAGGAGGATGTCATGGGTGTTTTCAAGATTGGATATGTTATGGAGGTAACCAAACTCTTCTCCTTAGGCCTGATCTTGTCATAAATTGGTTGTGTTGAGATATGATTTGCTGCATGATTTTATTGATTATGGGTATAATTTGGGCGTATTTTTCAAATGAGTTGAGGTGATGGGTAGAAAGATTGTAATCCTTTGTTTATATTGCCACAAGCTTTAATACTAGTTCCGGTAGTTTGGAAGGAATTTTGGAGAATTCAATAACAATGGACATACATTTTTTTTGTTGATTATTTTTTTTGAATATGCTTCTGCTGTGTTGTGTGCTGATATACATAAAATTCATCAATAATGAAGGTAGGAATTGTGAGGCAGTTGCTTGAGAAATGTAATCAGTTTTTCTTTGATCTGAAAGCAAGTAGAATTGTGTAAAACTGCCGTTGTGCTCTTGGTTCCCTTTGATTTATAGTTTTTGATCTGAATGTTCCAACTGAATTCATCCTATGCCTCTTCTTGGAGAATCTTATATGTATTACATTATATCTTGCATCACTTTTTTTTTCTTTTTTCTGTTTCTTTTTCTCTGGTAGTGCTGTAGCCAGTCCAATTCATTATGTTCACACACCCAAGGAAAAGAAAAGAGAGTTAATTACAGCATCATGGAGTAATTAATTTTGTGTTGTGACTTTCTTATTCTGTCTGATGCAGAGGGTATCATGGGCTGTGGCTGCTCTTGTAATTGTGATCAATGGCTATCTTCTGCTGGACTTCTTCATGGCTGAAGTGAATGGCCTGCTACTCGGGTTACTCGTATGCACAGGAACAACAGCATATGTTGCCTTCATTCTTTACCTAATTTCACGGGATGGTGCCCTTTGCTCAACATGGTTTAAAAAATTATGCAGTACCTGGAACTAGTGTCATTTATTTACATATGGAAGAGAAATTAACTTGGTTTCTCGCCACTCAATTGACATTTGACCTCTCACTCATGAAATATATACTAGTTGAACAAGGAACGCTGTTGAGCGGATTTTCTCTGCTGCAAGAAGAGTTCCTTTTGTATAGATACGAGCCCTTCTCTGCTGGAGAATTTTGTGCAGTTTCCTTGGTTCAGAAGAGATTTAGGGCGAGAATGAAAGCCCATTGTAAAAGCTCACAAGGTGTTTACTGGTATAGGTTTGGAAGAAAATGTAGTTCAGGGGACTGATGAAATTGTAACTGGATTGAATTCGAAATTGCTTCATCTAAGGATCGTATTGGCACACTCATTTCCCCCTATTTATGTCATCAGTTATCAAATGTTTCTTGTCATAAACTAGAGTGAAAATACTGTATGTCTATTCTTCTCCGGTTCTCCCTGTCAATCTAAAAAATACTCTCCCTTTTTATTTAGTTTAATGGAGTTTTTTTTTTATCATTATTGGATCGTTTACTTTTTACTATAGTGGAGTTTCAGAGAACTCCACTATAGAAGAGCTCAATTGCTTGACATGGGCTGGTCAAAAGTGGAGGTCTAGTGAGCAACAAAAGCCCAATTCTTCAAAAGAAATTCCAGGGAAGTTCGGGGGTATATCAGTAAATTAAGAATAGCCTTCTTCAGCCCAAATCCACACCTCTTCCTGAGAAAACCAAGCCGATAGCTTCAGTCTTCTTCCAATTCTCGTACGCGCTCTGATTACTTCTCAATTGATTGATTATCATCCGATTTACTCTATTTTCCGGTTCAACTATTTCCCTCGTTGCATTGTAATTTTGGAGTTGTGAAGTAAGGCGGAAGGAATGACGCTTTCCTCCTTTGAAGGAGTTGGGATTGGGTTTGGTATGGAATTTCTGCTGTCAGATTCGCCTGTTTTTAGTTTGTTCCTTGCTGATCTTTTTTTGTTCCATTTGTTTTCCTCTTGAATTTATTTGCAGGTGTTGGAATTGGGTGTGGCTTTGGGGTCGGATGGGGTTTTGGAGGTCTGTAATCCGTGGCTTCTTGAGATTTGTTTTCGCTTCTCTTTGTTTGATGTGAATGTTGATAATATTTCATCCCTTCCATTGCAAATGCTCCTGATAATCGAGTCGCTTTTGCTTTTCTTCGGCTCTATTCTTTTCATGATCTGGATTGGTTACTCACTCTTCATGTATATTGGCTCAAATTATAAAAAGAAAGATTTTTCATGAGTTGTGAGTTTAATAGTTTATAGTACTAATTCAGTTCTAATCCTGCAACCAATCTGCTCGTCTAAGTAATTTGGTGAAATCATGTTTTGGATGAAGCTCTCCTATTCTATAAATTGGATATTTATTGAGCTATGGAAATCTGTAAGGATGAGATAATGGTAGTCCTTGAATCTCATTCTTGAAAATTAAGATCAGAGGTTATATTTTGCTTTTACAAGGAGCTAGGAGTGAAATGTGAAGTAAATTGACTTTAGACTTCAGATTTTTGTTTGCAATGATGAGGAAGGTCACTGATGGAAGTTGGATTCGATACTCCTATAGCTATTACATTTATATGTAGTTTTGTACTCTAGCTGAGTGGCATATATCACTGCTAAGAATATTGTGCTGTGAAGCAGATATTTATCAACAATAAATGAAGAGTGAATGGATTCTTGGCTGTGTTGCACTTGCATAAGATTGCCCTTTTTTCATGGCACTATCTATGGTGCAAACAATTTAGCTTAGCATATATATTTGTCTAAACTTGTTCAATTTTTTTGGTTTTTGTTTCTCATAGTGTCATTGTCATAGAATTCTGCCTGGCTTCTATGAAAGTGATAATTTCTTGATAAAAACCCTACTTCAGTTAGGCTAGTAAATATTTTGCTTGTTGAATCATGCTGCTTGATGCTTGCACTTACAAAGACCCTTTGTGAAGATTTTGAAGAATACTGACAACAATGAAAGAGCTAGGAGTAGTGCAGAAATTGCACAATGATGTAAATGCATGATGTCCTTAGTTTCTTAAGAAACCTTGCTATTAATTTATAAAAAGATCATCCATCACCTTCCAATAATATACAGTCAGTTCGTATACGTGCTACTAATTTCTTGTTATTTCCATACCAGGCATGCCTCTAAATTTATTGGGAATCGGGGCAGGTATGTGAATTGAACTGTCATCAGGGTCATCAGGCTCATTACATTATGTTACACTTTTATGAATCATTTGTGTTAAATTACTCTTGAACTTCAATATGAAGGTGGAGGTTGTGGGATCGGAGTAGGCCTCGGATGGGGCTTTGGAGCTGGCTTTGGAAGCAGGTATCGATCATCGAGGGTCACGTTTCAAGGTATCGATTTTAATGTCAAGGAAAGTAGTGATAGTAACAACTCAGCTAGTGTGACAAAGAACATGTGACATCTTTGGATGAAAGCAGCTCATTCTGTCTAATACATGGAACGTATGGTTGAAAGAAAGCCCGTGTTGGATCCAAAGGGATATTGCTAGTTCGATATGGAGAGCACCATACATATTTCTGAGGGAGTGTGTATTGTTTGCTGATATCCTGTAATGCTCTTTTTTTTTTGGTAGGACTATTTGCATTGGGGATGAAATGTGAGCAAAACTTTTGCCTTGAACTCCAAACAAGTGGCCCCGACCCAAAAATCACAAGTTTGTTATTCTATATGTTTTCTGAAAGCGGGTAAGCAATCTTCAATCAATTGGCCCCGACGCCAAACGGGCCATTTATTTTTATTTTTGTTTTTTTCTTTGATGAAAAACGAAATTCATTAATCTTCAATCAATTGTTCGCTACAATAAGACATAAATACAAAGGAAGAGAATCATTCGATAACAAAAACGAAATTGAAGGAAAAGAATAAGCTAGCCAGTGTGTTACCTTGTTCACTTAACAACGAACATACTTCCAATGACAAACCAATAACTCGTGACTCAGCCAAAATACACACGACAATTGAACCGGAAACTGCACAAGGTAGCTAGTTCTAACTTTTTCACCTTTGAAATTAGAGCAAGGCAATCAAACTCAGCCTTGACATAATGACATTCAAAGGTCCCATTCCCATATCTTGCAAGTTGCAACGTCTCTAAGCTCCATAACAAGGGCCTCATCCTTCGCCACCTCCACCTCATTGAAAACCTGGATTTGGTTGGCACGTGCAAAGCAAACATCCTCACTACTATCTCGTCCAAGTCCAAATTAATAATGCCAATCCCACACACCCCGTCTTTAACAAATGCATCAAAAATAAGCTTAAGAAGGGTGTTGCCAACGCAATAGATTATGTCTCACCACTTACCTTGAAACAACAATGGAATCCCTCCTAAACTTGTAGTGAAGCTCTAAGCATTGCTTCCGTACCTTAAAAGTGAAAACCAACTTATTATGAGCATCCCAAAGCCTCCAACAAAGATCTCAACGCTTAAATGAGACCAATTTGTTATGCTCAACACACAAAGCATAAAAACTAGGCTTTGCTACACTTTACTTAACAAAAAGTAATTTTTACAAAAAAGTATACTTTTCGCATTTCCCAAAGCAAAAATATAACTATCATTCACGCATTTCTAGGTATAAAAGTATGCTTTTTTTCAAAAATTGCTTTCTAATAAGCAACTATAGCAAGCCCTAAGAGCAAACCCAACAACTTCCCCAAATTCTTGGGGATTGGGCTTTTGGGGATTTTGGACTAAAAAATTGCCCCAACAAATGCTCCATTCCATTCTCCATTTTGGAGTAATTCTCCAAAATGAGGTGAGCTTTCCCTAAATTTGGGGTGATCCCCAAATCTCCAAATCAATATATTTCCTTTTCTTTTTTTCTTTTATTTCCTTATTAATCAAATAACAAATATTATATGATTTATTAAAGAGTTTTTTTTTGTCACAAACCACCTTTTACAAGAGATGTTTTTAACAAACCACCTTTTATAATATTTTCTAAGTAAAACCACCTTTTATAATGTAATTTGTTTAATTGAACCACCTATTTCTATTTATAGTAAAGTTTTATTTTTTTTATTAACCAATATGTCCTCCATCTATATATACTTAGTTTTAAGGAAAAAAATTACAAAATCATCCCTAATTTTGTAATATTTTTTCAGAAAACAACATCATGGTATATTTTTAAAAAACTTTTTATTTATTTTAAAAAATCACCAAAAGTGACTTTAAAAGTTGAGATTTTTCATTTAATTTATAAATATTTTTTCCTTATGCATCTCTTACTTACTACATTAAATCAATTAATATTTTTTTTTAAAATTTTAAAATGAGAAAAAGTGATTTATCGATCTATTTTTTGAGTTTTCATTTATATATATATTAATGTTAGATGTTTTGAGAAAAATATAATAAATTAGGAATGATTTTGTAAATTAATGAAACATGTAGTTAAGGACATTTTGGTCCACGTTTTATTACTGGTGGTTGAACTTAAAAAATTATATTATAAAAGGTGATTTTGTTCAAATAAAATTATAAAAGATGGTTTGCTAAAATACACCCGTTTTAAAAGGTGGTTTTAAAATATTTTAAAATTAAGATTTTGAAATATTTTTATTTCCATAAAATTCAAATAACAAATAATTATCATTTAGTAGTTTAAGATTTTATAATATTTTATTTTCTTATGTAAGATAATATATAATTAGTTATTGTAATTTATATGGTAAAAAATGAAAGTATTAAATGAAGTATTCTCCAAAATAGAGAATCTGTTGGAGTTGGGCTGAATTTTTTTTAGAGAATATGGCAGTTGGTTCTCCATTTTGGAGAAAATTATGGAGAAGCTGTTGGGCTTGCTCTAAGAAGCCATTTCCATACTTGCATTGGCTTGAGACAAGACTCAACAACCCCACAAACAATACAAAATGGATAAGCCACAATCATCCTATAGATCATATTAACCTTGCAAGGAAGAGTATTTCAACATGCCCTCCAAATGAAAGATTGATTCTTTGTCATAATTGGAAACTTCAATAGCTTCTTCCAAAGAAATTTCCCTCCTAGCCCCATCAGAAGACATCAATGTGCACCCTTGTGCAATGTAACCATAAGTAAACAAGGTAACACACTGACTAGTTATGCACATTAGTCTTTTAAAGACAAATCCACTACAAAGTGAATACACATTTCTCTTTCATACGAACACCTACTTATAGCCGACGTGTTTTACACATTCCGGTGTTGGAACTACATGCCTAAAACACCTTGTTTTAGGCATTCTTAAGAAGACTCATAAATTTTTTCCAAAAAAATTTATGAGTCTTCTTAATTTGTCTTTGATATTCTAAAACGATAATTATCACTTTGTAGAATCTCGTAATTGCTATGCATAATGTTGAAACTAATGTGCATAACTTATTTTATTGAGTAAGTATAATATTATCGACTTAGAAAAACCAATATATTATAATTGACTATGCATTACAATATAACATTGTAAGTGATTTTGTTTGATTCTTTTAAGTGACGTGAGTTTACAAAAATCAAATTATGCACAATCATTACAAATATTTTGCACCGTAAAAAAAATCCATAACTTTCATTTTTCAAGATCCACAAATATTATTTTCGGATGATGCATTCTCAACTGCATGCCATTAGTGTCTTTGAGCTGATTATTGCACCGTAATGGCCTAATGTTTGTAAGCAGTTGGCTTTATTAAAGCAACGGTTCCAACACAGCACTAATGGCGTAAAGAGCGAGGGGCTTTTCATCAACCAGCGTCACCGTAATCCACTTCTCCAACTCCTCATCGTACACCGCCGGTGTCTCCACCACCACCGCCTTCTCACCGTTAATTTCAAGTCTCTTCACCTCAAAACTCATCCTCCGCCCCCCTCTCCCAACCGCCAGCGTCTCGAGCCTTGTCGCAGACCGCAACATCTCCACGGAATGGTAGCTCGGAATCGCGTGGTACAACAACACCGACATCTGATCTTCCTCGCTTAACATCCCTAGATCCGTTCGAAAATACTCGGATGACCAGAAATCTTGGTCAATTGGACAAAAAACCGTCAGGCCCTGGCTAGATCGGAGGCAGTTTCTCAGAGCATCCGCCACCGGCGGGAAGGAGGCTATGGCGGCCGCAAAAGACCTAGATCCGTGGCTGTAGATAGTCCGAATCGGATCGTCGGATTCCATGGGAGAGAGAATTTCGAGAGTCGGGAGGAGATTGCTGATCTGAATGACGGAGAGGTAGCTCTTCTTCACGAATTTGATCTGCCTCTGGAACTCAGCGAATCCGCCGCTAGCGAAGAGGGCGGTGAGGCGGATCTTGCCGGTGGCGGTGACGTGGAACTCGACGCGCTCGTAGGGGGATCTGGCGGTGATTATGGCGGCGTCGCCGCCGCCGAAGCAGGTGATGGCCTCCCTGGAGCGGCGCAGATCGGCGGCCGTGTAGCAGTCGTGGAAGACGTGGAAGGAGAGGATGTTCTGGAGGGCGAAGAGGGATGGATTGTGGGCCAGAAGGTCTTCCATGACAGCGTTTTCGACGGCGCAAACGGTTTTGCCAGTGCGGCCGTTGACGGCGGCGGCCACGCCGGTTAGGGTTAGGTAATGGCTGAAGACGGAGAGGTCGGGATAGGGGGAGAGGTCTTTCCTCCATGCTTAATCGGAGTTGGATATGGGAGATTGAATGTTAAGTGCTAATTTGCACGGTGTGACGGAAAATGAGAATGCGAGTGCTCCATTTTAAGGACTCGGACTCCTCCTCCTTCAACTTCCATAGCAAGCTTTCAACAAGAAAAAAACTTCCATAGCAAGCTTTGTGGCAGTTGACTTCCACTTTTATACTGGTATGTTTTATGGGTGTTTTGGTGGGAATAAAATTTTAGGAAATTAATTTTGGTGTCTTTAGGTTTCGACTTTTTTCTTCTGTCCAAAAAAGTTTTTTTTTTTTTTAATACCTTTCTAATTTTATAAATGTCCTTTTCATAGCCTAACATACCTAAAAACCAAAGTTCCATCCATTTTCTTAAAAAAATGTGTTAAAAATTACAAAACAAAAAATGAAAAGATAAACTTTTTATTTTTCTACCTTCTTTATTTTCTTGAGAGAGTGAATCTCGATTGTACTCTCTCGATGTACTCTCTCACGCAGAGGAAGGCGACCATGGTCCATACTACACTTGTGGTTTGTGGTTGAAGCAGTGGCATGCTCGTGAGGTCAAGACCGAGAACCAAACGTCGGTGAGGTCGGAATCCGAGTATGGCGAGGAGGATACGAAATCAAGTGTGAAATCCTAAAATTCAACTCATTTTGTATGCTTTAGTTTCAATTTAGGTTTTGAAATTGATTCATTAGTATATTAGGATCTTAATTTAAAGAAACATTAAATTTAGGGTTTCAATTTAAAGTTTTATGTTGAATGTCGATCGATGACTGGCTGAAAGTCGTCGTGCCAAATCAAAAATAAATCCCTAGTTACACAACTAGTATAGTCGGTAAGTCGGGGTCGAACCCAAGAGACACTTGTATCCTATTATCAACTCAAAGAAGTAACAAAGGGGGGGATTTTGATTATTAAACTAACACTAATGAATTGAAACAAACAAAGCAAGTAATCAAACAAGGCAAAGATTGGATTTTTATCAAGTTAAGGAAAGCAATCCTATTCAAGTATCCACTTTTCTTCCTCAAGTTATTGATCCTAGATTCAAACAAGTTATTTCTTTCAGTTATTCCTATCCTGATCAGAATTATAACATGGCAACGAGACATGCAACTTAACATCCAAACAATTCATGAAACGATCATAAATAATAAGGATATTAGCATTAAGAACAAGGATAAACAGGATACATGCAATTGAATTCCAACGAGTCAAACAATCAACATGCATTCAAATCTCTTCTCAATTGTTCTAGTCCAACGAGTCCTAAACCAATTGAGTTGCTACAAAGATCAGGCTTTGCTACGAGAAAACCTAGATCTAGCAATAGATAATATCAATTCCAACAAGGTGATCAATCAAGCAGGAAAATCGACATAATCAATAATAATTAAGCACAAGAGAATTGAAATAACCTGTAGAAATAAACCTGTAAAGACGAATCTCACAACAACTTGAGTCTGAAAAGCTTCAACTCGAATAGAATTTAGGGAGTTTAGTTCTCCATAAGAGAGAAAAACACAAAGTCTGAAATTAGGTCTAAGAGAGAATATAAAACAAAGTCTGAAAATTAACCTAATATAGTCTCGAACAAGTCGGAATTAAAAAGATATAAAATATAAAATATTAAACTAAGAGGATAAATATGAACGCGTCCGATCCAGCTAGGCCGCGATCGCCACCAAACCTAGCCGCGATCGCGGCCTGTCTCTGACAGCATTTTGACGGTACTTTCGGATGCTGTTTTGACCCACTTAGAGTTGGAATTTGAACTCGCAGTAAAAACATGAATTTTATATCTTCGAGTTAGCTTTCCAATGATACCATATTCAGCTTCATCCGATCACCGTAGCTCCCGAACTAAGCGTCACAAGAAAGTGGTGTCAAAACAACAACTTCAATGGATGGCCCGGATTTAAGCATTCTTTTCCACAACCTCTTGGGCCTTAATGATCATCAGAAATGGCTTGAATATCCTTGGCAAAGACACTTGAATATCTCCAATCTTGAATCCTTCAACTTAACCAATCCTTGCTCCTCAAAACGACCTAAAAACACAAAAGTGCAAGAGTAGACACCGAAATGCAAAAACTACAAAAACTAAGCAAAATGCATGCAACTACCTAAGATTTAAACATAAATATGCCCTAAAACTAACACCTAAATGCATGCTATCAATCGAGTCGAGAGACATGAGTCGTCATTGTCACAACTCACGCTCTTTGGCAGAGGAGACGGGTACGAGGTGGAGGAGAGTCACGGGTGTTTGATGCTTGGCTGACATAAGCGCCCTCTCATCACCACCCCGGTGTGGCGGCTGGCCGGTGTAAGAGTAAATCCTCTACAAGGAAAATAAACGTTAATAATAAAACGAATGTAGGTCAAGGGATTTGATGTGTTATTGTACTGCGTCGTGGAGGATTCCACTGCCTTAGAAATAACACGCCCGAACACCGGTAAAATCCGAATGAGCGTTCGCCCCCCAAGGATTAAGCACAACTCTCCCCATACCTGTGTACTTCGATAAGAGGAATTGGGAATGGAGAAGTCAGAACAGTAGAGAGCTACAGGATTGAAAGTATTGTGAAACAGAAGAAGAGATGAACTATTCGTGTGTTTTTGCAAAGGCAGATACGTGGAAATATATAGGATAGATGGCAACTGCAATCCCACGATCTGATCCATGAAGCACGATTTTCTCTTTAGTTAAAATCAAGTGATAAAACCGTTTGACTAAATCAATGGAATAGTCCCCAAGTTTCGGGAACTGAAAACAGTTTGAAGACGGAGAGTTGCGGAATAGGTATCATCAAACTAATCCACAAATCTTGGAGGCCCAGTTTTAATAAAATAGTTAAAACATCTCGTAAAAAGCTAAGCCCCAGCACTACACCACGCACGTGTCACGAGCCTAGCAGAGACGGACGGCGGCGGTGGCGGCGCGCACGCGAGGGGCATTCCTCTCTTTGCTCTCTAATTAGTGGTGTGTACTTGGTTTCTTATAACTAGCCAATTTGATGGCCAAAACCTCGATGTGGAAATGCATTCAAAAGCAAACCTCCACTTTATATTGCAAGTTGTACACCACTCTAAAAGTTCTGCATTTTATGGAATTGAAATAATGATATTAAATTCCAACAACCCCCACAATGCAGAACTTGTCGCCAGACTGTTCAGATTAGGTTATTTATGACTTAGTGCTTAAGAAAGTGGTATCTTTCGATTTGAACCAACTACTTTAGTGAACCAAGGGATGCTCTCAAGCCAAGAAGTGAACAAGTCTTGAACTTCTGACTTTCTTTGAGAGTGTTACCTAAGAACACACACTTTGTCAATTTTTTCCTTTCATTCTCGCGATTGAGATCTCTCTTGAGTCTCATTGTCTTGGGATGCTCATGAGTGCTCTCAAGTCTTTTGGGTTAACCAAATGCACTCAAGTAGGTGACTTAATGATCAAGTTTGTCTCAATACAAACCACCATTTTCGTGCTATGAAATCATTAAGAGCTCAAAGCTCATCCTCTCATTTTTCTCATTCATTTCACCATAGGATTAAGAAAGCTTAAGCTTGCATGGCTATTTTCCTGTTTAACCCTTTTGTTAAAGGATATGCCGGATTTCTTTCTGACCTTATGTACTCCATTGTGAGTACTCCATTTAGAATCAGGTGTCTTACAGACTCATGCCTGATTCGTATGTGCCTCTTCTTTCCGTTATAAGCACTACTCTTAGCAACTCCCATAGCTGCTTGTGAGTCACAATGTAGAGACATGGGAGGTGTTGGCCTCCGCCACAATGGGATGTCTGCCATTAGGCTTCTAAGCCACTCGGCCTCTTGCCCAACTAAGCCAAGAGCTATAAACTCTAACTCCATAGTAGATCTTGCTATAACTGTCTGCTTTGCAGACTTCCAAGATATAACTACACCACAAAAAGTAAACACGTAACCACTAGTATAGCTTACTTCATCATTATCAGATACCCAATTTGCATCACAATAGCCCTCTAACATGTTAGGGAATTTCTTATAACATAAAACCCAATCAGTAGTACCTTTTAGATACTTTAATAATCTCTTTAGGGCATTCCAATGTTCATTGATGGGATTGTGGGTATATCTGCTTAACCTACTTACAACATAGGCAATGTCAGGTCGAGTATGATTCATCAAGAACATCAAACTACCAATTATCTTAGCATATTCAGATTGAGAAACACTTTTTCCTTTATTTTTCTTTAAGTTTATATTATGATCATAAGGAGTTCTTACAGGCGTAACATCATAAGAATCAAATTTTCTTAGTAATTTCTCTACATAATGAGATTGACATAAAGTGAAGCCATCTTTAGTTTTTGTAACTTTCACACCCAAGATTACATCAACTTCACCCAAGTTCTTCATTTTAAATTTTGACGATAGGAAATCTTTGGTCTGATTAATTACATCTAAATATGTCCCCATGATAAACATGTCATCAGCATACAAGCATATAATCACACATTTAGTATGTATCATCTTTGTATACACGCAAGCATCAGAATCATTAACGACAAAGCCAAAGCTCATAATAGTCTTATGAATTTTTTCATACCATTACTTTGGAGTTTGTTTTAGACCATATAAAGATTTCTTCAACATACACACCATGTTCTCTTGTCATGGGATCACTAATCCAGGAGGTTGTTGCATATATATTTCTTTATCTAGATAGCCATTCAGAAAAGTTGTTTTAACATTCATCTGATGTACAAACAAATTATAAGTAGATGCTAATGCAATCAAAACACAAATTGTGGCAATCTTAGTAACAGGTGAATAAGTGTCAAAATAATCAATACCATATTTCTATGTAAATCCTTTGATTACTAATCTTGCCTTATACCTTTCTATAGTGCTATCAGTTTTCAATTTTTTCTTGAAAATCTATTTACAACCGATGGCTTTACTACCTCTAGGTAAGTCTACAATTTCCCAAGTCCCATTAGATATAATGGAATCCAACTCACTGTTAATGGCATCTCTCTAGAAACTTGCATCTATTGAACTCATAGCTTTTTCATAAGTTAAAGGATCATTTTCTATCATATGAAGGCTAATCACAGCTTCATCAATTTTATCTGTCTTTGAGTTCTAGCAAGAAAGTAGTCACAAAATCTGGACCAAAGCGGGTTTCTGTTCTACGTCTTTTACTCTTTCTAGGTTGAATGTCATCAACATTTTTACTAGGTTCAGACGTAGGCAAAACATTAACAGGAAAAGACACATGCATGTTTTTCAAAGGATAAATATGCTCAAAGAATTCAACATCACGATATTCATAAACAGATTTATCATTTAATTTCATTAATTTATATGCATCACTACAATTAGCATAACCAATGAACACACAATCAAAGGTCCTAGAACCAACTGTTTCACGTTTAAAAGAATGAAAATGTAAGGCCCCAGGCCCTAGAAGTGCTATCCCATGCCAACCCGAGGACTTCCCTGGAGGTCACCCATCCTGGTACTACTCTCACCCTTGCACGCTTAACTTCTGAGTTCTTTGTTCTCACTTGAACCCAGAAAAGGAAGAGCTTTTGTTGACATGGGGAGCACCTCAATTCCTTATAAATTATCGGGGTGTTACAATCTCCGTGACCGCCCACTAGGCCAAGCCAACTCGTAGCCCAGAGTCGGCTCTGATACCATTTGTAAGGCCCCAGGCCCTAGAAGCGCTATCCCATGCCAACCCGAGGACTTCCCAGGAGGTCACCCATCCTGGTACTACTCTCACCCTTGCACGCTTAACTTCTGAGTTCTTTGTCCTCACTTGAACCCAGAAAAGGAAGAGCTCTTGTTGACATGGGGAGCACCTCAATTCCTTATAAATTATCGGGGTGTTACATAAAAGCCACTTTAGCTAAGCACCCCCACACTTTCAAATATGACAAGTTAGGTGCATAGCCTTTTCGAAGTTCATATGGGGTATGTTCTACTTTTTTATTCGGTAACCTATTTAAAACATGGTTTGCAGACAAAATAGCTTCACCCCACATGTTATTAGGTAAACCAGATCTAATTAACATAGCATTCATCATCTCCTTTAAAGTTCGGTTTTTCCTTTCGGCTATTCCATTTTGTTGAGGGGTGTAAGGTGCAGTCATCTCATGAACTATACCATTATCTTGACAAAACGTTTTCAAAGAGTCTGTTGAATATTCACCTCCTCGATCAGACCTAAGCCTTTTAATCTTACGGTCTAGTTGGTTTTCTACTTCGTTTTAATATATCAAAAACGTTTTTTCAGCTTCATCTTTAGACCTTAGCAAGTATACTTTGGTATATCATGAATAGTCGTCTACAAACGTGATGTAATAACGCTTACCACCTCTACTTTCAAAATTTTTAAAATCTGCTAGATCCGTGTGAATTAATTATAGCAATTCTGAATTCCTGTTTTCTACAGGTTTGTAGGGTTTTCTAATGAATTTTGCTTTAGCACATACATCACATTTTTTATACTCGGTTTTGGTTAATTTCGGAATTAAACCTGCTTTGCTTAAGCGATCTATATCATTCACATTCCCATGTCCTAATTTAGCATGCCATATATCAAAGGACTCAACGATATAAGCAGAAGTAGAAGCTTTATTATCAGTCACAACAATAGCAGATTCAAGCACAACCAAACCGGTCCCAGTCATGAAACCCTTCCCCACAAATTCACCATTTTTGCTAATCACTAATTTTTCTCCATCAAAGAGGGGTCTAAAACTAGCCTTAATTAAGTCCACCAAAAATCAAGTTCTTGCGCAAGTAAAGAACATACAACACATTACACATGCATCAAGGATAATTTTTTTCCAGAATTAAGTTTGAGAAGAATTTTCCCTTTACCGACAATTTCGGAGATTCTGGAGTTGTCCATGAAGACCTACTCGCCCTTATCAGCATGTTTGTAGTCGGAGAGGAGCCCTTTGTTGGCGCAGAAGTGCTTAGTCGCACCAGTGTCCACCACCCACTCAACCACTTGCAGGACCTCTTCAGTCAGGTTGGCCTGATTCTGCTCCTAGTTTGGTTTGGGTCCATTCTTCTTGAACCAGGCGTGGTCGTTCTTCGGACAGTCGACCCTGTGGTGGCAATGAGCGACACGGTATCCTGGCTTGCCACAAACAAAGCACCCTCCCTTCGCCTTTTTGCCTTTTCCACCTTGCTTGAAATTCTAAGTTTTTTTGTTTTGAAGGGCTTTCTGATTTTTCCCAGAGTGTCCAACAACACCCTTTTTGAACCTATCATTCTTCGGACCAGAAGATTCAACTATATTAGCCTTAATCGAATTATAAGAATTGTTCAAAGGCTTATCTTTGAGGCAATTCGCCTCTTCAATCTTCATATGACCAACTAGCTCCTCCAAGATCAGATTCTTCTTCTTGTGTTTGAGATGATTGCGATAACTATCCCACGAATCTGGAAGCTTCTCAATAAGGAAGTTAAAACTGAAGGTATTCGCACATCTTCATTCCTTCAACCAGGATGTCAGCAACTAGGTTCTTGTACTCATGCTCTTGTTCCATCATAGGTTGGTCATCAACAATCTGGAAACGCAAGAATTGGCCAACAACATATTTTTTCTTTCCAGCATCATCTGAGCCATACTTTTTCTCAAGAGTCTCCCAAATAGACATAGCAGATTTGGTAGTAAGAAACAAATCAAACAAAGCATTCGACATATGGCTCGGTAAGATACCCCTTACAGTTTTATTGTCTTGTTCATATTTTTCAGTTTCAGCAGAGGCCTTTGAGGCAAGATCATCAGCCTTTGAGGCAAGATCAGCAGCGGCCGCCTCATCTAGCGTGGTTTTAGAGTCAGAAGTAGCCAGAGGAAGCGCCTTCAGAGGGGCTGCAGGTGGGTCGTTGAGCAGGACGTAGTCGACTTTGAGTTGCTTGAAGACACTCAACAACTTTTGAGGCCAAAGATGGTAGTTGGTCCCATCAAGCGGCTCAAGCTTTGACAGATCGAGAAGTTTGATGATTTGGACCTCCATTCGAATAGAAGCAGAGTTTGTTTTGTTTCTAATCTGTAAGAGTAAATTCTCTCCAAAGCAAATAAACGTTAATAATAAAGCGAATGTAGGCCAAGGGATTTGATGTGTTAATGTACTGCATAGTGGAGGATTCCACTGCCTTAGAAACAAAATGCCCGAAAAAAGATAAGCCCCAACACCACAACGCGCACGTGTCATGAGCCGAGTCGGACGATGGCGGCGCGCGCACGAGGGGGCATTCCTCTCTTTACTCTCTAATTAGTGGTGTGTACTTGGTTTCTTATAACTAGCCAATTTGATGGCCAAAACCTCGATGTGGGAATGCATTCAAAAGCAAACCTCCACTTTATATTGCAAGTTGTACACCAATCTAAAAGTTCGGTATTTTATGGAATTGAAATAATGATATTAAATTCCAACAGCCGGTGGCAGAGATGCCCTGAACCGGAGCTGAGTTGAGGATAAGTTTGAACCGAGTTTGTAACACTCCGACTTTTGTCGGAGCGCTACTTAATGGTAGACCCTATTTGGGTACTAATCAGATTAATCTGACAACCAAATTCACTAGGATCTTACAATTTGGGCATGATGAGAAAATGAAATTAAACATCCAACTCATTTTTATTAAATACCAAGTATTAAAAACATTCATATAAATACCGAATTCACAAACAAAAGATAGCAATCATGTCATTCTGTAAACTCAAACCATTCTAAACCCGTTTCCTCCAACTAGCAACAAAACAATTCAATAGACAAATATGAATACATAGATAACCAAAGGCCAACAACCCGGACTTAATGACACGTGTGCCCACATCCTCTTCACCACTTCATAGATGATCTATCACAATTTCTCAAATGTACTTGAAACCGTGAGATGCATATAGAACGTTTGAAATGTAAAGCCCGAGGCTTTAGAAGCGTTATCCCATGCCAACCCGAGGACTTCCCAGGAGGTCACCCATCCTAGTACTACTCTCGCCCCTGCACGCTTAACTTTTGAGTTCTTTGTCCTCACTCAAACCCAGAAAAGGAAGAGCTCTTTTTGACATGGGGATAACGCTTCTAAAGCCTCGGGCTTTACAAATGGTATCAGAGCCGACTCCGGGTTACGAGTTGGCTTGGCCCGGTGGGCGGTCACTTGCCCCGGAGGGGGTCCTTGGGCCTTGACGAGGACGTCAAGTGCTTAAGTGGGGGAGATTGTAACACCCCGATAATTTATAAGGAATTGAGGTGCTCTCCATGTCAACAAGAGCTCTTCCTTTTCTGAGTTTGAGTGAGGACAAAGAACTCAAAAGTTAAGCGTGCAAGGACGAGAGTAGTACCAGGATGAGTGACCTCCTGGAAAGTCCTCGGGTTGACATGGGATAGCGCTTCTAAAGCCTCGGGCTTTACATGAAAAAACCACACAGAACCCTAGCAATCAAAATTCACACATAAAACAATAATTCTTTATTCATATCAAATTGATGTCCGCTTTTTAGGTAGGTTTTTAGTGTCTAGTTATATAAGATTTGGTTAGTTTATAGGGTAGAGTTTTAGGTTTTTGAGTCTTTTTGCCATAGTTTTTGTATTTCCTTGAGATTCGGAAACTACGCGTATTTTGTGTCTTTTTTAGGTATTTTGGAGCGTAAACAAAGAATTTGTAGTACCATACGAGGAGGTGGACGAGCTATGAGGAGAAGTTAAGGAAGGAGGCCCGGAAAGAGAGTAGAATCAAGCCAAAGGAGCTCGTGCACGAGCCAAAGCAAGCCAAGAACGACCCAACAAGGTCGTGCACGAGCCCACACATGCCAAGATCAACCCAACCAAAATCCAAGCACTTAGGCACGACCTAGGGGGGTCGTGCACGACCCATTTGGGGTCGATCGGGGCGCCGACTCTTGCTAGATTCCGTGATCTTTTGTAAAATATTCTCTCTTTTATTTTAGGAAGTTATTTTATCTTGTTTCTTAGGTTAATTAGGACTTCTTTTCCTCTATAAAAGGAGGCTAAACTCTTCGTTTTAGGGTTCCGGATTTTAGTTGAATTTTAGGGTGTTTTTGTTTGGAGAAAACTTGGAAGACAAGTTGGAGAAAATTGTAAGACTTCTTTCTAGTTATTTTGCAATTTTCGGTTTTATTAATCAATCATGTTTGCGTTTTATCTCACCATGAGTGAGTAGTCTTTTTAGATTCTAGGGTTGGGTGAAAACCCAACACAATCATGCATGTCTAAACTTGAATTCATGACTTGGTGTTTGAAGATCATATTTATCTATCATGTGCTAAAATCCTTTGCGAAAGTTGAGGCAATATCTTGCAATTAACCTAAAAGCGAAAGTGTAAAGTTGATTGCTTGATTTGATCTAATGGGATTATTTGCAAAAGTTGATATCTCTAGGTTAAAGGATAGATAAAAAGTTGTTTAATTTGCGACAGTTGATTGAATAACTTGAATTGTTTGCGACAGTTGATTTTTCTATGATCTAGATTGCGTGACAGTTGTGAATTCTCTTTGAAAGCATGTGTGGTTGTTGTTGTGGTAGCCCTAGCCCTAGGATTGCTTTTTATATTTGATTATGTCTAGCCAATTTGCATCGATCCCGACCCATCTAGAGTCGTGCTCGAGCCCTTTTTTGTTTGTGCCCCTTCGTGTTTGTTTTGCTTTTAGTAGTTATCGACTAATCTTTAGCACTATTCTCATTCCCGTGGACAAACCTGACTCCCTGTACTCAGCGGGGTCTTGATACAAATTTATTTGTTCAAGAAACCCTTCAACACAAATCAACACTTAACGTGAAATAATCACACACAAAAACACACAGACACACAAATCCACAAACTCACACAAACAACATCAACTATAACAACAAAAGAAATACAACCGTAACACAATAGTATAATTAATAAGGATCACATCATTAATAATAACGACCAGGATAATAATAACTTTCACTAAGATACTACCGACATATACAACCATAAAGAACATTCCGTTAAACCAAACCTCAAAATACAAGACCATTCAAACAAAGTCCGTCAAATAAAATAGCAACCAAACATCCTCCTCAAATACATATGGCACCCTCTGGCCTCTCGTCTATGGCGCAAGGTCAAGGCGCGTCCTATACACTACCCATTTCCCCATTCACCCTCCTTTTCCCGGCTAAACCTCTACTAGAGTGTTTGCCAAAATATTTTTTTTAGAAGGGGGTCCCTTCCAGCCACATGATCATGCCCAGGGGCCTCATCATCTCCAGCGTACCCGCACCCATTACCATACCGGTGGAACCTAATGCACGCATAACAAAAAAAATATTTAAAAATGATTTTTCATAATTTCAATTACATATACAAGCACGTAATATGAAATCATTTCAAAAGAGGTTTATACAATCAATACACTCATTTAACACATAACTGTCGTAAGCAAAGCAAGTCGACAAGCCATTAACCTCGAAAGACAGAAGCAACCACACATTCGAAGAAAATAGGCTCGAACAATTCACATTTACAATAACAAGCACAACCACAACTTCAATTCAAGCACAAACACAATTGTAGACACAATCGCAGTTATAATTACGATCACAAACACACTCATAGTCATAGTCAGATTTAGAATCACAATCAGACTCACAACCACAAACAGAATCACAATCACAATCGCAAATACAATCATAATTACAACTATTCTCACAATTACAAACACAATTACAACTGCAATGCAATTACAAGCACGACCACAATCACATTTACATTTACAAAGACGATTACAGTTACAGTTTTCAAATCACACAATTAAAATCGCAAATACAATACAGTTATAAACACAATTTACAATTATGAGTACCAACACAATTACAACTACAATTACAGTGTTCACAAGCATAGAGAGAGAATTTATTTTAAAAAGTAATATGCAAGGGGACTATTTCCCAAAACCAATTCCATACACATGGCACCCAATCTAACAAGAATTGAATTAAGCTAAGCAAGTCGCAGAACGACTTACCTGGAAGACGGATTCTCGCAGAAAGCATACAACTTAAGCAAACCGAGCAACGTGAACTCCTTCAACAATGTGCAAACACGCATGATGAATTGAAACGGATCAAGGTTCGTTGTTTCTGGCGTGGAGAGAACCGACAATATTTGCACACCAGCGGAGGACAGAACCAAAACGGAGCGTCTAAGTGCGAACGGAGGAGGATGGAACGGACGATCTTCGATGTACGTTGGCGATGGAACAAGGTCGCGGCTTGTGGATCCCCAAGAGACAACCAGCGGATCTACAATGCAGACGAACGAGCGATGATTTCCTGATCAAGAAAGCGAGGCGGATCTCCGGTTCAAACCTAATGGCAAGCCACCCTCGACTTAAGTTCAATGGCGGACAGGGGCGTGGATGGCGGTGAAACTTCTCGATTTGTGGTGAATGGACTTGGATCTGTGAAACTCAAGCGATCCAAGGCTGGTGGACCAGTGGCGGCGAGCACGACACAAATCGGGTCAATTCACGACGACTTTAAGCAGAAGAGTAACAATAATGGAAGGGGTGACCTTTTTGGCGGAGCATGAAGTCGCACGGAAAGGAGATATGTAGCTCCTTGACTCTGATCGGGAGAGAGCGGAGAGGGAGGCAGCCTTGCCTAGGGTTTGTTACATTAAATAAAAAGGAAAGAAGGAAGGTGGTGACGGCCTATTGTTTGGGCCTCCTCTTCGGCCGAGTGGGAACGGTCGGAAAAGAAGGTTTGTTGGTGGCATTTTAGGACCAAAACGAAAAAGAAGTAACAAGAGTTGGAACAAGAATCAAATATCGGATTTTTAGATACTCGAGTATTACAGAGTTGGGTTGTTTATTATAGTTTTGGGTGTTCTTTTAATATCATTGTCCATCAAGAAACAGTGTAAATTAATGGAGGATCGAAAACAAAAAAAAAATTGAGATGGAGATGGAGATGAAGATGAAGTTGACAGCTTTTTGTACCCCATGTTCCTCCGAACTTGAATTTATTTTTCCTTGTTTTGTTTTCATATGAAGAGCAAAGTGAACTCTGTCTACTCGGAATTTTCATAAGCTCCCGAACCCGAATCAATCTGATTGAAAAATAAAAAAGGAAAAAAGATGATTTATATTTTTATTATTTTAAAGTTTAACGGAAATATTAGGGAAGTGGATATAACCTTTATTTTGGGTGTATTTAAGCTACGGAAAGGACATTTTTAAAATCAGAAGGGTATCAAAAGGAATAAGAAATTTTTTTGGCCACCAAAAGAAAAAGCAAAACCTCAAGGGTACCAAAAGAAATTTCCCTAAATTTTTATTTTGATTCCCTATTTGTACACTTTGACTTAACTCATAGTCTCATACGATGATACGAGTAATTATTTGAAATTTCGTAATATTTACATGGAATAATATTAATATAATATATATATACAATATCCTAATTAAAATTATGTAAGTTATAAATTTTAATTTTGTAGAGCATGTCCCATATTTCAATTGAATATATGTAAAATATTTTTTCATTATTCGCAGATATATTGTATTAAATTTAGATTAAAATTACTAAAATATTAATTTCACTTAAATTGAATAATTTTAAATATTTTTTTTGGTTGATATACTAACGCTCAATTTCAACCACCTTGATTTATTTTATAATACAAACCCTCAATTTCAACAATACATACACATTTTATAATACAAACACTCAATTTCAACCAGCTTAATTTATTTTTTGGTGATATTTTATTCCAGTTAGACCAAAATATACTTTCATATTTATTTTATTTACATTTATATATTTAATTATCTATTTACACAAACTAGAGAAAAATAAATTTGAAGGGTATATATTTCGGTCTAATTAGGGTAAATATCACCGGAAAATATCTTAATGTGGTTAAAATTGAGTGTTTATATTATAAATTTTTTTTTGCTTAAATTTTTAAAAAGGTGGTTTCTTAAAAAACACTTATTTTAAAAAGGTAGTTTTTGGTAAAAAAAAACTAATGTTAATAGGAAAAATTGTAGGAAAAAAACCCAACCTTTAGGTGGTGTTGCGTTCGGTAGCCTGACCTATATATCGATAATGTAAAAAATTACCCAACCTTTTGGGTCGGTTGTGTTTGGTAGCATGTGCCTAACCAATGACCTGCTCTTCCGATAAATGAGATGAGCTGTCACGCTAACGTGCATATTCAAAGAATGATTTTCCATTTTATAATATCTAAAATTAAAATTAATTAATTAAATAAAACAAAAAAAGTTAGTCATTAAAAAGGATAAGTGTAAACTAAACTCAAAGGCTGCTTCTTTTTCTACCGCTCCCCGACGACAAAGAGAATCCAAAAACACTAATCATCAAAATTCACAAATTGAACGTTGTTGCTTAAAGATTTGGTATCTCCTGGATTATTTAGTGTTGTCACCTTTAACCAAGAGCCAATAAGGGTAAGTTATTTATCGTTTTGGATTAATATAAACCATGAAAAAGAGTCTCGTATGAACACCCGCGTGGGTGCAAAATGAGAAAGCACCCGGGCCGTTTGATCTTATTACACAGACGGTTGAGATTGCTTTCTCTTTTAAAAAAAATTATGAAAAAAAGAACACGCGCCATGCGGGCGTACAAGACACGTGCTGTTTATAAAGTCCATCGTCTTCTCGCCACTTCTCTCTCTCTCTCTCACTTTTACAGTTTCCGAAGCGTTTCAAGCAATTCAAGCAGAAAACTGTTCGTTCGTTCGAAGCTTTTCGAAGTGATGTCGAGCCGATTTCTTACCATTAAAGTCATTAAAAACCTTAATCCAGTTCCAGATGGAGAAATCTCAAAGTTCATCTCAAGAGAATCAAGGTTTTTATCTATCGTTTTAATTTTATTGAAACCCTAGGTTTTACATTGGTTATTTGTGTTTGTCGAGTGTATATATACTAAATGTTTGATAGATTGTGTGCATTTTAGTGTTTGTTTGAGTTGTTTGAAGTTGATAGTCTCGATTTGGTGTTTTGTGCTTTTGTGAATAAAAAATGCATGAATCGTCACTTTCTTTTACTCGATTTTTGGTCCTACCACTTGAATAAAATATAAATTGTGTGTGCATGTGCGTATTTGATGTTTTTATCCAGTTTTTTGATGTTGAGCTTTGCAATAGGTGATTGTGGCTTTCTGGTAGTTGCATGAAATGATTTGGTATACGTTCGAAGGAAAGTGTTGGTGATCTTGTGTTGCTTTTTGTTCATTCATTTGTGCAAATTTGTTCATTAAAACTGGCATAACATTTGTTCATCAAAAACTAGCATTTGTTCATCAGAAAGTTGCATTTGTTCATCAGAAAGTTGCATTTGTTCATCAATAAAAGCAAACATTGTGGTGGATATGTTGAGAGGGTTTCTTGACAACAAATAAATTTATAATCAAGACCCCGCTGTGTATAGCGAAGTCAGGTTCGTCCACGGAAGATAGTCAGTGCTAAGTTTTGTTACTTATCACGCAAGCAATCAACAAAATAAGGTTTTTTATCAAGAGAAAGAGATTTCTAAGGTTTAGGTGTCACCACAACAACAATCATGCATGCAAACGTTGTGAAACATAAAGATCATGCTTTTATGTCACATAGGTGTCAACTTTCGTCAACCAAAGCAAATAAATCAACTAACTTTCGTTCAATCGATAAACTTACTATCTAATCTCTTCTATTTCAACTAAGATAGATCCGCTTTTGCTTCAAAACCCTAATCGACTATTCTGATTAAAAGTTTATGCTTTCGCTTCAACTATGAATGAGAAATTCCCTTCAGCTTTCGTTTCAATGATTAAGAACAAGAGAGTAGATTTATGCAATAAAAACAATCAAGACATGATCATAAACAAGCATGCACAACCATTGTCGGGTTCAACCCCAATCTTAGAGAGGAAGAACTACTCACAAAGCATGATTAAAAACAATTGAATTAAATTAAAAGAGAAAGCTTACAACTTTGAATCCAAACAAAACTTGTCTTCCAAGTAACTCCACAAATCTCGTCCTCTCCTCTCTCCCACACGCCGCTCTCTTTTCTCCTCCTCTCAATCGTGTATTGTGTTAAAACAAGAGCTAAAGAAGGGTATTTATAGATAAACTAATCTATCTAGGAGCTATCTATAAGGAAATAAATCTCCTAATAAGATATATATCCCTTAAAACTATCTAATAACATAAAAGGAAAGGATGAAAGTGCATTAAAACGCTCCGACTCGGTCTTCGCTTACGACACGGAATGCTTCGGTATCGAGTTGTGCACCTCGGTATCGAGCACAAACAGCACTTCGAACAGCCTTGAGTAAAACTTGCGTAGCGGATTCATTACAACTTCGTTTGACTTGATTCATTTTCCTATGTTCTTGTAACAAATTTCTCTATCTCTTTCCAATCTCAAACTTGATCTTCAATGACTTTACTTAAGCACTTAGTCTTCATCTTCTCTTCATTCTTGAGTGCTATCTTTCACCGGCTTTGCTCCTTTCTTCAAAAGTGCTCCAAATAACTTCTAAAAACATATAAAACACCACCAAAGCTTATGTAAACTTCATAACTTAAGGAAATACAAAAACCTACACAAATTACTCAAAACAAAACACAAAACTAAAGAAAAAGACTCAAACACACTAAAAACACACCCTAAAAACACAACTAAAAAGGTGGATATCAGGATACATGTGTGAACTTGTGCTTTGTATCTCTTTTTTATTTAGGGAATAAACATTCAAGATCTATTAAACAACGTTCTGCAAATAATAAACAAGTAAAACATCTAAGGTTTGGGACAATGACAATTGGAGAAGATGAAATCTATGCTATTCGAAGAGGTTCTCCATTTTTTATTTTCTATGGTTTTTTGACATGTTTTTTGTGTTTTAAAATATGTGTTTATACTGTCTTTTATCCCTTTTTGTAATAGAAATCAGTTGTAAATCTGGAAGGGATGCTTCTTCTACGGGCGAAAAGAATGTGAGAAGAAAATCAATAGCTAAAAAGTCGATTTTCAAAAGCTAATAAGTTGTTCAAGGATACGTAAGTGCTTATATTGAGGCAAAGGCCGGCTGTTGAGTCGTCTCCATCAAAGAAGAGACCTCGGCGGGACAAGGGCAAAAAGGTTGCGTCTGATGAATGACCCGATGATGTGTTGCTTATTGATATGATCCCTAGAAAGGGAGTAACGATAAATGAATCATCTGAGAGGAAAATAGATAGTGTTGTTGTTGAATTACAAGTCGTTGTGAAGAAGAGGAAAATGGATATTGTTGTTGATAAAGAACAAGGTGTTGAGAAAAAGATTGTAGTTGGAAACAAGTCAAAAGTGAAGGTGCCATTGAGAGCTTTGAAGCGTGAGCATTTGTCGTTGAATCACAGGAACTCTCCAAAGCTAATTTGTGAAGTAATTGTTGGTTTTGAAGGTGAAGGCAAGTTTTTTGCTCTTAAAGAGATGGGATTTGAGTACCTCATACAGTGGAATGTGTATGATCTACCTAGTAAGTTGTGCTACCATGTCGCTAGTTGTTTCGACCCTACATCATGCACATTGAAGATTGGTGATGAACTAGGTGTTAGAATAAAACCTGAACTAGTGCAATTTTACCTTGGTCTACCTCGTGGTCCAAGGACAATTTTTGTCCCAAAGACTGTCAAGCATTCAAATATGTACAATAGGTTTAGAGAACAATTTGTTTTGGTTGAAATTGATGAGGTGACCAGGAAGAATAAATTGATGAATGTTGAGAAGATCAAAATAAGGCATTTGAGTACAGTGATCAAGGAGGTTGAGAACGGTGGTGCTTGGTTTAGGATGAACTTTATTATATTCTTCTACACCCTCTGTATAGAGAGCATTCAAAATGGTGGTGTAAACTTAAAGTTCTTGGATCATTTGGTAGACTTGGAGAAGATCAGTGAGTACGATTAGTGTGCTCATCTTGTTGAGAAGTTGGTTGAGAATGGTGATCATGGAAGAAAACAAATAACGGGTTTTCAGAGGACCTATTAAACTGTTGTTGGTATTATTTCTATTTTGTTCATTACTACCATCAATTTGTTTATTGGTTTATGCATATGTGTTCATTAGTAAGATTAATTTGTTCATTTGTATATACATATTTGTTCATTGACATATTAGTATTTGGTCATGACAGATTGTCTATTGCGATTGTATGCTCATCTACCATCGTCGTGAAACTCCAAGATCCTTCCCAATGATCAAGCATTTCATACCTGAAGGCAAAGAATTAAATTTGTTCATCAATATATACGATTTGTTCATCAATAGAATCAATTTGTTCACTGTAAATTCCTGAAGGCAAGTATTAATTTTGTTCATCAATACATACGATTAGTTCATTAAAAGAATCAATTTGTTCATCAAAAGTAAACCTTTTTCATACATGTTTGATTTGTATGTTGCATCAACTAAGACAACATCTCCAAAATATGAGAAGTTCTTCCTCACAATAGGATCATATCATAATAATTTGGTTAATTGGTGTTGTTCATCAACATCATATTCAAAGAAAAATGTGTCACATCATTCTTTTTTCTTGAACAAGTTGTCAATAACCATTTGAGCATCACACTCAATCATGAAGGAGTTTAGATCTCTTTTAAAATTCTTGAAATCAAATATAGTAGCACTATTTTTTGCATATCAACCAACAAACTCCTTGTAGACCTTGTATGACTTGCTTGTACCAACATTTGCTCGGATGCAATTCACGATGAAATCTTCATGGAAGGAGGTCAGTTTCCTATTACTCTTTGCGAAGTGTTTTTGCCTATCTTCAAACATAACATGGGTGTGATGCTCTTCAAATTTATTAACAACATATCAACCAACAAACTCCTTGTAGACCTTGTATGACTTGCTTGTACCTACATTTGCTCGGATGCAATTCACGATGAAATCTTCATGGAAGGAGGTCAGTTTCCTATTACTCTTTGCGAAGTGTTTTTGCCTATCTTCAAACATAACATGGGTGTGATGCTCTTCAAATTTATTAACAACATATCCATTTCTTCCAAAAAGTCTCATAACCATTTTAGCAATACAACCACACCTTTTGGTTACTCTTCGCTTTTTCAATTTTCCTTGTTGTCCTTCTTCTTCATCATTCTCTTCATCATCTTCGTCGTCGTCATCATCTTCTTCTTCTTCTTTACTAGATACAGTAGGTGCAGGTTTTCCAGTTGAGTCATCGTGGTGTTGTTTTGTTGTTTTAAATCCTGCCCGGTTACACAACATGTATTTCCAAATTGTAGTGTTAGTTCCATCTGAAGACTTTGTAATGGTGCCAGCACGTGCTTGGAAACCACATGCATTTGCGTATGCCTTGTAGAAATTTACTCCTTGTTCCCAAGTTCTAAATACCATCCCCTCTTTAGGTCTTAAGTTGTCATCACAAAATGGAATGTAGTAAAGTGTGTTGCCAAGTGAGATCACGATGTTTAATTTCTTGTTATCTTCTATTTTTCCTTCATTATAGGAAAAAGAAACATGTAAATACGCATCAGGATCCACTACACGTGCACTTTTTTATTTTCATTATTTCAACAATAGGTAATACCAATGGACAAATGCGTACTGTCTATGAACAAATGCGTGATTCTATGAACAAACGCATAATACATATGAACAAGTATTCGATGAACAAATATTGGATGAACAAATGTGCAATATCTATGAACAAATGAGTGATACCTATGAACAAATGTTAGATACGTATGAACAAATTTGTAATATTACACATTTGTTCATACGAATGGTTATCTTCCCAAATAAATCATAGCAATCTCCCTCAAAACCATAAAATGGAGTTTTCTATTGCTAATGCGTAAACATAAACAAAATGTTGACTATAAATGTGATGAAAACCTCGAAATCGAGTTGTATTAGCTTTTATCGGGGAAAAATCGATGATTACCTAGTTCCATTAAAGGTAATCAATCATATCTTCGTTGTAGCTTTGAGGAAATCATAAATCTGAACAAAGCTCCTTCGAAAAGGTATATTTTTCTCTGTGAAAAGAGAAAATCTAGTTAAATCGAAGCTCTAAATGATGAATGTGCACTCATATAGCAAGATTAGAGTAGAAAATTAGAACATATATACCAAATCGTAAATCTCTGTGTTTCAATCCAGTTTAGAAGATTAATTTTTGCAGAGAAAAAAAGGGATTTTGTTTTTGATTTGGAAAGAGGATCAAAAATTGCCTTTTTGGGGGTTTGCTTGGGCTACAAGTAGCTTTTTGGTAGAGGTTGAAGTACACGTGCGTTCTTTTTTTTGGAATTATTTGGATGTGCGATGGACGAGAAGATTCATTCTCAATTCGCACTCAAGCGGCCATTCGCACCTGAACCACTCTCAACATAAACCTTATTCAAATCCACATACTTTCAAGCTTTACAATGTAAATGTAGAGTTTCGTTTTGTTATTAATTTAATACTACTTGGTTGGAATTGTGGAATTTTTCGTTAATTTAGTGCTACTTGCTAGACTTAAGGTTTTCAATTATTTTAGGCAAGGAACAAGGAACAAGGATCAAGGCTCAAGCAACCAAAACCGAGTATGATCAAAAGGCAAAAGGGTTTACTCATTCGTTCTAGATTTTTATTGATCAATCAATAAGAAATTACACGTGATTGATCGATCAACAAGTGAGCACCAATAAAACAAAATTTTGCCCCTCTCAAGAAGCACATAGCAGGGAAAATCAAGCCTTTCAAAGAAAAGAATACAAAACTTTAACCAAAAAGAAAGAAAAATATTCAAAAACTTGAATGTGCTCAACTCAGCAAAATTTTTGGAAGTTAAATGTTTGCACTTATCTTGAGAGTGCTAATACTTATCTTCAAAAATCAAGTCTAACATGACAGCTCAGTTCATTTACTAAAAGAGAAGGTTATTAGTATTTAGTAGGATACAGGCTACTGAACACAACCAACCCAAAACGTTGGGTTATTTTTCGCATTTTCGATAGGTCAGGCTACTGAATGCAACACACCCTAAACCAACGATTCTAAATTAACGATCTAATCTAATTTTCCTTCATTATTTAATTTTAACAATTCACACATACAATTACCATTTCTATTCTAATTCAATTCAATTAATATACACATTCACCTTTGTCTAATTATAAAACCAAAGATAATAGACACGGAATCATAGACCGTCCTCGGACGAGCCAAGCCTTCTAGTATATATTTATTGTTGAAACCCGCAATAAATGAGCCTAAAAATAAGAATTTAAACATTAAATACCAAGGTAAGTGGACAATTCTATCTTGCATTTGACTAAACATAAATTCTCTGTCCCATTTGACATTCACTTCCGTTGGGAATCGTTTTGCTAAATAAATAAATTGCTAAATAAATGAATTTAGGTTTATTTATGTCGTAGAAATAATGATGTTATGCTATATCATTCTCTTATTAGCATTCTCGTTAGAAATAAACTAATATGTATGATATAATTGACCTTATCTATTTAAAATATCTCATTTGACACGTTGTTGTGAATTAATATAAACTACAGGATGAGAGTTTTGTCTCCAGAACATCTCTTTGAAAGATTGTATTAAGATATACCTATACAGTATACCCTAATACCAGGACATGACTTTGTCCTCTCATCACTTGAGGTGTGATTCACGTTGGAGCTAACTGCAAAAGGTCTATATACATGAGCTAAAAGATTGTATCTCTATATTTCAACAATTCTTCATTACCAAAATGAAAGTAATTGAATCAACATGTTGTCTTAGAATTTATTAAGATAAAGTGCCTAATTGCACATAAATTAATGGACTCAACAATATAAGTAGAAGTAGTACTTTTATTCTCAACTTCTTCAACAACAAATTCAAGCATGAGAACTAGTTTTCCTCGATTAAGGAATATCCTAAATCCAGCCTTGACTAGCAGCCCCTCAAATATTAAATTATTACGCAATGAAGGAACATACAACACATTAATCAAGCATAAATTTTTTCTAGAATTTAACTTGAGAAGGATTTTCCCTTTACCGAGCACTTGAGGGACACTAGCGTTGCCCATGAAAACATGTTCGTCTTTATCTACAAGTCCAAAGTTGGACAGTAGCTCTTTGTTGGTGAAGAAGTCGCTTGTGGCTCCAATGTTGACCACCCATTCAATCAGATCAACCAGGTTCACTTTTGAAATGGCTACCACTAGATCATCTTCAATCAGGTTGGCTTCCTTCTTTTCCTGACATAGTTTTGGTGCCTTGTTCTTTTAGAATAAAGAATGGTCGTTCTTTGGGCCTTCGCTTTTGTGGTAGCACTACACATCACGGTGCCTTGGCTTCCCATGGACGAAGCACCATCCCTTAACTTTGTCTTTCCTTTCCCCCTTCTTAATGTTTTGAGTTTTCTGGTTATGAAGGGATTTCTAGTTCTTCCCAGATTGGTTGTTTGTTCTCTTTTTGAATATGTTCTTTTTCGAACAAGAACTTTCAACGATGTTAGGTTTAATCGAAGAATCAAATGGTTTAAAAGGCTCATCCTTGAGGCGATTATCTTCCTCAATTTTACCATGTCCCACGAGCTTTTCTAAAGTCAGATCCTTCTTCTTATGCTCAAGATGGTTGCGGTAACTTGCCCAAAAATCTAGCGGTTTCTCGATGAGAAAATTCGCATATAGATACTCGCACGTCTTCATTCCTTCAGAAAGGGATGTCAACAACAAGGTTATCGTACTCATGGAATTGGTCCATTATGGGCTTGTCATCAATGCTTTGGAACCTCATGAACTTTCCTGTGACATACTTTTTTCCCAACGTCATTAGAGTCATATTTCTTTTCAAGAGACTCCCGAATGAACTTAGCATATTTGTTAGTAAGATATGGTTTAGAAGTATACCCCTTATAGTTTTGTTGTCTCGATCATACTTTTTGATTTCACCAAGCGCATTTGCCGAGATCTCATCTTTCTAAGTAACGTCATCAAAGGTTGTCTACAGATAGGCTTGGCAATTTCACCCGCACCCAATGGGTACTCAAAAAACCAACCCGAAAAAACCCGATAAAATCCGGGTTAAAACGAATTTCGGGTGACTGGGTGATGGCACGAGTACGGTCTCGGGTATGGCTCACCCGACCCGGTCACCCGGTTTTTTGTCCCACATTGAAAAATTGATAGAAGGAGAGGAGAAGAGGAGCTTATAAAGAGGGAAGGAGAGGAGAAGAGGGTTAAGTGTTTGAAGCTTAACCATAGAGATGGGCTTTGAGGCTTTCTAATTAAAAATATTTTTTGGGCTAATCCATTATGTAGGCTCTATATAAATAGCTTTAAATTTTAGTTTAAAAATTTAAAATTTTATTAGATGGATTAAACGGGTTGACCCGTAATCCGACCCGTAAACACCAGTTACGAGTTAAGTTTATTTTGTTTACGAGTCATCGGGTTGATACATTGAACAAATAAACTTAATTTCAACATCTTTTTATAACGCCCGAAAAAAAACCCGGCCCGACCTGAAAATCAACGGATTTTGGGTGGGTCGGTTTTGGGTGGAACCCATTGGGTGAAAATATCAGGTCGGGTGGACGGTTTACAACCGCGGGTCGGGTGGTGGAAGTAGTACACCCGCACCTGACCCGACCCATTGCCATGCCTATCTGCAGAGTAGCAACATCAAAAGATTGGACATTGGTGTTCATTGAGGAAGTCATTAAAGGCGCATCCTTAAGAAGGATGTAGTCAACTTTCAGTTGCTCGAAAACAATAAGCAACTTCTAAGACCAACGCTTGAAGTACAATCAAGAGGCTTAGGCTTGGAGAGATCGAGAAGTTTGATGATATTGTTTTCTATTGGAACGAGAGTAAAAGCAGTGATTAATTTTGTTTCTAATTTCTAAGGAGAAAATCATTGTAGGGGAAATATTAGATAGATAAGAATTTAAATGTGGGTTGAAAGGGAATTAATGAGATTATAGTAAATCGTTGTGTCAAGGAAGAGAATCGTTGCCTTAGAAAAAAAAACCGCTCTAACAAGTTGTAGATTATAAAATCGGTTTTTCGGAGAATCGGTCAAAGTCGAAATAGATTTTAATTTTTAAAAACAAATCTAGAGTTAAACCCCTCGTGGGAAACTCCTCTTCTCAAGCCTTTAGGAGCCCTCTAGTGTGGAGACTCCTTATAAGTTGTACAAAATACCCACTTTTGTTCCGATGTAGGAAGGCACCAAATACTTACCGCAACATCACTTTGCTTTTTAATATAGGATTTATTCCAACAATAATTTGTGGGGAAACATGCAGCTCCTATTATGTGGGCTTCAACAGTGAGCAGCAAGAGGGTGGATTTGCACGACCTTGCGACAATTTGGTAGAGGCACAGGAGAAGGAGATGGGATTTTGGATATGGGTTGATGGTGGTGTTTAGTGGAAGTGATGATAAACAGAGGAGAAGGAGATGAATAGTTATTCCATTGAATCCATTCTTTCATTCACAAGTATGAAAAAGGCGTGGAGTGAAGAAAGGGGATCTTAATGCTTTGGATTTGAGGAGTGAATTTAAACCAGTCCAAATCTTTTATTTGGTGGGGAAACGTACAATTGAAAATCATCAAATGATATAATTAAATATTTGATAAAACAATGAGAAAGAGATCTAAATCAATCAACTTAAGTGCAATTGTAGTATTTGAAACACATATGAAATAGAGGATTTGAAGATTTGTTTTTTTTTCCTTCCAAAAATCACCTCTTAATTTTTTTAAAAAAATAAAAACATCCTTTATAATATAAATATCCAAATTCGACCACCTTAAGTCATTTTTCGGTGAACTTTTATCCTAATTGGACCAGGTCTGGCCCGGTGTGACAGATCTAGAGAAATTTTTGAATTTGGTCTGAACCAACTACCAAGGCGACTAGAAACAAAATTTTCATTCAAAAAGTAATTATAAAACTAACTTGTGATTTTTTAATACTCCTATGTCTAATTTTTTTTTGTTAATATTCAAATGTTTAAATATTTTTTAACCACTAAATGTCCAAAAATGACTTTTTTTTAATACCAAAACATTTGGACATTGCCTTATATAACTTTGATAATGTAGTGCTTCAAAGTCAAACTATAAATGAAAAACGGAATGGGCTTCACTAGAATTGTAAAAAAACTCTATGGGTAGAGTTGGAGAGATCTCAGTCGTTAAATACGATATCAATGGTTGAGATTAGATTTACCTCTCACCAAATCTAATTATGATTTTTTTTTCTTTTTAATTATTTTTCCTGGGTTCACCAAATTACCATAGAATTTTAGAACTTTACCCATATAGTTTTTTTACAACTCTACCGAATTTGAACCGATGAAAAACAGTGGGACTGAGAGCAGAGAAAAGGAGTGACAGAGAAACAAAGCAGAACAAGGCCTGAGTAGAGGAAGGCCCCACGGGTTTGCAAAATATCTCCGTGGTGGTCCACACTCCGTTACCGCCAGTTACTGTACTCAAATTTTGAAACCACGAACCAGTAAGCAATCCCCACGTGTCCCGCCTCCCCACCGACGTCCTCAATTTCTCACGAGACATTCTTCGATGGCGACGTCACATCTTCCGCGTCCGCTTCCAACCACCCAAGCAAACGCCCCTTCTCAAAGGCCACGTTTCCAATTCCCAAATATCACAAATCACAATCCAGCCGACAAATCCATCCCCCCCTCTTTCTCATACTCCTCTCCCAACATAAGCGACTACTATTAATTAGTGCATTATCATCTCTTCCTCTGCTTGATTGTAGATTGTGGAGTGTACAGAGAATAGCCTGTGCGCACGGCGATGGAGTTGTGGGAGAAGATGATGTTTCCCCTTCAAAGCCGCTTCTCTGGTTTCACTTCTCGCTTCCGGTTTCGTAAAACTGGTATGAAGCTTAGACCTAAGCCCTAACTCTTACTCGCTTCAATTCATCCCTTCAATTTTAAACTCAAATCTGCTTAGTTGATTCTTTATGTTATTGATCCCTTTTGTTCTCATGGTGATTTTCTTTTGTTTGTTTTTGGTGTGTTGATTAATTACCGAAATCCATACCTGGATCTCGGACTTTCCTGTGATTAGACTTACTCAAAGTGCTTTGGAATTGAAATAATAGTTGAATTTCAGCTCAATTGTTGTTTGCCAGACAAATATAAACACAATGACATCATTAGAGTAGCTGATTTGAATTCCTAGTCAAATCCATCATGTCAATTAAGCATAAATTGCTCCCTGTAGCTATTTTGTGATGGTCCTTGCTTAACAGTTAGCCTGGTAATTTGTTGAACTAATAATGATCAGATTTTCCTTCAGGACTAGCATCATGCGATTCCCTCAACTCATTATATACTTAATTGTTAGCATAAGAAATTTTGATCTGGTTGTTATGAAAGAAGTTAATCAGTAGCTACAGATGAAGTCTATCCCCATGTTTACTACTTTTTCTGCCCAATCTCTAATCATGTTTCTCATGAATTTGCTGCCCATTGTTCATGTTTCTCATGAATTTTTTTTCATATATGTTCAGGACTGTTGAATTTACACCAAGACGTAGAGGCGTGCGAGTACCAAGACGTGCAGATCATGTGGGAGATGCTGAAGAAGACGGAAACAGAGCTGGCTCGGTACCCTTCAAGCTCAAGGAGAAAGAACAAGCCCATATGGAACATCTTTCACTGGACAAGAAGTTCCCCATGTCTAGGCACTCCTTTTGCAATGAGCCAAAACCCACAAGCTTAAAACAAACACTTGAATTGCTCACACTGCCTTGCTTTTTGTGTTGGATGTTCTCTGCCAATAAGAAAAAGGAAGGGAGAATGAGGAAGCTTTTCTACCGAGTATTGGTTGTGATGGCGTGACATGCTTCCTTCTCCTTGTGCCATGTCCCAGTTTGTAGAGTAGTATGCTATGTAGATCTAGCTATGAAACCCAGCAATTGCATCCCTTTTCAGACATGCTTATGTGCATGTTTGTGTAGATGTGTGATGCCTTTTTTTCATAAATATGGTCACAATGGTTGATTTCCTTTTGCAAGTTTTGTCATCTTAGATGCTTGAATTTAGAACTTATGATAGATGTGATTTATGCTTCCTCTAAACTTGGTAGCTTCTGAGACTTTTGAGTGGTGAAATGAGTATTAGATATGGGAGAGATTATCACTAATCAGTAATTGGGTGCCCGAATTATTCAGTGTCTTGGATTATAATACGGGTGGGTCCTTATGTATTCAAAGGGCCCATTGCCCATGACAATAAGTTTGAGGAAATGATTCGACCAAAAAATACAAGTTTGGGGAAATAATTGTCACTAATCACCAATAGGGTATGCCTCTTATTTATTTAGCCTTAGTTTAGTTCACTAATAGGGTATGCCTCTTATTTCATGAAGTATAACTTTTCTAGAAAGTCGTCTTATATCTTGTGTTTGGTTCACGTTAAAATTGTGGAAATTTATTTTTCTAGAAAATTGTAATTCCTCTACATTTTAGACGAAGGTAAGATATACTCTCATTTTTAAATAAAAAATTCTTATTTTCATATCAGTACAAAATTAAATGATTTTGAGCTAAACATGATTTCACAATTTTCATGATATTACAATTCCTAGCTAGGAAAGAAATCAAGTTCCCGAATTTTACTTCCTTCGTTGAAGCAAACGAAGGCTTAATGGGTCCATTGTCCATGACAATAAGTTTGAGGAGTCATACATTATTCGACCAAAAATATAAGTATCAGTATGAGGGAATGAAGTCTACATTAAATATCATTCCTAACTACTACAAGTTTTGAGAAAAAAATAGGAATATTCCGCTTACCGCCCCACATTTATAGTTGAGTTCATATGTTACCAATTTTATACCTTTTTGTTAAATCTCCTCTTCATTAGAGCAATTGCCGCCGTATGTTATACTTGAAATGTTATATACTCCATTTTAACATATGGAGATGCTAGAGGACAAAAATACTTTGTAAGGTATATATTCTCCCTCCACCATACCTATAAGGTATTAAAATACACATACAATAACTTTAATTTAAAATCTATGCAAATACTATAATTTGAAATATATCTAAGTATGCAACGACTAGTTTCCAACGATAATATTTTTTGGGCTTTTATAATAGCTATTTTTTCAACCCTCTATATAAGGTAGCCACTAGGGGTGTTCAATGGGTCGGGTCGTCCGCGACCCGCTGCGGGTCGGATCGCGGGTCGAATTTTTTTATTTTGCGGATCGCGGTTCGGGTCGGGTCAAAACCGCGCGGGTCGCGGGTCGACCCGCGGCCCGAAATATTTTTAAAAATATATTTTTTTATAATTTTATTAATATATAAACTATTTTTTATAAGAAAATCGATGGATTTACGGGTTGACCCGCAAACCCGACGTTTTTTTTAAATACATGTTTTTATGTTAAAAATTAATATTTTTAGGTTAAAAATTAATATTTTTAAGTTAAAAAATATTATTTTTAGGTAAAAAAATTAGTTTTGACCCGATTGACTTAGTCAAACGGGTCAAGCGGGTCGACCCGCGACCCGACCCGTTAGACCCGCAACCCGCGGGTCGGGTCGCGGGTCAAAAGTAAAAAAACTTGCGGGTCGACCCGACCCGTGAGCACCCCTAGTAGCCACCATCACCATTTTCATCACACCATATTCTTTAAACCCTCTAATATTTTCCTTGAGAAAACCCCCATGAATAATTCTCATATCTTATCATCCTCTTTGTCTTCGTCAAATCAAACCGATGAGTATTACTATCAGGTCATGGCTTCCTTTGATCAAGAGCAAAATTTATTGATTCGCACTTACGCGAATAATTTAAACTCTCAGCGGAGTTGGATGGTGATGGGGACGTCGATGAGGGCCATGAGGTTGAATCGAGTCGCAGAGGAGTAGTTCCTGGGCATATAACTTATTTCCGTGATCGAGAGCAAGCTGCTTATAAACTCTACATGGATTACTTTGCCGAGGTTGCAGTATATCCTGAGCACAAATTTAGTAGATTGCAAATCAATCTCAAACCATTGAAATATTATCAAAGACTTTCACCTTATTTGTACCTCATTATATATACATCTTCAATTTACTAATTATTACTCACACAATTTTTTACACAACAATATCTCTCTATATTTTAAAATGGCAGGTAGTAGTCACAAAAAAGCTAGCGGTCGTAAAGGAAATTTTTCCAACGATGAAGATATCACTTGTGTAATTTATATCTTGTAATTTCTGAATATCCTATTGCGGGTATTAATAAAAAAAGATAGGGTTTGAGAGAGGATTTCTAATTTGTGGAATGAGGGTAAAAATGAACTTCATATGTGAAGCACCAAATCTCTTCAAAGTCGAATTTCAGATCTTACCTACCGCGTAGGCAAATTTCATAGTGCACTTTGACAAGTGGAGCATCTAAATTCAAGTGGTGCTTCAGAGAAAGATATTTATGAGCGGGTAAAAATTAATCATCATTATTATCTTCTCTATCTACCACAATAAAGGTATTTTATTTATTACTAGTAAGGTTTTTAATGAGACAGTTAGGATGTACATCCAAAGGGATTTTATAATATTATTACTAGTTTTACCCGGCGTACCATGTACAACTACGATTCGATATTTTATAGACATTATAAATAGGATATTAATAAATAAATAAAAATATAATATAAACTTTAATATAAGTAATTCATTGCTCGTAGGATGTATATAATTTTTTAATCAAATATTATATTCTTATATTTTATTACTTTTCATGTATGTAAATTTAGTGTTTATCAAATATTTCAATAAATACTTTATTATCTATTTTTAGTAATTTTAAAAATTATAAATATTTATCATTAATTTTTTACAAAAGAAAATCACTATATATCTATAAATAAATTCGTCAAAAGATTTATGCTAAAATATTTATATTTATTTTAAGGTATTTTAAAAGTTTTATCTTTAATTTTAAATACTTGTATAAGGAAACTTTCAAAGGATATTATTATAGTAAATAGATATTTGTTTGATGTTAGAGATAAATTTAAATAGTTAAAAAGAATTTAATAGAAAGAAGTTATAATATTAAAAATAAGAATTAATTTTTTAAATATAAGGTGGGGCTAGAATCGTTCTGGTGGCTCAAAAAGATACATCTTTAATATATAGTTATAGATATTACCTATTTTTATTATTTTTAAATATTATAAGTATTTATCATTAATTTTTTATTACAAAAGAAAAAACATGTCTATAAATAAATTCGTGAAAAGATATCATGCTAAAAGATAAAAGATATTTATACTTATTTAAAAATGTTTTAAATTTATTATCTTTAATTTTAATTATTTTTATAAGAAAGTTTTCAAAAGATATTGTTATACTAAATAAATATCTGTTTGATGTTAAAGATAGATTTAAATAGTTAAAAGAAGAATTTAATAGGAAAAAAGTTAAAATATTAGGAATAAAAATTAATTTTGTAAATATGTGGGGCCAGAATCGTTCTGGTGGCTCGAAAAGATATAGCTTTATTATATAGTTATAGATTTAACGAATGTACTTATAGCTAATCAAAACCCTAGACTTAGCTTATTCTCCAAGCATTGTAACTCCTATTTAAGACCCATAATAGTGACCTAATAAGAACAACTTTAATCTCTCCTCTTTTTCCAAATCTCTCTTTTCTCTTAATTTTATAACAATATCCTTAATAAATTGTGTTTTCCACTTCTCTTCCGAAATAGCAAGTTGGGAATATTGCAAAAGCAATGGAACATCATCTCTATGAAGCAATCGTGGAATATTATTGCATGGATCATACTTCTTGCATCTTATATAATATTCCATGATTCCTTCATTGAGGTGAAGTTCTTTTCTTTTCTCTCTCTTTTTCCATGTTTTTTTTATATGTTAAACTTAGGATTTTAAAATACGTACGAAGTCTAAGTGATTAACTCATGTTAAAACTCGTTAAATTTGTCATTAATTCTGTCTATTTTACGACGGCCCTATTGATACTAGTAGTTCTTGTCAAATCTTTTATTGAATTTTTCCACCGATTTAGGTCTCGCTTTAGTTATAATATATCTTGTATTGAATTCAAGTTAAAGTTCATTAAATTTGTCTTCTTTTTTTTTTGGTTCTTTGGTTGTTTCCTTGATCGATCTTTCTTCGTTAATTGTTTTTTGCTCGGCCTTACGCATATATAATCTGGTTTTCCTTTTCATTATTGATTGAATTTGAATTAGATTCTTGGCTCTGTCATATTTTTTTTTTACTATAAGACTTCATAAACTGATCATGAAAAGCCACAATAAATTTCTTATTCAGGCTGGAAATAATCAATAAGAAAAAAAAATCAGCCCTGTTTTTTCGCTTCTCCTCAATGGAGCATCTTCCCATAAAGAGCAAGAATAAAGGCATATGTATCTATAAATAAAATTTAATCTTTCACACGTTAATAAGATAATTTAGAAATATTTTTCAAACTATTTCCTATAAATCCCACAAAAGAAATTAAAATTAACAAACATATATCATGTTTTTTAAATTTGTTGGTGTCACATTTAAAAAAATCCAAATTTTTTTGAAGGAAATTGCACACCAGTAAAAGTAACGACCAAAACATCCGAAATTTGAAGAAATAATAAACCATGTCCCATTCCGATAATAAACACCTTGAAAAATACTGTATCTTTTTTTTGGTGAAGGAAAAAATATTGTATCTTGTTTATTCAAAGTTACATCAATATCTGGAAAAATTGTAATATTGTCCAAAATAATACTCCATTTGTTAAGGTAAACTTATCGTTTTACAATTTGTCTCAAAAATTAAGAAAATCACTTGATTTGACTTAAATACAATCTTGTTAAGATCTTTTACCTTATTTTGTAGATTTATGTAAATATTTTTAATTAATAAGAATATTATTGAAAAAATGGGTTAAAATAAGTTAAATAACAACTTTTATTGAACAAGAAAATTAAGGTAGAATGACATATTTAGTTTTATGGAGGGAGTAGTAAAAATGTCCATTGAGAGCAAAATTAAATGGTTGCTTTCATAAACAATGCTTCAAAGAGGATATGATGATGCAATCACAAATTATTCCAACTTTGATATCTCAATCTCTGTTTTGATTCACAATATACCTTAAAATATCTTACACAATGTATGTGCCATAATCTTATGTCTTGATTACAATTTGATAGAAAAGAAGGAAACTAAAGAAAGATTAGGAGAAGATTAGAGGAAAGGAAGAAGAATCCGAGAAATAGAAGGAGAGAAGATGCATAGTAAGAAGAAACAATTCATTTTCATTATTTTTTGAATGATTGCCACAAACTTCCGTTAGCATTTACACAAAACACCCCATATTTCCCAAATTATCAATATTGCCCTATCATTCATTACACAAAGACAAGCAATATCAAATCAAATTAACTTCAGCATGACACATACTTAACAATCTTAAATTGTGATCAATCAATGCCTCAAAGTGCTTACACCAAAGTCATCATCCACTATAAACAGTCCGCTATTTTTGTCAGGTTTGGATATAAATTGTTGACGTGTACTTCAAATTACTGACGGGTGACGTGTCGGGGGTTTTTACCACTTAACATATAAAGTCGGGATCCACCATTTTTACCCAAAAACTTGAGCCATTGGGTTTAGCCCGTTTAACCCTTTTTGACCCGTAAAATTGACCCATTTAACCCGTTTAATCCTTTTTGACCTGTAAAATTGACCCATTTGATCCTTTTTGACCCTTTTTGACCCATTTAACCCGTAAACTTTTATTTCTTCCTTTCACTTATAATAAAAATATTTTTTTTTTATTTTTTTAATATTACGGGTCAACCCGTAACCCGACCCGTAACCCGTAAACTAAAAAAAACCCGACCTGTAACCCGTAAACTAAAAAAATATGACCTGTAACCCGTAAAATTACGGGTGGGTCGGGTCGGGTTACGGGTCAACCAACCCGTTGGACAGCCCTACTCATAAGTATTATTTTATTTTATTTTTGATTAGGTAAAGATTAGGGTGCTCTCTTTCATGGAGGGCGCCCTAGAGCATCCTTTCGGATGAGAACAAGAAGTTCTGGGTGAGTCTTGATACACTCAACGGGGAGACTGTGGCCCAATTTAGCAATTTTGTCGGCCACAACGTTACATTCTCTATAAATATGATTAATCAAGATACCCTGTTTTCCATAAATGGAAACAAGGATATCGGCGATTATGAGCTCGATCTCCCAGGGCAATGGTTGTTCCCTTTAATATCGTTAATGACCTGGAGATTATCCCCTTCAATTTCCACTTTTCCTAGGGTTCTGCTGTTCATTTGCCTAATAGCTTCCCGAAGAGTCAGAGCTTCAGCTAGAGCTTCAGCCTTTAATGACCTGGAGAATATCCCCAAAGTGGTTTCTACGTACAATTCCTCCAACTGTATTGCCATTAGATAGTTTAGATGCGTCAAAGTTTATTTTTATATAGTCTGGTTTAGGTTTTTTCCACTTCCTTTGAGCTCGTGCTTCTTTGTTTCTTCTCCTTGAGTGAGATGCTAGGATAGTTTCTTCATCCTCCGTCCATTTCGACGCTTTTTCCCATTTTGCAATTTGGTTTCTTATATACGTTGTCAAATCTGCTATTCCTTCACATTGATCTTGTTGAAAAATCAACTTGTTACGTTGATGCCAAATGCTCCACCAAACAACTGCCAGGCATGTGAAGTCTTTTTTCCCGAGAAGTTGGTAGATTTCACTTAGAATTGTTCTAGGTGCTTTGTTTTGGGAGTCATATCCTTTAATAGAATTTGCAATGTTTGTGTTTACTTTGTTCGTTATATAGATCAGGTGGTTTGTGTCTTCATTGATACAATCGCACAAAGCACAACCTCCCGATGTAATAACTTGTTTGTCACGAAGTCTAGCCTTTGTGGGAAGTCCATTATTATCAACTTTCCAAAGGAAGTTTTTAACTTTTGGGTATATATCCAATTTCCACAACCAATTATTTATATTCGGTGCATGTCTTTCTATGTTTGTAATTAATTCTACCGCAGACGAGGTGGAGAACCAACCATTTTTGCTTGGAGCCCAATATAGTCTATCTTGGATATAGTTGTCCGGGATTGGGGTGTTTTGGATTTGCTCAACAATTTTATTGGGGAGATTTTGTTTTAGTTCATCTATTTTCCAACTACGGTCATTAGAAATCCACTTATCTACCGTTGTTGTTTCGTCTATACTTGCTGGATTCTTTGCATGATGATGAAGCGGGCCTCCTAATTGCCAATTGTCTTTCCAGAATTTGACTGTTTTCCCATCCCCAATTTGCCATATAAGACCTTTATAGAAGTCTTCTCTTAGGCGCATAAGTTTTTTCCATTGCCATGAGGTGTTTGCTTTTAGCTTGTACGAAAACAAGTTATGATTCTTAAGGTATTTTTGTGAAATTATCTTAACCCACATATTATTTGGTTCTGCGATAATTTTCCAAAGCAATTTCATTTGTAATGCTCTGTTCATATGTTCGGTTTTCCTAATTCCTAGTCCTCCTACCTCTTTAGGTTTGCAGATCTTATCCCATCCCACTAATGATTTATAATTTCTATCTTTATTCCAGACCTGTTAATCCTATCCATTTCCGTATGGGCATAGGAAGGTAACATAAAACTCTGCATTACAAAGTTAGGCTTTGTGGCTAGGTTGGCTCTTATCAACGTTGTTCTGCCTTCTTGGGTGAGCGAATTTGCTTTCCATTTGGTGAGTTGTTTTTGAGCATTTCCAATGGAGTCTTTAAAGGTATCCTTATTAACTTTACCATTTATAATTGGGCAACCTAGGTATTTTTCCAGATTCGTCATTGTTGCAATCCCAAGAGCTTGTTGTGCTATATTTTTTTGCTGGGCATTCATGTTTTTGGAGGTTCGAAAGGCTGATTTGTTATAATTAACTTTTTGACCCGAAATTCTACAAAATTCATCAATAATGGTTTTTACTTTGACACATGATCCTTGAGATGCTTTCGCGAAAATTATGATATCATCTGCAAAGGCTAAAAAGGGAATGCGAGTCTCACCTCGGGCTATTGGGAATCCAATTGAATTTTTATCGCGTTCACTAGTTAATTGTAATTTTCTTGAAAGGATTTCCGAAGCAATGACAAATAAGAATGGTGATAAGGGGTCGCCCTGTCTGAGTCCTCGTTCCGGGGTAAATGGTTCCGTGGGTCCATTGTTAACAAGTACCGAAAGAGACACCGTGCATATACATTCCCGAATCCAACCAATAAATTTCCTCTCGAAACCAAACCTATACATCATGTCTAATAAGTATTCCCAATCTACTCGATCATAAGTCTTTTCCATATCAAGTTTAATTGCAATCCAACCCTCTTTGTTTTTTGTGCTTCTAAATGAGTGAAATATTTCATGGGCTATAAGGATGTTATCTTGAATAGCTCGGTTTGCTATGAACGCTCCCTGAAGGGGATGTATAATTTTACTAATTACTTTTTTAATCCTTTCCGTTATGATTTTAGAGATGATTTTGTATATAGTGGAGCATAGGCTTATTGGCCGATAATAATTAGTTGATTTAGGATTTTCTATTTTAGATATGAGAGTTATAAATGTATGGTTAATTTGTCTAATGATCTTTCCCGAATGGAAGAAACTTTTAACGGCTTTGATTATCGTTGGCCGTACAATATCCCAATATCTCTTGTAGAATTCTGCAATCATTCCATCCGGTCCTGGTGATTTGTCTGAGCCCAAGCTCATTACCGTCTTTTTGATTTCTTCATTAGTAACGATGCTTTTTAACATGCTGTTATCTTCTGCCGTTATTTCTTTGGTTATTAAATTTAGATAGTCATTTGCATTGTTTAGATAAGTTGGTTGTTTAGTGTATCTTTTTTTAAAGTCATTCCTTATTTCATCTCTAATATTATCTATGCCTAGAATTTGTGTACCTTCAGATGTGATGATTTCCTTAATTACTTTCCTATTACGTTTACCACTTGCAATTTTATGGAAGTATCCTGTGTTAGCATCCGAGAGTTTGATGTAATTTCTTTTAGCTCTTTGCTTCCAATATGTCTTATGGAACTTTAGTATGCATTCTTTTTTGTTCAATAGTCTGAGTTGTTTTTTGATAACACTTGGTTGAGGTGAGATTAGGATAATTTTTTGGAGTTCAACCAATTGTTCTTCGATCTCTTTCAATTGCTCGAAAGTATTACCCAAAGTATGTTTATTCCATTTTTTGGCATGTTGCTTAAATAATTGTGTTTTCTTAGTCAGTTGGAACATATTTGAGCCTTGGAATTGTACTCTCCAAGCTTGCTTAACCACGTTTCTAAAGTCTTTTCTATACATCCACATTTTTTCCACTTTAAACGATTGTGCTTTGATTGTTTCATCATTGCTTAGTTCCACCGTCACTTTGCAATGATCTGAGCTAGTGAAGGCATGGTTTTTGGCACTAATGTTTGGAAACCATTGTATGATACTATTGCTTACTAGAACTCTATCTAATTTTTCATAGATGTTGTCGATTTCAGTCTTATTCTTTCTCCAAGTGAAGGCATTCCCAGTAGTCGGAATTTCTTCTAGAAGACAATCGTTTTTAAAGTTTAGTAATCTTTCAAAGCGTCGGGGTTCAGGATATACGCCCCCTTTTTTTTCCGTTAGGTTCTTGTATTTCATTGAGATCCCCTATCATAAGAGTAGGAAGGTTTAAATTTTGTATTGTTACTGTTAACTGGCTCCAAAACTCTTCTTTATCCCCGACACTGGGGGGAGCATAGGTAAAGCATAGGGATATCGTACATTTAGTAACTAAGTGATAGTATTTTAAGATAACATACCTTGGTTCTTGTGCAATAACTGTAATTTCCTCATTGATGAGCTGACGTTTTTCCAAAAAATGGCTATTCCTCCTGCCCGACCAGAGGCCGGAGACCATACAACATTGTCAAAGTGATGTTGTGTAGAAAAATGGATGCACCTTCATTCATGGATACCTAAAAAATGTTAGTCTTGGATTCCAAAACACATGAACAAGAGCCCACATTTTGCAAGCTTGATGAGTTGTGTGATGGTGGTAAACATGAACTCGAAGTGATGTTGTGCAGAAAGTGGGATGCAACAAATGCTTATGGAAAATATCTTAGTAATGAATTCCTTGTTTCGGACAATAAGGTAAATTACATCACACCTAAAATACACACCATAAAAATACAAATAAGATACGACTATAATATATTATCCCTCCACCAAACCAGCCTTTCAAAATTAACGGTTAAATCTAATTTTCATTATTTAATTTATCAATTCACACATACAATTATCATTTCTATTCTAATTCAAATAATATACACATTCACCTATATCCAATTAAAAAAATAAAAAACAATAAATGCGAAATCATATCCCGTCCATCGGACGGGCCAAGCCTTCTAGTGTTTTATTAAAAGTTCTCTATGAAAATGTTCTTTTATCTTCTCTCTTAAATAAAATTTTTTATTAGATAAAATTTTGTATTTGTTTCATCTCTTATCTTTAATTTTTTTTTTTGAAAAACAAATTCATTCATTAAAGCGAAATGTCACTGTGAACAATACATAACAAAGCTGAAGGTAAAAGTTCAGAATTAAAGCAAAGAACTGGAGAATCTGGCCGCCAACCAGCTAACCAGTGTGCAGCAAAATTCGCTTGCCTTCTTACAAAGCTCCACTCACATTTATTGAATTCCAACCGCGAGCGATGATCTTCGCCACCAAAATTCCAATCGAAGTGCGAGGCAGAGTACCATGTCGGATCTTTGTAATCAGAGTAAGGCAATCTGACTCAAAAATGATCCTTGAATAGCCAGCTTCAATAGCAGTTTCCATTGCCCAGAGAATTGCCTCAGCTTCTGCTACTTCCGCTGTCGAACCTTGTTGAATACGCTTGGCACCAGCAAACAACACTTTACCATTCTGATCTCTTCCAATTAGGCCAATACCGCACCCAGATCCTGTTGAAGCTGCATCACAGTTGATCTTCACCAAACCCACACCTGGTTTTTTCCATTTAACTAGTTCATTGGTTTCCTGTTTCTCTCTTTTATCAGAACAAAGGATCTCTGAATTCTCCATTAGATTCTTACATCTTTCAATAACCTCCATATAGTCAATCTGTTCTCCAGCAAAGATCCTGCTGTTACGTGCATTCCAAATTTGCCAGGCTACAATCGCCCACCTTCTTATCTCATCTGCAGAACAACAATTAAAGATCCTCCAAGCCCACTCGTTGAATAAAGAAAAATCAGACCCAAGAGCATCAAAATGTGGCCAGTGCTTCCAGACTTTCCTTGCTAGCTTACACAGAAAAAGAGCATGCATTGTTGATTCAATTCCACCACAGAAGTCACAAATATTACACGGAATTGCTTTCCTTCTTTGTAAATTAAGCTTGCTTGGGAGAATGTCCTTCACCGCTCTCCATATAAAATTACGAACTCTGGGCATGATCGGAATTGCCCAAATTTTCTTCCAAAAAGATTTACTCTGGCTCTCATCTGAACAACTGCCAACATTCCCCTTCATATCACAGTGGTTTCTAAGAACATGGTAAGCTGACCTCACAGAAAACTCACCATCATTTTCAAAGAACCAATACTGTTGGTCCTGGACCCCTGCCTCAATCAAATGAATGTTAAGAATATAATCAGCATCAACTGGATTGAAAGATTGTCTAATCAACTCCTCATTCCAGCACCCTTCATCCCAAAGGATTAGGTCACTCACTCGAGCCTCCTCTGCATTAGGTGGCGCACTAGATAAAACCCGAAACGAGTTTGGTCTTGGAATCCATCGATCCTGGTAAACACTAATCGATGCTCCATTACCCACCTGCCAAACCAATCCCAACTCCAGCACCTCACGACCCTTCACAATACTCCTCCAAGTAAAAGAGGGATTAAACCCTACTTGTGCATGGAGAAAATCATGACGTGGGAAGTACTTTGCCTTCATAATCTTTGCAAAAAGAGAATCAGGGTTCTGCAGTAGTCTCCATCCCTGCTTTGCCAAGAGCGCTAAATTGAAAGCATGTAAATCCCGTAGCCCAAGGCCACCTCTATCTTTTGCTACACTTAACCCGCTTCCAGCTTAACCAGTGTAGCTTTTTCTTTGATCCTTCATAACCCCAAATAAAATCATTCATCATTTGCTCAATCTCATGACAGAAATCAACCGGAAGAAGAAAGCATGACATTGCATACGTTGGTATTGCTTGGATCACTGATTTCAGCAACACTTCTTTGCCCGCCCTCGATAAAACCTTCTCCTTCCAACCCTTCAATTTCTTCCATATCCTCTCCTTAATCTGAGCAAAAATGACTTTTTTTGATCTACCAATCATTGTCGGAAGCCGAAGGTATCGCTGATGTTTCTCGACTTCCTTCACGTTTAAAATGCTTTGGATCTCCATCTTGTTGTTCACATCTATATTTCTACTGAAAGAAAGCTCAGATTTTGCTAGGTTAACTTGTTGTCGAGAATGTGTACGATTTCCCGTGCTTGTTGACAAGACGCCCTAGCAAACAATATGCTATCATCCGCAAAAAATAGATGTGAGATTGACGGAGCACCCCTAGCGATTTTAATTCCAGTCAACCTCCCCGCCGTTTCACTTTGTTTAATCAAACTTTCAAGCCCTTCTGCACAAAGAAGAAACAGATAGGGTGACAAAGGATCACCCTGTTTGAGTCCCCTTTCCGGTCTAAAAACAGATGACGGAGTGCCATCCATTAAAACCGAGAACGTTACACTGCGAACACACCTCATTATCAGCATAACCCACTTCCTATCAAAGCCCATCTTCAGCATAACCTGTTCCAAGAAGTTCCATTCCACCCTGTCATAGGCCTTAGCCATATCTAATTTCAGTGCCATGAAACCCTTCCTCCCTCTTCTTTTTGATTTCATATAGTGGAAAACCTCAAATGCAGTCAGCACATTATCTGTGATCAATCTTCCTGGAACAAAAGCACTTTGAGAAGGCGACAACACCTTATGCAAAATCACCTTCAACCTGTTAGCTAACACTTTGGAGATGATTTTATATAACACATTGCATAAGCTAATAGGCCTTAAATCTTGCATACGAAAAGGATCTTTTATTTTTGGGATAAGCGAGATAAAAGTATGGTTTAAGCTCTCTGGGAATTCTTCACCATTTAGAATACCCAAACAGAATTGAACTATGTCAACTCCAAGAATATTCCAATGATGTTGAAAAAAGAGAGCCGACATGCCATCTGGTCCGGGAGATTTAGTATGATGCATTGAAAAAAGGGCAGAATGTACCTCATCACCAGTGAAGGGACGTAAAAGCTCGAGGTTATCCTCCTCCGAAACGATAGGCGAGATTCCTTGAGGAACCGTGTTTGAATGTGCATGGAGATTCGACTTAAAGAGATCACAAAAGTAGGAAACTGCCACACGAGACTTGCCACTACTGCTTCTCCACATCATGCCATCACTATCAACCAAACGTTTTATCTTATTTCGCTTTCTTCTCCCATTTGCCTTTTGATGAAAAAAGGCGGAATTTCTATCCCCCCATTTGAACTCATTCGCCTTCGCTCTTTGATACCATAACAATTCTTCTTTCTCCATTAAATCCCCTTCTAGTTTTTCAAGTGCTCTCCTCTTCCCCACCAAACTTCCCCTCATTCCCATCTTGTTTAAATCCCTCAGCTGCTCCCTCACTTTCTTTAGCTTCTCCATAATATTACCAAATTCAGTCTTATTCCATTCCTTTAAAGCAACAGCACAACTTCCAATTTTTGCCATGACATCACCTCCATTCGGACATCTCCAAGAATTGTGGACTACATGTTTGCACCCGTCATTCATCGTCCACATGGCCTCAAATCTAAACAATCGAGCCCGTCTTCTGTCCTCAACTGCCTCTTCCTCATGCGTGAAAAATTCCACAACAATTGGAACGTGATCAGACCCCTCCCGATCCAAATGTCGGACATGACCTCCCGGAAAAACTTCCTTCCATTTATCATTTGCAAAGCTCATATCTAGCCTCTCCGCTATGAACTGATCATTCTCCCTTCCATTGTCCCACGTATACCTTGGCCCATGAAAACTCATCTCATTCAATTCACAACTTTCTAGCACCTCTCTGAAATCCATGATTCCTTGGATATCCGCGTGAAGACCTCCTTCTTTATCCTCAGGACATAAAATTTGATTAAAATCACCAAAACAAATCCAACCCTCATGCTTATCATCTCCCAATCTTTTAAGCAAGGACCATGACAACTTCTTTTCTTCACTCCTCGGCAACCCATAAAACCCAGTTGCCCTCCAACTCCCTCCTCCTTCCTTAAGACTCACAATAGCATCAATATGATGGGATGTATATGATTGAATTGCCACATTTACGTCTTCATCCCACAGCAAACATAAGCCTCCCGAACGTCCTATACAATCCACCGTAAAACAACCCGCCAACCCCAACTTAGAACAAACATTCTCCATTCTCTTCTTATCGCATTTGGTCTCCATCAGAAACACCAAATTTGGGGACTCCCTCCTCACCAGATTGGTAAGGCGTCCAACTGCTCGGGCCTTCCCCAATCCCCGACAGTTGTAACTTATTATACTCATAATGCCCGGCGAGAAGGGCTAACCCCTCCCGCCGACATAGATGAGATAACAAGTTTTTTCCGAACTTCACAAGCTTCCATCATTTCAATATCCGCTCCATCCCTTCCTCTTTTTCCTCCAGTTTCTATTTGACTTCCTCCCCCTTCACTCTCCCGAGCAAGTCGTTTCCATTTCTTCTTTGGTGATCTTTTCTTACTAGAAGCCTCGTTGCCTTCATTCCCTGACTTATTAATCACATCCTTCCCTATAGTTTCATTCTTCCTTCCCTCCTGCTGGCCACTATTCTCTCTATCTATCACTTTCGTTTCTCCCTCTTTCTCTTTATTTTTCTTATTTTGCTCCTTCTCCCTCACTTTTATCACCTCAGTACTCTTCTCCCCTGTTTTAGCCCTCTCATCTATCACAACTCTTTCAAGCTGAGCCTGAACATGACTTGTTTCAGCTTCCAACAGCTCTTTATTTTTCTGTCCACCATCTCCAGAAATCGTTTTTTCACTCCCATCTCCCTCGTTCTCTCCTTTCTCCTCCCCTTCTAGTAATGCCAACAGAGATTGCCTCCCTCTTTCCTCCTTCTGCTTATCTTTCTGTTTATTAACTTTCTCTTTTGATATGCCCGCAATTATCCGCCTCTCTTGTTCCTTTTCATACTCAGATCGTGGCTGCCATCTCTTGATTGGTGATGCCCTCAGCCAGTCACCGTACTCCTGTTGAATATCTTTCCGTTCATCCACCACACAATCAACCTCTACATGGCCTATCATACCACAAGCATAACAAAAATTTGGGAGTCTCTCATACTTGATTTCTGCCCAAATTTTACGTCCCTTCACTTTCATCACCACGCCTCTCCTCAATGGCTTCAACACATTCACCAAAACTCGAAGTCGTAAGTACCGCGCACAAATCAAGATCTCTTCTTCATCAATCTCTTCAAAACCTCCAAACACTGTCCCAATGTGTTCAGCCGTTCCCCTATTCATTAGCTCTATAGGGAGATCGTAAACCCTAACCCAGAACGGGACGGTATCAACTATCATCTTTGAAGGCTGCTCCGATCCCGGTTCCTTTAGCGCTAGCAAATGCCCTATCAAAAGCCCAAGGTCCCCCACGTAGAACTGCATCTTTCTCCTCCTTCTCGCCAAACCGGAACAAGAAGAGATTAGGTCGTATTTCACGAAAAACAAAGCCCTTTTTCAGTCGCCATGCACCCCTCATAGTTGCCTTGAGTGCAAAGCTATTGAAAGGCCTCGATGTCATTAGGGTTCCAACCAACACCAGATTGTTCTCAGATCCCTCTCCACCATTCTCAGCGTCCGGAACTTCTATTTCCTCGAATTCTTCTGCAGTCAGTAGCAAGTCGCGTTTCCTTCCATCTCCATCCATGCTTATGTGATCTCTTTTTCAAACCGATGCACAAACCCACACTAGCGAAGCCCGCACGGTAACGGCGGGATGACCCCGACTCCCACGGCCCTAGACCGGAGAGAAAGGAAGGCAAACGGAGAACTATAAGGACAGTCACCGGAAATCGCCTTTCAATGCCCTAGGGTTTCGTTGTGGGGTTGGATTTTGAAGTCTCTCTCTTATCTTTAATTAATAGGGAATTTATGTTGTTAAAAATTATTTTATTAATAGAATTTTGAAAATGTATAGAACATTTATGAGGTTGTGAGGAAGAACTTTATAGGTTGTTAAGATTAATAGAATTTTGAAAATTGATAGAACATATATGAGGTTGTGAGGGAGAACTTTATAGGTTGTTAAGATTAAGATAATAGAATTTTGAAAATTGATAGAACATTTATGAGGTTGTGAGGGAGAACTTTAAAGGTTGTTAAGATAAGATTAAGATAAGATATAGATATAGATTCTAGGGTGCTCACGGGTCGGGTCGGGTCGACCCGCGACCGACAAATTTTTTTACCTTTGAACCGCAACCCGACCCGCGGGTCGCGGGTGTAACAGGTCGGGTCGCGGGTCGACCCGCTTGACCCCTTTGACTAAGTCAATCGGGTCACCTAAAAAAATTATTTTTGACCTAAAAAAATTAATTTTTAACCTAAAAAATTGTTTAAAAATTAATTTTTAACATAAAAACATGTATTTTTTAAAAAAAACGTCGGGTTTGCGGGTCGACCCGTAAATTCATCGATTTTTAAAAAAAAACTAGTTTATACAATAATAAAATTATAAAAAAAAATATATTTTTAAAAATATTGTGGGTCGCGGGTCGACCCGTGACCCGCGCGGGTTTGAATCGACCCGACCCGCGACCCGCAAAATAAAAAAGTTCGACCCGCGACCCGACCCGCACAGGTCGCGGTCGACCCGCAAATTGCGGGTCGGGTCGGTGCGGGTCACGGGCGACCCGATCCGTTGAACACCCCTAATAGATACAGATAGATCATAGATAGATAGATTAAATATGGTGGTCTCGACATAATAGAAGATTTTATCTTAACGAAGAGATATAACTTTCTCTTGGAGTAGGGAGCAAGATACCGCTTCCTTGGATGACAAGGCATTGGGCCGGCCCTAGGGGGTTGATTTTTGGTCCCCCTACCCTCTCTCTTAACAATGCACAAGAACAAATCCTTACGCATCATGAATCTAGCTACGTCTGAAGACATCATCTGAGTAAGTTGACATCTCTGAGAAATAATTTCTTCTTATATGGGCATAACCTTGTTCTCTCCCTCGATCTTTCAATGTGTGTTCAACGGTGACACATTATTGAAAATTTTCCATGGGTGAACACTTTCTTTGAGTTCATCAACTTTCATTTTCATTCGTGCAAAGAAGCTTCTAACTTACCCTCTATATCAAACTAGAGCTAAAAAGGAGAGGATTAGTGTTTCAAGAGTGTGATTTTGAGATAGACATTGTTAGAGCTTGAGGAGTATGAAGAAGTGAGTGGGGGGATTTTTCACTTGATAATATAGCCAACTTGTCTCTCCATTATCACAATGGATGGGGGAATCTCTTGCATAAAGAAACAAGACTTTGCATTATCACATGGCATGGGTACTCTAGAGCTAAGCTCTTTGCAAAAGGAGATTTTCACATGACATGGGTATTGAAAAAGAAGACGATATTATATGACTTGGTCATGATAAGATTCAGCATTATCTCTTTACAGATGAGGTGACTCGACATTATCTCTTTGTAGATGAGGTGACTAATCACATTTAAAAATTCGCTTTTGAAAAAAGTTAATATTTTTACAATATACCCTTAGAGCACATAAAAAATATTTTTTGAGAAACAAAAAATACTTAATTTAGAAACTAAACCCTAAAAAAAATCTTTGTAAAAATTGTTAAGAAATCCAAAAATATTAAATCTAATTAAAATATTTCAATTTAAAGATACTTATAAGGGCGTAATATAGAAAAATTGTATTAATATATGTGTTCATATTTAATAAAATTATATTAATATATGTGTTCATTTTTTTGGTAGAATAATCTTATGTTTTTATGTTGAGTACTAAAATAACAATAACATAATGTATTAAATTATAAAAAGGTTTACATAAAAATAAAATCTTAACAAAAAATATTTTAGAAAGAATGTACTCCCTCCGTTTCAAAATAGTTCTTAAAGCCATTTTTTCTTGTTTCAAAATACTTGTTCATCTAACTTTTTTTTTTCCATTTATACCGTTATCTATACTCTACATTACACATATCCCAAAATTTATTTTTTTAGTTGAATCTCCCAAAGTGTACTTATAGGGGTAGTTTGGATTAAAAAAATTCCTTAATAAGTGTACAATTTTGTCTAAGATCAACTATTTTGAAACGAAGAGAGTAGTATTTATGAAAATACTACTGTAATTATTTCTTTTTAGTATAATAACCCCTGGAAATGGTGTTTTGAGAAGCGTAGCCCCTTGACCTTGAGGCTTTGACGGACTATATATACGAACCCTTTTATCTAGCTAGGGTTTCCTCATCGCGGCGGAGAACTGCAAAAGGTGAAATCTTGAGTGCTTTTCGATCGCCATTGTTACAGGATGGGACACTCAAACGTTTGGAATTCGCACCCCAAGTCTTACGGTCCCGGCTCTCGCACTTGGTACCTACTTTCTCGCGCTCTTTCTTTTCCTTTGTCTCTTTCGAATTTCCGCTCTTCATTACAAGATGCGTCGTAATGAAATTGGAATCGAATTTGAAAATGTGTTTGATTTGCAGCCGGGTGTGCGGTAACTCGCACGGGTTGATCCGCAAATACGGGCTCAATTGCTGCAGGCAATGCTTTCGAAGCAACGCCAAGGAGATTGGCTTTATCAAGGTCATTTGATTTTCTTTATGCTCGTTAGCTGATTTCAAATTCCTCTGATTGTTACATTGGTGTGTAAATGTTTCTTTCATGGATGATGGATGAGAATTAAGTGTCTGTGTATAATGAGAATTAAATGCGCCAAGTTTTTTTTTTTTGTATATTCATAGGTGTAGATAGGACTTTTGTTAGTGTAGGTCTTAATCATCTAGTATATTTTCCCCAAGGAACTTAAAATCAAATGAGTCCAATAGTTTGAGATTTCCTATAATAGTGATTGATCTTATACATATACTTCTGCGCAGTATACCTATTATTTGTTTTAGTTATTGTTTCTATTGTGTATTTGCATTGTTAGAGGATCGAATTGAGCTTGTCTGCTACTGTGGTTCCACATTTATTAGAGTTTATTGTGATGCTCATAGTTAATCTACTTATGTTTATATAGGATCATTTGGAATGTAACACATTTGATTGTTCTTCTATCAATTGCTGCTGTTGTTGTTGAGTGGTTAGTAATTTGAACTTGGAATAAAGTGATGTTTGTTACCACTTGCTGTCTTTTAGAATCTCCTTTTCCTTGCTTTCTTAATTCAGCTATTTGATGTTGAGTTTTCTACCTGTATTGCACTCACTCACTGCTGCCTCCAATTTGAACTACTGGTTTTTGAACTTATGTGTTTGTCTGTCCAATTTGTATTAGTTCCTTGAGCAGTTTCTCATGTAATGTATTAACACTCTTTTTATTTTTGTATCCTTGAATCAGTACCGCTGAAGGACTACAGAAGTAATCTGGACACCTGGTGGGAGACATGATTAAAGCTATAGTGAAAGACACCAGTTCTTAATAGATGCAATAGTTTTGAGAAGATAGATTAGTTTACCAAATGTTATGATATTTGCTTGGAATTTGTCCCAGTATTTTGTGACAGTTTTTATTTCCTTGTTGAATGAATATCTATAACTATTTTATTGTTCAAGAAAAACAAATTTTGCGTGGCTGTTATTCTATTTCAATCACTCTGCTGCCTATGTCAACACTTTGCTTGGTATATGGCAGTGCCATTGCTCCATGATATTTCAAAGACAAGTCAATTTGTCAACGAGGAATGTTTCATCTTTTGTGTGCAATTATGGTATATGGGCGTACATACCTGCATATGCTCTTGCGTGTGTGAAAGACATTCTCAGCAGCATTTAGCGGTTTATTTTGACTACCAAAGTATGGAACTTTAATTGTGGATTTTTTTATGTAAAATTGGTGTCTTTGTTGACCAAATTTACATGGAATATATCTATTTAAATTTGAGCTTTGGTTGGATTAAAGCTAAGCAATGCTGAGGATACAACCTGTTATTCTTTACAAGTCGACTAATAATAGAGTCATAGAGGATATGAACAAGTGCATAATAATAGAGCAGGAAGTTTATGATATGATATAGCTATATTTATTATCCCTGTTCTCTAGAATATAGCTTTGGAGCATCTCATTTTACCCTGAAATTTCTTTTAAATTAACAGCTGCTTTGTAAATTGTAGCTATAGGATTGCTCAAATTGTTGGACTCTAGTCTGTATAGAAAGAGGAGCAAAATCCTGAAAATGTCATTTAATGCACAAGAAAATTTAAAATGCTACAGAAGCTTGATCGAGCTGTCCTAGAAAGAGGAGCAAAAATCAGACCTTGTCTGTTTCAAGCATTTACTCTTGGCAAGGGAAAGCACAATAAAACATATGCACCTGTGCGGAAGGATTAAATACTACAGCTTCTTTCATTAAAAGCAAAACTTATTGAAGGTAACACTAATTGTACTACACTATTTCTTATCTTTGTTTCCGGTGTGGGAGGGAAACATACCGTGAAACCCACAGCTACCACCATTATTAGTACTGCTTATTTCTCCTCCGGCATGGGTCTTTAGCCGATCTGCCTCCATTATTGTTGCCCACTTTTGCTGCTCTCAATCTTGCTATCTGAAAATTTCATTTCCTTTATAAGATCTTCACGGGCTTGGAGTTTACCAGTATTGTGTGTAATCTTCTGTGCTGGATTCTAGTCTGTTTTAAAGCTTTCTGCGTTGTCAATTGTCATGACGAAGGTGGTTTGGATCTGCATGTTGTTGGCTGTTGTTGCCACTTCTTTTACTGATGGTAAGTACTAAAATTACCTATACCTCTTAGATGATTACCTTGTTCTGTTTTGGATGGCCAAGTTGGATTCTTTTGCATGCTCATGTCCTTGTTCACTTGTTTTCCTACGTTGCCTGTTTTTGGAAATGGAATGCCTTTCCAGTTTTCCTCCTTTTGTTTTGGCTGCTTTATTCTTCCTTGTTAGCTTGCCCATAAATTACTTTCACATTTTTGTAACAAAAATGAAAATTTTGGAATTTGGAGCTATTTGATGTCAAAATCACACAGTTATAATTGTTAAACACAGACAGCAGTATCTCTTAGATCAACCTTTAGAAGTGATTGTTCCCCTTCTATCTTTCATTCTCATGTCTAATTTTCAGATTGCATGCAACAGCTTGTTTTCCTAGACCTAACTTAATCATCATATATTAAGCAATGTTCTTGGTCAATGTTAAGCAATGTTCTTGGTCACTTGAGGAGTTGAGTTGTTTTATTGAATAAATATAAATGGTTCTTTGGATTTCAGAATCTCATATGCTTATCTCATGATTCAAATTGGCATATAGCCTTGAAATTCTAAAAATCATCCATAAATCTGTTGGCTCTCAGTCTAAAGTCCAACAAATCAGACGAAGTGCGAACCGTGCCGCCGATTGTATGGCTAACCAGGCCCTAAATAATGATCTTCCCCTGATGTTTTATAATGCTCCTCCTAGTTTTTTGATTAGCTTTTTAAACGATGATCTTGTAGCCTCTTTGGGGCAAGACTAATCTCCTTTTAATGCAATTTCCCTTCAGATAAAAAAAAATAGGCTGTTCTGTTCTTGTGAGTTGTGATCAATCTCTTTCTAGAGAGTTCGATGCTGATTGGCATGAAAATCGAATTTCAGGTGCCATGAGCAGCAGTGAAACCCCAGAAACTTCAAGAACAGCTTCAAGGATGCTTAAGGTGATTAACGAATCGTATCAAGTCTCTATTTATAAGCCATAATTTATGGCTTAGGAGCTAACACTTGTCATTTATTTACATTAGGCAGGAGGGTTTCATGGGAAAGGCCATGTGGGTATGGATGATTATAGCCCGGTTGATCCGAGTCCGAGCTCAAAGGCGGTTAGACCGGGCCCTATACAGCACGGCACTCCTCTCATTCCTTACATTCCTAGGCCTTCACCACCAAATCCTCCCATGTATGGAAACTACCCTTAATTAAGCTGCTGCTTTTACTCTAATTAGCACTTTATAGATATGTATCTATGAATGGTTGTTGGAAAAAAGCTAGTTATGCAGAATGTTTTCTAGTGATGACTTGTTATGTCTACAGACACGGTTGACCGTTGTAATATTGTTAAGTAACTACAGCTATTGTGATTTTTGTAATTCCTTGCTCTTAATATTAGGCCCATTGGGCTGAAGTTTTCATCACAAATTGAGCTCATTGGACCCCTCCTGCATAATTACATCCCCGACGACAGAAATCTACCCTAGTACAAATATAAAGCAAAAACCAAGTCTTTGTAAAAATTTGAGCCACATGACAAATTTGAAATATTTTTTGATTTTTGATTTCTCATTTTTAATCCATTTTTACCTTAACCACTTCCCCACTATCTTAAAAACTACCATCCACTCTTTTCTTCTAAACAAATTAAAATTTTATAATTATTATTACTAAAGAAAATAAGATTCAATCTTGAAAATTTATTCCGAATAAATATTTAAATAATAAGTTAGAAATAAAATTATTTGATGAATTCCTAATTACTTACCTAACAATAGTGGCTTAGTGGGTGAGTGGTAACTACGGCTGGACTAGAAGTCAAACGTATTAGGGGAATATTGGGATTTTGATTCCTCAACATAATTAATTACGCTTTTGAAGATGATTAAGTATGAACAATATCCACTTAACTATGATTAGGTAAGAACACTTGAAGAAGAATACACCAGTCACCAAATAACAAGCAGGCACTTGAGTGCAGGTTTTGGTTTCAAAATGTAGCCTGAAAATCAGGAATCTGGTTCTCATAGCATCGTGCATTGGCATCATATGCTGGAAGCAAGCAGTCTGTGAAGCAGTCTATAATTCTAAAGTTGCAAATTGTACCACTAGTTTCTTATCAAGGTTCTTAATTAGTAAATAAACAGCCTTGTACGTAATTTATTCTTCCACAAATGCCCATAACTTGTATTTTTTGTTTTTTTCATTCAAACTAGATTCACTTATCATTGTCACATAGTCGAATTTTTGTTTTCCTTGAATCTTTCGAGCAATAATAATACTTGGATATTTTTCATATACCCTTTCAATTTCATACTGAGATAAGGGTGTGTATATCATAACCATCAGATCCTGTATGAGATGGATTAACACTGGGTTGATGTTGTTATTATATAATTACAATGAACCTTATAAATGAAGTAATCATCCGTACGTGTTGGTATCTTGATTTAGAAATAATTATTTCATAACTATTTTAAAAAAAAAGGATCATATAATATTTCATTATAAGGAAAGTATAATAACTATGTACTGTAGGATAACTACCAACGAAACGGAGGCAGTGTGAGGCCACTGATCATGATTCATGAGGCAACTATATACTGTAGGATATAGTAACTATGAAATAATCAGGAGGATTTATGACAGCACCGATGCACTAATAAATTTAACCCGCGATCATCATATTTTTAGCTAATATATCAACTAGCATATATACTCGTACCATGTACGGATTTGGTTAAATATAATTGAATAATTGAATAATAAATTTATTTATAAATATTGTAATTTTTTATTGTTTTTACATGAATATGAATAAATTTTTTCAATTTTTTTAATTCAAGATCTAATATCTTTAATTTAAAAAAAAATTAGGGTAGTATATAACTAATAAAAAATATAGTGAACATAATAACGTACAATTTTTTTTTTATGTGAAGGATATTAATTATTTATAATGCTTGTTAAAAATAAAGGATAATATATAATTAATTACGTAAATCTATGAGTAATAAGAAGAAATTAAAGATTTGAGTAGATAAGGCCGAATGAAATTTAGGTAATTAAAAAAATATTTAATAATTAATTCAAGGAAAATGAGATAAGAACAAATCAAAGATTTAGTTATTGCATTTTAACAAATTTATATAAAAATAAATATATTTACTAAAATTAGTTTTGAATTAATTGTTTTAGAGTCTTGATGACTTGGCGCCACATATGCGAATTGAATATAAGGTCGACACATAGGCGAAATCAACCAGAGATTGACATGTGTCAGAAAGGCTCCTTCTTTAGTATACAGATAGATAGTATATCAAATTATCAATGGCAATTGAAACGATTAAGAACCCCGAACAACTCAAGAACAGAAGTAAACAAGAAAGAATAGTAGAAAAACTGTAAAGGACACACGATCTTGTTTACGCGGTTCGAGCAAGCTCTACATCCGCGGAGCCTCAGTGAGGAGACTCGTCTCAAATCCACTATCCAAAGATCAAGTTCAAGAGAGGTTACAATCACACACACAGCAAGGCAAAGGAAAGACTCAGAAACTAAGGAACAACAACGAGATCTAGAGAAGAAGAGAAGTTCTAGGGTTTCAGCCCCCTGGAAGGCTACACAAAGCTTCTGGATGAAGCTTTAGAAGACGCCACAGCAGATCTCAACGAGCAAGGATCGTCGTCTTCAACTCCGACCTCGAACTCCACCGCTTGGCTTCACCGGAGATCACCTTCTCCGACTTCTCTCTCTCTCTCTCTCTCTCTCTCTCTCTCTCTCTCTCAAAGCGCCGCTGAAGCTAGGGTTGCGAAATGAGCTCGCGAGACGAGCTAGCAAGCTCTTACATAAAGGGTTGAGCTCCAAACATTGCGTTTCACTTAACGCGGAAGAGAGCTCAAGCTTGTTGGGCCACCTTTCAAGTTGGGCCGCTTCAATGTTCGGGAAGAAGTCCAAGTCCAAAGGAGAGTAGCCCAAACTCGACCCGATATCGATCTACCACCAAACCGGTCTGAACCGGGATGGATTGATCGATCCGGTTCGACTATAAGCGATCCTTGAACCTAAGAACTAAACCCGGGGTTCCTGAATCTATACATTCCATACCATTTAACTATGTATACATTGCTATACCAATCTCTATGTCACTTATACTTATATACATGACTTATAATTCCTAACAGTAATCAAACAGGATTAGTTTAGTTATAACAACACTTTCTTAGCCGGGGAAGTTGGCAATTACGTCGACGTTATAGGGTATATACAATTTTTATTTTTTGGTTGAAAGAGAGACAGACTAACAACACTTTATTTTTTGGTCTAGGAGGGCATGGGTAGACAGCCGTCCCCATTCTCCGGAATAATTAACAAGGGGTTGAGGACTCGTACGAAGGAGTTTTATTAAGAGCACACAATTAACAAAAGATTTTTTAACCTAATGTTCTAAAGACATAGATTATAAATATTATTTTTATAAACTAAATAGTAAGAAAAAATTATATAAAAATTTAAATAACCTTAAATAAATGTAATTCAACAATTCAAAATCGTCTCACCTATTAGAAAAATTTAATCTACAATAAACCGTGATAGTGTGATACCATAGTTAGATACTTGGAAGGAATACTGGGAATTTAATTGATGATTTATATATACTACAAAGATAAAGGTTTACGTGTTGGCCAGCGCAGCACTGAAGGGGCTCGCTTTTGCTTCCACGCTTCCAACTCCACCACCACTTCAATCGCTCAGTTTCCATATTTATTTTCAATGAAAAGGAAATTAATGGCTTCTATCTAATTTCAATCGAACAATATGCTTAGCAAATAAATATTAACTAGTTGTTCTCCTCGTACTCTGCACGACTATGAATCGATATTTTTTTAGATATATTATAAAAAAGATATTAATAAATAATAATATAATATAAATAATAATTGTGAATTGGTGATTTATATAAATTATAAAAAAAAGCATGATTGTAAATTAAAGATTTTGATAACAAAAATGAAGATAATGGGACATTTAATATGGATTGGCAAATAAAATTGACTTGACATATTATAGGATAAGATCTCGGTATATATTATATGATAAGATTTCGCTACATATTTATATTATAGGATAAGATCTCGGTATATATTTATAAGAGTTTTTTTGGTAGATTATATTGGAGAGTTATTAGGATCATAAATATATGGTAAAAAATATTTTAATATGTAAATAAATTTCCAAAAAAACATTGTAATCCAATATATTAAAAGTTAAAAAAAAATTGATTGATATTTATAGATTATGTGGCAATATGATGTGTACATAATATATGAGTGATATGGAAAAAATTTTACATGTGGACTATGACATAAAATATTTATAAAAACGTCTAAATTATAAGAAAATGATACGTGTAAAAATTTGAGGTGACTTAATATAGGATCGACATATGGCGAAATCCTAGGTGACGTAATGAGAAGGCTCCAAACCTTATTGCTTTTATTTATATAGTATATTCATATAAAATACAGTATTAGAATTAATAAACGCGTTTGCTAGCTATAAGTTGTATTATAACTATGATTAGTTGTGCAACATGCGCACCTTTAATTTCTTTGTGATGAAGAATGCGCGTTTTTGTGGTGTACATGAAGAAACGTGGGGCGTCAATTTAATTAGCATTGCCATTTCATACGTGACACACCCTACCTACTAGCTAAGCTAACTAACGTTTTGCTTTGTGTTTACACTACTACACTTCTTGATTCCACCGTCTTACACGTACTCTACCATGTCTTTCGGCCGGGCTAACAAAATTAACTACAATTACACCCAAAGTGAACCAACTTTCGGCAAATTAATAACAACAACTTGCATAGTATAATTGGAAATTATAGTAAGAAAATATATGGTTTGTTCAATTCGTGATCTAAGAATCCCGGTTGGGAATTGAATTTGTTTTAGAGTTCTTTTTTACATTTGTAATTTATCATTTTTAATCTAGATTAATTAATATTTTACATAAACTGAATTCCTTAGAAAGGCCGGCCGTAAATAATTTAATAAATGGAATCCAATCGATCAATTCGATACTCGATCAAATAATAATAACCAAACATATATAAAGCAACTACAAAGGTGTTGTGTAGTATTTACATGCAATCAAAAAGGTAAGAAATTAATTCATGGAGATAAATGGGTAAATCACTTAATATAACTAATCAATCAAACTTGGACAAAGGAGCCATCTTGAGAGGATGTGGGCTCTCGATCTCCTCCTCTCCATCATCAATATTCACCTTCACAGCAAAGTCAACGCCCACGTTGACCGGGCTGAATTCGGGCGTCGCCGGCAGGTTGAGGTCGAATCCCCGGTGGGCCACCGTGGACCCCGACGCGCTCCCTCCCTCGTAGTGGCGGCGCTTGTGGCCTCCGAGGGCCTGTCCGGTAGAAAAGCCCTTCCCACAGACGGAGCACTCATGAATCTTCCCGGCGTATGAGGGCGTGCCGGAGTTATGTAGGCGGTGGCTGGCCTTGTGGCCTCCAAGAGCCTGGTAGGACCCAAACGCCTTGCGGCAGACGCTACACTTGTACTCCGTCGAGTGCTGCAGGTAGGACCCAAACGCCTTGCCGCCTCTAGCCAGCATCATGAGGCAGAGGGCAAGGTGCTCTTCCTCGGTAGGAATTAGTGGAGGAGGAGCAAAGGAGCGCCTGATCTTCTTGGTAGGGGAACTGAGGGCTTCGAGAGCCATGGCTGCTAGCTAGCTTAATAAGTTGGTGTCCCGGCGGGTGAAGCTGAACAAGTGGTTGGAGTTGAGACGGTTGGTTTATAAAACAGCTGGGTTGCGTGACAACTAAGTAGTCTTATATATATATATATGTAATCATCATTTAATCAATGAATTAATTATATACGTACACTTAACAAATTGTAATGCTTACAAACTCCATCCATCTACGTACCACCCTATAACCTATTTTCCTTATAAACGCTTTCGACTTCGAGATAGGGGTTAGAAATTAGAATAGGGCTCGTTTTATTTTATATAGGGTTTATATATAGAAACGCTTAATTAATTATTTGCGTGATAGGGTTAGAAATTAGAATATTGGATGATATATGAAATATCCACAACAACACAAAAGCATCCAACATACATAATTCACATGTTGTTTGACAAGAATACCGTTTTTCCTTTTAATAAAGTTTAGGCGAATGGTAGTAGGCACTAGTCACTTGCAGAACTGCCGACCACCCCATCTTGTAAAAGGAGTAAACTGTAGGAGGAGCAGGGGAACCTTCATTCTCCAAATTAGTACTCTTCTAGTTAAGGTCTACAATAATATCATAAATTTAAAAACTTATGACCCATTTGGTAGCAAAGTATGAAAATAAAAGGGAAAGTAAACAAATTTATATGAAAAAGTAGTGTTAATTTTCTCTTTTTTTTTGGAGAAGGGAAATGATTAGAAAAAAATGGGGGATATGCTTAGTTGCTTACCCCATGTTAAAATGAATAAAAGGAATGAAGAGAGTTGGCTCAAAATTTACATAAAAAATGGAAAAAAGAGGGTAATGATTACCACTTTTATCAATGAATCATAAACTAAAATTATGCTAGATACATTTTCTTAACTATTTCCTTTCCAAATCTAAAACCAAACGGCCCTTAGTGTGTTTTAACACTATGGATTTAATCAGCTAAGTTATATATTTTTAACACTATGGTAGATATAGGATTAGACAAACATGATCCTGTATCTACCATACACCAAGTTCCACAAGGTCAACAATATAATATCATTTTCCTGATGAATTAAGATATTAAGAGAGTACGAAATGAAATTAAAAGGTAAGATTCACCTAGTATCTTCATTAATCAAATCACATAGGAAAGGAAAAATAACATACTATGAAGAATGCATGCATAATTAAGAGTGTGTTTATCCCATTCAACCACAACATCAGTTTGTCCATATCATTAAACAACTCCAAGACTACTAGAAGCCCATATCATTCAGCCGCACTAGGTAAGATCTCTTATAACCCTTCACCCTTTTGTTTTTTTACACCATCGACCCTTCTTGCTTTCTCTCTCAACCGAACCCTCGTACCTCTCCCCCACACTCCTTCGCCAGCGCACCATCATCGCTCGCACCTCACTGCACCACCGAACCGCTACCGACCCTGAAAAGGTCGATACCGAGCTTTGTTTTGCTTCTGTCTTATTAGTTGCTTCTGTTTGCTATTTATCTGTGTTTTAGATAGTAACTAAACATAGACTTCTCTTCCCGTGGACGAACTTGACTCCTTTGTACTCAGCGGGGTCTTGATCTATAAATGTATTTGTTGGTCAAGTAAAACCCTCTCAACAAACAATATTAATTTATACAGGTCCGTTTAGGTCCAATTCGATCACTGGTGTAGAGTTGTATGTATTATGCTTGTAATCTCCTAAGTTTGGACTATGGAGTTGTAATGTGTATAATCTGGTGTATGTGTGTATGTTGTTGAGTTGGGCCATCTTTCGTTGGAGGCAGTATTGGGCCAAACGGCCCAATACTTGTTCACCCGAGAGAGCCCAATACTCGGCAACCTGTGCTCATCACTAGAACGACGTCGTCTGAGGCTTAGGGTTGACGCGTGCCATATAAAAGCATGCTTTCTCCTTCTTTGCCTCTCGTTGGATCAAATTCAGAGAGCTCTCTAGGGTTTCTGCTTGAAGCGTCTCCTCGGCCTTGCTTCCCTGAGCTCGACGCCGGCGACCCGAGCTCCCTCCGAAATCCAAACAAAGGAAGAGTGAAGACGAGAGCACCTTGGAGACCTTAGTGGTTGTTCGACTCGTTCGAGCTGTGCTTCTTTGAACTTGCTTCACTCTCTCCGATTACTTGCTTTACATTTCAGTTCTCTTTGCCCTCTAAACTCCCCTTGGATCTCTGGCATTTCGATTGAGGCTCAAAAGCTTAATAAAATCGTTTGGTTGTTTCGCTTTTGATTTCTGTTTTGCTTGAGTTACTTTTGTTACTTCCACACTTCAAAGTGGTATCAGAGCGAGGTTGCTCTTACAGATCTAGGGTTCGAGGTTTCTGGACTTTCTAGTCCCGAATGTTTGAACTTAGGGTTTGTGCTTGTTGTTGTGTGTGTTGGATATTGAGATCTGAGACTCTCTTTGTTGGATTTGGGGTTTCCACTCCCAGATCTTGAGTTCTCATTAGTTGTTCTTCGTTTTCTTTCACTCGCTCTCGAAGTTTCTCTTGCTAAGTTCCATTGAGAGTTTGAAACTCTCTGGATCTAAGTCTCGAGTCTCTTCTTCGTAGATCCTGGACAAGATCTTGAGTTCTAGAATCAAGTGACTCTCTAGAACTCAGATCCATAAAGATCCGCAAAGAAATTTGCATTTTTATCGTCTTTTGAACTTCGTACTCAACTGTCTTCAAGTGTTTTTTAGGTGCATGCTAGTTTTGCTTGCTTTTGAGTGGTAGAACTACCGACCCCTTTTGCTAGAAAGGGAGGGCGGAGGATCCTTGATAAGCTGGGTTCCAGTTATACTGGTCTATCCCATTGTCAGATTCCTACACTAAGCTCTTGCAAAAGAGTGTCTGTGTGTAGATCTGAAACCCTAAGCTTCTATTTGGGGATTTCTGATCTTGACTTGTGTTTTGATTATCACTTTTGTCTGCTTACCACCTCACTTGTTGACTGTTGAGATCTACAACAAACCAAAGCCTACTCTTGTTGGTATTGTTGCACATCCTCTCTTGCATACATTGGTTCTTTGCAGGTGTAGGTTGTTGTTGTGAGAGTCTCTCTTGTGACACTCACTTACTGAAACTCTCTATCTTCTCATCTCTCTGAAGCTACTCTTCTCTTCTTCTCGGAGCTTGGCTCACTATGTCTGATCATTGATCTGTCCGCATAAAGCCACTTGATGGCTCCTTTGACATTGCTATGTGGCAACTAAAAATGAAAGCCATCTTGATTAAAGAAAAATGTTGGGCTGCTGTTGATGAATCTTGGCCTGACACTTTTGATGCTGCTAAAAAGAAGGAAATGGATCAAATAGCTCACTCTAAGATTATTATTAGGCTATCTGATGAAGTTGCTCGTCAAGTGGTCGAAGTAGACTCTTCCAGGAATCTCTAGAAGGCGTTGAATGACCTCTATCAGGTAAAATCTCTTCCTTCTGTCATTAGCATGATGAGTCGCATCTTTGTTTTCAAAATGGATGTTTCTGTGTCTCTGAATGATAACTTAGATAAGTTTCTTAAGATGAACCAAGATCTGGAAAGGTGTGGTGATAAGGTTGTAGAATCTCACCAAGCTGTGATTTTGTTAAATTCCTTACCTTCCCAATTTGATAACTTTAAAGATGTGCTTGAGTTTAATCATGATGGCATAAAGGGTTTGACTAAGAAGAAGATAATTGATGTTGTAACTCAGAAAAATGAGACTTTGAAAGTGTTCAAATGTAAACCTGACAAAGAGTCTAAAACTAAAGTCATGTTCACTAAGGGAAAGAGTAAACACCAGAAAAAGAGCTACAAGAAAAAAGAAAAGGAGTCTGACTCTTCTAGCTCCAATTTTGGGAATACTGATAGCTCGCATATAGGAGTAGTTTAGATGCATGTTTTATATATGTTTTGGTTAGGTTTTGGTTAGTTTTTAGGTAGTTTTTAGGTTTTTGTGTTGTCGGGTATTATGCGCTGGTTTGCTCGGTTTTACAGGTTTTTAGGTTCAGGAGCAACAGCGGGGCGAGTGCAGATGGAACATGGTGGTGATGGACGAGATGGACGAGGCTAAGGGAGCAAGGAGGCACTAGGATGAAGAGTCAAGGCAAGGAAGATCGAGCCAAGAAGACAAGCAATTGCTCGGGATCCAACCCGCGCAATCTGCCCGAGCAATCTCGACTGAGTGACAATTGCGCGGGGTGGATATTGCGCGGCCGCGCAATGCATGCCGATGCCGCGCAATCCGGCGTTTCTCACGGACGATGGACTTGGGCCGAGATTTGGTTTTTGGGCTTTGGTGTTGATCTTTTGGGCTTGTATTTTGGCCGAGATGTGTGTTTAAGATATAGTTTGAGGGATATTTTTAGAGACATATAAATACTTTATGTTAGTTTATTTTTAGAGAACTTTTGATCAACTTTGGAGGCTAGGGTTTCTTTGGAGAGAGTTTTCTCAAAGGAGCAATCTTTGAACCTCTTGTAAGTTTGATTTTAATTTAATTATGCATTGCTAATTCCTTTGTGTTTGACTAGTTTTTGAAATCACAGATTGCATAATATTGTGAGGTTTGATTGATTCTCATCAACTTGAATAGGTTTTATTCCCTGTGCTTAATTGAATCAGAATTATTCTAGGGTTTTATCAGATTGATCACCTAATAGAATTTCTAGGTTAATTTACAACTAATCTGATCAATGCCCGTTCGGGGTTGATTAGATAAAGTAGCATCTATAATTGTTTGGACCCGTTCGGGCTATTCAGTTGTAGAAGGGAATAAATCCACAAATAACTTAGATGTCTGTTTGCTCTAAGTGTTTGTTTCTATTGATAACTTGATTCGTAAAGCTGTCGTTTAATTGAATCTAGACGTTGTTTTAGGTTGTTAAATGATTAAGGTTGTTTAGACTGTTAGTTCTTTCAACTATTTATGAAGTTCGGGTCATAATCCTTAGTAGGAGTATAATCCACAATAGATTATTCAAGGGAATTGAGAATCAGGAGAATCGATGATCAATAAGCATATCTATGATGGATTTAACTAGTTGAACATATTTCTCTCTTATATATTTACAATCAACTTTTGCATTCATAGTTAGTTTTATTATTGCATATTAGGTTAGATTAATAATTCCAAAAATCCCCCATATTAGTTACTTGGCACTTAAGTAATTACATTCATACACGAGTCTCTGTGGGATCGACCCTTGTTTACCATTCTACTCAGATTGGTTAAGTTAGGATTCTTTGATAGGTAAACGACTGAAAAATACCTCATCAAATTTGGCGTCGTTGCCGGGGACTCGTCGCTATTTGTGTTTATTACTTTTGTGCTGTTTTGGGTGTGAACCTGTTATATGGTTCATACCCGTGCTACTAACTCATCTCCTCTACTTTTTGATCCAGATATTGACAGGACACTCTTCAAGCTAAGGAAGGAAATCTGGAATCACTTTCAGGCCTTACCGTTCTTTCTTGAAGAATCTGACTCTGAATCTGACTCTGCTGAATCTGCTGAGATGGGTGACCAAACTCTGAGACAGTTGACCGCACCAAATCTGACACAACAGCCATTGGCGGTGCAATTCCCTGCTCTCGGTGAGGGAGTCAAGTTTGAGCTGAAATCCGGGTTGATCCACCTTTTGCCTTCATTCCATGGGCATAGTGGTGAAGACCCCAACAAGCATCTTTCTGAATTCCATGCTGTGTGCTCAAGCATGAAGCCTGCTGATGTAACTCATGACCAGATCGCGCTGAGAGCCTTTCCTTTTTCTCTCAAGATCAGGCTAAAGACTGGTTTTACTTCTTGGCTCCGGGAAGTATTGATACATGGGCTAAGATGAAGGAAGCTTTTCTGGAGAAGTACTTCCCTGCTACAAGGCTCAATGATCTGAAAAAGAGAATCAGTAACATCGAACAAGAAGCAAATGAGTCCTTGTACGAGTATTATGAGAGGTTCAAGAGGTTGGTAGCCAGCTGTCCTTTCCATGGCTACACTGATCAAGATTTGATTCTGTATCTTTTCAATGGCCTCTTGGATGATGAGATAAGAATGGTCAATGCAGCTTGCCAAGGTCACATTCTCAACAAAACTCCTGTTGCTGCGTTTGACCTGTTCACACAACTATTTGAGGGCACAAGACAGTTCAGAAAAGAGACTAGCTCAAGAGCTGCAAATTCAGTGGTGACTAATACAAGAATTCAAGATGAAGTCACTGAATTGAAAATGATGATGAAGCAATTGTTGCAGCAAGGTGGTCGACAGCAGGTGAAATCTTGTGAAATCTGCTTTGATAACATGCATCCTTCTGACGCTTGCCCTACACTTCAAGATCAAAACGTTGAGGTGAATGTAGTGGGAGGATATGGACCACCTAGGCCGAGGTATGATCCCTTCTCCAACACCTATAATCCAGGCTGGAGGGATCATCCTAATCTGAGGTACGAAAATTCAAATAATCAGCAATACAATCAGCAGGGTGGCCAAGCTCCATATAAGCCACCTTTTCAACCCCGTCCTCAGGGAGGCAATCAGAATGCTATGTCTACTGAAGATATGATTCGGACTCTTGCACAGACTGTGACTACAATGCAAGGCTCAATGAGCCAATTTCAACAGGAGACCAAGTCTAGCATCCACAATCTAGAGACTCAAGTTAGTCAAATTGCCAATGCTGTAGGCAAACTGGAAGCTAGAGATTCAAGTAAGTTGCCATCTCAGACTGAGCTCAATCCGAAACAGAATGTCAATGCTATTACTCTAAGGAGTGGACGAGAACTTCAAGTAGAGCTCAGGGACGGGCACATACCAATCAGAAGGGGAATAACAGGAGAAAATATCAAGCTGACAGATGAGATTCCAAGTAACTCGTTCGGGGATGAATTGCTCAGCCAAGTTGCTGAAAGCGCGGCCGAGCAATTGACACCCCGCGCAATTGATCCCCAGTTGGAATTGCGCGGGGACGAGGCGGCTGAAAGTGCGGCCGCGCAATCGCCAAGCCGCGCAATTCAGTCTCAGTCGAGATTGCGCGGTTTAGCTACTGAAAGCGCGGCCGCGCAATCTGAGGCGATCCCGAGCAATCTGGACGTCAATGCTGATTCGTCTGAAACTTCTCTGAAGTCTTATGCACCGGTTCCACCCTTCCCAGAGGCATTAAAAGAGACCCGAAAGCTAGAGAACGACAAGGAATTGTTCGAGACGTTCAGCAAGTGTGAGGTAAACATTCCCTTACTTAAACTAATTAAAAGCATTCCTAGATATGCTAAGTTTTTGAAAGAATTGTGCACCATAAAAAGAACTCAAAAGCTAAAAGGGAAACAGAAAATCTCTGTAAGTGAACATGTGTCTGCTGTGTTTCAAAGGCGTATGCCTCAGAAATGCGGTGACCCTGGCATGTTCACTATTCCCTGCATTATTGGTGAGACACAAATTGATAAAGCCATGCTAGATCTAGGTGCTTCAATTAATGTTCTACCTTACTCGGTGTACAAAATGCTTGAATTAGGTCCTCTACAAGAAACTGGTGTTGTGATACAGTTAGCTGATAGATCAAATGCTTATCCTAAAGGAATAGTTGAAGATGTGCTTGTAATGGTTGATAATCTGATATTTCCTGCTGATTTCTATGTCTTAGATATGGACCATGATAAGCATGCTGCACCTATTTTGCTAGGTAGACCTTTTCTGAAAACAGCTAAAACTAAGATTGATGTCTGTAGTGGTTCACTTACTATGGAATTTGACGGGGAAAGGGTAGAGTATAATATTTATGATGCAATGAAATACCCTCCTGAAGATTCCTCACTATGCTTAGTTGATGTCGTAGAGCCACTTGCTCAAGAATTCTTCAATATACATGAATCAGAAGCTTTAAAGTCCACCTTGGAAAATGCTATTATGAATGAAACTGCGGATTTGGATTTAAAGACTGACCTGCAGGAAGTGGTGGCAGAGTTGAATGCTCACTTTGAGCGTCCACTTATGCCACCGGGCTCAAAGCCCGTACCACTAACCTCGCCAAGCGAGAAGCTTTTGCCATCTATTGTGCAGGCACCAACGGTAGAATTGAAGCAGCTTCCAGATCATCTCAAGTACGCTTTCTTAGGTGACGGGGACACTTTGCCAGTAATTATATCCAACAAGCTTAGCAATGAGCAAGAAGGAAGATTAGTGGCAGTTCTGAGGGAGCACGGCCATAGGATGGACCATTGCAGACATTAAAGGGATTAGTCCCTCAACATGTATGCATCAAATTTTATTAGAAGATGAAGCTACACCGTCTAGACAACCCCAAAGAAGACTGAATCCCCCGATGATGGAGGTGGTGAAGAAGGAGGTGCTGAAGCTCCTTCAGGCAGGTATGATCTTTCCTATTTCTGATAGTAAATGGGTCAGCCCAACTCAGGTTGTCCCTAAAAAGGGTGGTATCACAGTGGTTGAGAATCACAAGGGTGATCTCATTCCCACCAGAGTTCAGACCGGGTGGCGGGTGTGTATTGATTATCGCAAGCTGAATGCGGTAACCCGGAAGGACCATTTCCCATTACCTTTTATTGACCAGATGTCGGAACGACTTGCCGGTCGTTCATTCTATTGTCTCTTGGATGGATATTCTGGATATTTTCAGGTAGCCATAGCACCAGAGGATCAGGAAAAGACAACATTCACTTGTCCTTTTGGCACCTTTGCATACCGAAGGATGCCTTTTGGACTGTGCAATGCCCCAGCTACATTCCAACGGTGTATGGTTAGTATCTTTTCTAAGTACATAGAAAAATTTATTGAGGTATTTATGGATGATTTTACAGTCCATGGGAATGATTTTGATTCATGCTTAACTCATTTGACACTAGTGCTTAAAAGATGTGAAGATACTAATCTTGTGCTCAACTCTGAAAAATATCATTTTATGGTAGAACAGGGTATAGTATTAGGTCATGTAGTGTTTTGTAGGGGAATTGAGGTCGATAAGGCTAAGGTTGAAGTAATTCAATCTTTGCCTTATCCTACTAATGTGCGTGAAGTTCGTTCTATTTTAGGCCATGCAGGATTTTACCGCAGGTTTATCAGAGACTTCTCCAAAATTGCCTCCCCCTTATGTGAGTTGTTGAAGAAGGAAGCAGAATTTGAGTTTGGTGATGCATGTAAGACAGCGTTTGATGAGCTAAGACTCCGCCTCACTACAGCTCCCATTATTCAAGCCCCAGATTGGTCTCTCCCTTTTGAGATCATGTGTGATGCCAGTGATTATGCAGTGGGGGCTGTTTTGGGACAAAAGAAGGGCAGGGCATCTCATGTGATTCACTACGCCTCTATGACATTAAATGAGGCTCAGAGGAACTACTACACCACAGAAAAGGAGCTCCTAGCAGTTGTGTTTGCATTGGAGAAATTTCGCTCTTACTTGCTAGGAACAAGAGTCATTGTTTATACAGATCATGCAGCGCTCCGCTATTTGTTAACAAAAAAAGAGGCCAAGCCAAGGTTAATCAGGTGGATCTTATTGCTGAGTGAGTTCAACATTGAGATAAAAGACAAAAAGGGGGCTGAGAATGTGGTTGCTGATCATTTGAGTCGTCTGGTGATGGAAGAACAGAAGAGGCCAGCGAGTTCACCCATTCAGGAGGAATTTCCAGACGATACTTTGTTTGCTATTAAGGTTGTAAAACCTTGGTATGCACACTTGGTTAATTTTCTGGTTACAGGTGAATTCCCACCAACTTTTACAAAAGCTCAGAAGGATAAGTTAAGAAGTGAAGCAAGATACTACATCTGGGATGATCCATATTTGTGGAAACACTGCGCTGATCAGGTAATCCGACGATGTATCCCGGATAATGAGGTAACTTCTATCTTAACTTTCTGTCATAATTATGCATGTGGGGGCCACTTTAGTTCTACCAAAACTGCTAGGAAGGTATTGGATGCAGGATTTTACTGGCCAAGCATTTTTAGGGATGCTCATGGTTTTTGTAAATCCTGTGACCGATGTCAAAGGGTTGGGAACATGTCCCAAAAGAATGAGATGCCTCAAACTCCTATGATTTTCTGTGAAATTTTTGATGTTTGGGGCATTGACTTTATGGGTCCATTTCCCAACTCTTTTGGGAACTATTATATTTTACTTGCGGTGGACTACGTTTCCAAATGGGTGGAAGCGAAGGCCACCAGGACTGACGACTCTAAAGTGGTGACAGATTTCTTGAAGACCAACATCTTTAACAGATTTGGAGTCCCTAGAGCTTTAATTAGTGACAAGGGATCCCACTTCTGTAAGAAGATGGTGAGTGCACTGTTAAAAAAATATCATGTCACACACAGGGTTTCTACAGCATACCATCCTCAGACGAACGGCCAAGCCGAGGTGTCTAACAGAGAAATCAAGTCTATTCTAGAGAAAACTGTGGCACCCAACAGAAAGGACTGGAGTGTTAGGTTGGATGATGCACTATGGGCGTATAGGACTGCTTATAAAACGCCAATTAGGATGTCACCGTTCCGGTTGGTGTTTGTCAAAGCATGTCACCTACCAGTGGAAATTCAACACAAGGCATATTGGGCAGTAAAGAAGTGTAACATGCAGTCAAATGAGGTGGGCGAATTCAGAAAACTTCAACTCCAAGAAGTGATTAGGCTTGAGTCTTATGATAACGCATCAATCTATAAAGAAAAGACAAAAGCCTGGCATGACAAGCATGTTTGGAGAAAGAGTTTCAAAGTGGGTGACAAAGTCCTCTTATTTCATTCCCGCCTGAAGCTATTCCCGGGAAAGCTGAGATCCCGATGGATGGGTCCTTATGTGGTCGCTCGTGTCTATCCACACGGTGCTGTGGACATTTATGACAGTACTACTTGTGCCCTGTCTAAAGTTAATGGTCAGAGACTGAAGCCATACTTTGAAGGATTCAACAACGCCATCATAGAAGAGACGGCTCTAAAAGAGCCGGAACAAGAGCCTTGATATCCTTTTTACGTCAAGCTAATGACGTTAAACAAGCGCTTCTTGGGAGGCAACCCATGTTTTTGGATAGTTTTGTTTTGATTTTTGCATTCTGTTTTACAAATTTTGTTTTTATTAGTTAGTTTAGGTAGAAATAATCCTCAAATTTTAGGAAAACTCGGTAAGCCATGAAGTACAGAAATACTTGGAAGAGGGACAGAAATTGCGTGGCCAAGCAATCTGTAGCCAAGCCGAGCAATGCAGTCTCAGTTGAGATTGCGCGGCTTGGTCTGCTAAAAGCGCGGCCGCGCAATCCTGAGGCCCAAAGCCGCGCAATCCCAACAGGGAGGCAATTGCGCGGCTTCGTCATTGCGCGGCCGCGCAATTTTGTGCGATGCCGCGCAATCGGCCAAATTTCGGGACCCCTTTTAATTAAACCCGAAATTTCTTTCTCCTCCACCCTTACACACGAGCATCCCCTCTTCTACCCCTCTCCATCCTCCATTGAAGCCCAAATCTCAAGCTTTTCTCAAGCAATTTCAAGCGGGATTTCAACCAAAAATCAAACCAACAACATCAACATCAACAAGGATTCAAGTAAGTGTCTCAAATCTCCATTCAATTTCGGTTTTTATCTAGTTAAATCTAGATCTAGGTTTCACTATAAAAACTCGAATTTGACCCCTTTAGGCTCGGATTTAGGCTTAAGTTCTTCACAAAAGTTTGTTTATTGCATGATGCTAGCATAGATTCGTGTTTTATTTAAGCCTTTTGCATAAATCCGAAATTACTCCATAATTTGATTAAAATTTGATTAAATTTTGATTAAATTGTTCTAGGTAGTGGGGGAAGTGAGTGTTTGAGCGATTATTTGTGGAATATTGTTGTGGTTGTCCTTGTCGGGACAACAAAAATTGTGTTTGCTTGGTCCGTTTGTGGTGTTGTGCAGGTTTCTGTAAAATTTTGGTATAAATGGCTCCGAAAAGAAGCAGAAGAGATACTGCATCATCATCCCGAGCCGCTTATGCTCCCCCTGCTGTGGTGGGAGAAAAGACCCAAGAAACTTTAGGGATCAGTTTGGCGAAAAATGAACAAGTGATCCGGTTTGAGCTTTTGAAAGACAGAGAATGGAAAGCAACCAGGTTCATAGACTGGGAGTTGATGAATGCGATCGGGATAGCTCATTTGCTGAATGAGATTGGAGCATACTTGCACATGGGAGAATTCTTGAAGCTGTGTGAACCCACATTCAAGGGGTTAACTTTGGAGTTTCTGAGTACCCTGTCTATTGATTTCAGGGGAGAGGGGAAGATTAAATTCTGGTTAGGGGGAGTTAGTAGGAGGCTTACTTTGAAAGAAGTCAACAGAGTGTTCGGTTTTTTCAACTTCCCTTCTACTACGGATATGGTGTTTACTGAGACAGGGGCAACATGGGTTGATCATCATTTCTGGAGGCAAATTATAGGGAAAGCCAAATATGAGCCTTCTAGAGAAAAAGCATCTCCCATCACTCACCCCGCCATTAAAGTATTTCAGAGATTCATTGGTAGCACCATGAATGCGCGAGGTGATGGGGGAAACAACTGTCCTAAGAAAGATGTAGATGTACTGGCAGCCTGTCTGAAAAAGAAGAAGATGAACATGGGATCTATGCTGATGAACCACATGTACCATGTGGCAAACAAGGGTGGAGGAGCTATCTGTATTGGTGGGATTGTGACCCATCTGGCTAAACACTTTGGAGTTGATGTGAGTAGGTTACAGGTTGACATTCCACCTGTGCCTATTGATTTTACGATGCTGAAGAAGATGGGAGCACTCTTCATTCACAGGAACTCTTATTACTGGGCGATTGGGGATTCTGGATGAGTAATGAAGCTTCCTGATAGGAGCCGAGTGAGGATTGGAGATAACCCAGCTAACTGGTTCATTGATGTTCGAGATGGTGATTTGAGTGTTACCGACGTCAGGGGCCCAGTTAGGGGTAAGAACAAGGCCCCAATTATTGTTGAGGAGTCTGAAGAGGAGGACATGGATGAAGATTTCACTATGGCTGAGGAAGAAGAAGAAGGTGAAGAGGAAGAGTCCGCTGAGGCTGAAGACACAGAGGAGGAGGAGGAGTCTGAGGAGGAGACCCAGCAGCAGCACTTTGATCCATCTATACCAGTTGGAGGTGATACACATTACAGTCAGATGCTGGAGATGATGAGACAGATGCAGTTGGAGAACACGCAGCGCTACAACAGTATGACATCTCACATCGATCAGGGTTTCCAGGACATGCGTGGTTATGTGGATCAGAGGTTCACATCATATCAGACTCATCAGGATCAGCAGATTGCTGCATTTCAGGCCCGCCAGGATGAGCAGTTCAGACTGCTCAACACTAGATTGGATGACTGGAGTTCAGCGGGCTATCCTCCTCATCAGTCTTATCCGCAGTACGCTTTTCCAGATCCGCCGTATCCTCAGTTCCCACCATATCAGCCACCACCAGCTCAGCAGATTCCACCATATTATCCACCACAGCCAGAGGTTCATCCGGAGTACCAGCCACCACCACCACAGGATTTTCCGCCTTATTACCCGGACAACTAGAGTTTTGTGAGTTTATCTCTTTCCTTTACTTTTTATTATACTTCGGGGACAAAGTATGTTTTAAGCATGGGGGAAGGGAATTACTTGTTTGCATTGCATATAGTTTGCATCAGATTAGGTCATATTTAAACTTTTTGCATGCATTGATTAAAATTCTAAAAATGAAAAAAAAATTTAGAAAAATTCGGAAAAAATACAAAAATATTGCATTTAGGTTCTTATTTCCCCATTGTTTGATACCTCTTGTGTTTCTAAGTTAAGTATAAGTTCTAACCCATGATTTGCATGATTTACTGAAGTTGATATGATATAAGCATGATCACTGATTAAATGACTTGATTATAGGATGGAGCATGTATTTAGCTTGAGTTTTAGATTCATTCTGAAGTTCTAGACAAAACAATTAGCCTTGTGAGATTTGATTTTTGGCCTTTCATGATATATTTGTTCTTTACATGCTTGAGTGTATCACCATGATTATCTAGCTCTAGAACTTGCGTTAATACTCTATTTTGAGGCTGCTTTATATGATTGAATGCATAGCATTAAAGTGATTGAGGCAATGTTTCTTAATAGCCTATTATTTCCCTTGCTACCCTACAAGATCCATGTTTTTGACACCCCACTTATTTGAGCCTTAAGCCTATTTTTATTTGCTCCACAAAATGATCCATAGCCGAATAAGCTTGACCCATAATCCGGGATTTAGGACTTTAGGTTTTGGTTGTATTGTGTGAGTTTGATGTAAGTATGGGGGAGTTGGATGAAAAGTAAGGGAAAAAGAGGAAATAAACTCTTGTTTTCAAAGTGAAAAAAAAATGAAGATAAAGTATGTTGCAAAATAAGCAAAAGAAAAAGTGCTTAAATGTTATTAGTCTTCATTAGCAAAAGCAAGAAAGAGTTGAAAAGAGGCAAAAGAAGAAAAAAAAAGAAAAAAAAGAAAGTAAAGTGTTTGAATGTAAATGTAATGAAGTTGGTAGAAAGAAGTGTGGAAGAAGTTGAGAAGGAAGTGTTGAGTTGGGTTTAGGATTAGTTCTTTATCCCGGATTTAGCACCACAGGCCAAATATTATCCCTTCCAAATTTCTCTGTACCTTGGCCCCATTACAAGCCGGAAAAAGACCTCATGATTTTTGTTATGTATTTGATCCCCAACGGTGGAGATTTAGAACTCTGATGCAAGCATATGGTAGTCTAGTTTTCATTGGTTGATTTTGAGTGAAACACGTCCTTTATACACTTGAGTGTTGAGTGCAAAACACAATTTCCTTGGTGAGGTCTAGAATGAATGAATGGTCTTTACTTTTTGCTAGTCATAATGCATGCTGAGAAGTCTTGGTTGAGTTTTTAATTACATGAGAAATGTTTGTTTGACTTGAGACGGATGTGAGATTGCATTTCTATGGTGTGATTGGATTTATGTCTTGCTTGAGGACAAGCAAGGGTTAAGCATGGGGGAATTTGATAGCTCGCATATATGAGTAGTTTAGATGCATGTTTTATATATGTTTTGGTTAGGTTTTGGTTAGTTTTTAGGTAGTTTTTAGGTTTTTGTGTTGTCGGGTATTATGCGCTGGTTTGCTCGGTTTTACAGGTTTTTAGGTTCAAGAGCAACAGCGGGGCGAGTGCAGATGGAACATGGTGGTGATGGACGAGATGGACGAGGCTAAGGGAGCAAGGAGGCACTAGGATGAAGAGTCAAGGCAAGGAAGATCGAGCCAAGAAGACAAGCAATTGCTCGGGATCCAACCCGCGCAATCTTCCCGAGCAATCTCGACTGAGTGACAATTGCGCGGGGTGGATATTGCGCGGCCGCGCAATGCATGCCGATGCCGCGCAATCCGGCGTTTCTCACGGACGATGGACTTGGGCCGAGATTTGGTTTTTGGGCTTTGGTGTTGATCTTTTGGGCTTGTATTTTGGCCGAGATGTGTGTTTAAGATATAGTTTGAGGGATATTTTTAGAGACATATAAATACTTTATGTTAGTTTATTTTTAGAGAACTTTTGATCAACTTTGGAGGCTAGGGTTTCTTTGGAGAGAGTTTTCTCAAAGGAGCAATCTTTGAACCTCTTGTAAGTTTGATTTTAATTTAATTATGCATTGCTAATTCCTTTGTGTTTGACTAGTTTTTGAAATCACAGATTGCATAATATTGTGAGGTTTGATTGATTCTCATCAACTTGAATAGGTTTTATTCCCTGTGCTTAATTGAATCAGAATTATTCTAGGGTTTTATCAGATTGATCACCTAATAGAATTTCTAGGTTAATTTACAACTAATCTGATCAATGCCCGTTCGGGGTTGATTAGATAAAGTAGCATCTATAATTGTTTGGACCCGTTCGGGCTATTCAGTTGTAGAAGGGAATAAATCCACAAATAACTTAGATGTCTGTTTGCTCTAAGTGTTTGTTTCTATTGATAACTTGATTCGTAAAGCTGTCGTTTAATTGAATCTAGACGTTGTTTTAGGTTGTTAAATGATTAAGGTTGTTTAGACTGTTAGTTCTTTCAACTATTTATGAAGTTCGGGTCATAATCCTTAGTAGGAGTATAATCCACAATAGATTATTCAAGGGAATTGAGAATCAGGAGAATCGATGATCAATAAGCATATCTATGATGGATTTAACTAGTTGAACATATTTCTCTCTTATATATTTACAATCAACTTTTGCATTCATAGTTAGTTTTATTATTGCATATTAGGTTAGATTAATAATTCCAAAAATCCCCCATATTAGTTACTTGGCACTTAAGTAATTACATTCATACACGAGTCTCTGTGGGATCGACCCTTGTTTACCATTCTACTCAGATTGGTTAAGTTAGGATTCTTTGATAGGTAAACGACTGAAAAATACCTCATCAAATTTGGCGTCGTTGCCGGGGACTCGTCGCTATTTGTGTTTATTACTTTTGTGCTGTTTTGGGTGTGAACCTGTTATATGGTTCATACCCGTGCTACTAACTCATCTCCTCTACTTTTTGATCCAGATATTGACAGGACACTCTTCAAGCTAAGGAAGGAAATCTGGAATCACTTTCAGGCCTTACCGTTCTTTCTTGAAGAATCTGACTCTGAATCTGACTCTGCTGAATCTGCTGAGATGGGTGACCAAACTCTGAGACAGTTGACCGCACCAAACTCATTTGATTAATGATTGGTTTAAGAAGAAGAAAGATGAGGCCTTAGCTGCCTCCACAAAACCACAAAATGGTACCTCTGCCATTGTTGGGTCACACCTTTCCTATCCTGTTGAATTGTTTATGTGCTCACATCATGTTAATTCTGATCATGATGCATGGATACTTGATTCTGGTTGCACCATGCATGTTACACCTCATAGACATATCTTTGATTATCTGCATCTTTGTGATGAGGGTGAGGTTAGGTTGGTGATCATTCTTCTCTTAAGATCAAGGGTGTTGGTACTTTTCCTTTTAAAATGCATGATGGTGTTGTTAGAATCCTCCAAAATGTTAGGTGGGTACCTAACTTATGGAGAAATTTGTTGTCTGAAAGCATGTTTGATGACCTTGAGTGTCACATCCACACCCATAATGGAGTCAGGAATGTCTCCAGAAATGGGAAAGTCCTTGTAAAAGGAAGTAAAAAACGTGGCATTTATCATGTCATCGGTTCTCCTATCATGACCATGTCCTCTGAAGTGAATGCATGTATGAGTATTGATTCCACCAAGTTGTGGCATGCTAGGCTAGGTCATATAGGTAACAAGGGATTGCATTATCTGTTCAAGAATGGATATATAAGTCAAAAATCCTCTAATTTGAGCATGTGTGAAAAATGTGTGTTTGAGAAACTTGCTAGAACTCCCTTCTCCAAATCCAAATTTGTTGCTCAAAAGCCACTTGAGTATGTGCAATGCAGGCCTATGGGGACCTGCCCAAGTGGATACAGTTGGTGGCAAGAAATATTTCTTGTCATTGATTGACCACTATTCCAGGAAGGTTTGGGTGCACTTACTGAAAGCTAAAAGTGAAGCTTTTGACATGTTTAAATATTGGAAACAAACTGTTGAAGGCCAGTCTTAGTTCAAGGTAAAATGCCTTAGAACTAACAATGGACTTGAGTGTTGCAATCATGCTTTTGATGCTTTCTACCATGAAAATGGCATTAAGAGGCACTTAACTGTGCCTGACACACCTCAACAAAATGGCATTGCTGAGAGGATGAACATGACTTTGCTTGAAAAGGCAAGGTGTCTTCTAATCAATGATGAGATGAAACATTCCCTCTGGGGAGAGGTTGTGACTACAACTGCTTACTTGATTAATAGATCCCCTTGCTCTGCCATTGGCTTCAAAACTCTACAAGAACTGTGGAGTGGAACCAAACCCACCATCTCACATCTGAGACCTTTTGGATGCACTGCCTATGCTCTTAATAACGCTGGGAAGTTAAACCCAAGAGCTCAAAAGTGTGTGATACTAGGACACCCTGAAGGGGTAAAAGGCTATAAATTGTTGCTCATACAGCCTGGTGGCTATAGAGTGATAGTTAACATGGATGTCACTTTCAATGAAAGTGACTTCCATTTCAAAAATGTTCTCACATCTTCCCCTGAGCACTCAAACAGGTTTGAACAAGTTCATACTCCATTCTATGTTGCTTCACCCTCAAATGAGTTATTTGATGAGATAATCTCCATCTCATTTTGGACACTCTGAAAATTCTGGCATTGGTTTTTCTAATGAGCACTTAAATGCTCAAACAAGTACTGAAGAGCACTTAGTTGTTCAACCTCACCATCATGGTGGGTAGGTCAGTTCACATCCTTCTTCATCTTCCCCATCTATGCATGAGCCTCTGCTTGATGATGTGCATGATTCTGTGCCTGATTTACATGATGATTTGCATGATGTTGATGACTCTGTGCATGATGTTGATGATTTTGTTGAGGATTTACCCTTTGATGAGGTGCCAAACTTGAATAATTATCAATTGACTAGAAATAGGGCCCCTAGGGTTAAAATTCCAAACAAAAAGCATGTGAACAATGTTGATGAGTTTGCTTTCATAATTGCTGATGTTTTAAATGCTTATACTCCTGACTTGTTTGAGCATGCTATCAAATGTGTTCATTCTGATTTGTGGTTGAATGCTATGAAAGATGAAATTAAATCCATGCATGACAATAAGACTTGGATTCTGGTTCCCAAACCTAAGAATTCAAGAGTTATTGATTGCAAATGGATTTATAAACTCAAAGAGGGAGCCATTGCTACTGATCCACCTAGATACAAAGCTAGGCTAGTAGCAAAAGGCTTCTCTCAAAGAGAGGGGGAAGATTATCATGACATTTTTGCTCCTGTTGCTAAGTATAAAACCATGAGATTAATGCTTGCTGTTGTTTATGACCTTGAAGTTGAGCAAAAGGATGTTAAAACTGCTTTCTTGCATGGTGATCTTGATGAAACCATTTATATGAAATAGCCTAAGGGTTTTGTTGATCCTTCAAAGCCTAATCATGTATGCTTGTTAAAGAAATCCATATATGGCTTGAAGCAATCACCTAGGCAGTGGAATATAAAGTTTGACAAATGCATGAAATCTTTAGGGTTCAAGTCTAGCAAGTATGATTCATGTTTGTACTTTAAGCATGTCAAGTCTGCTTTGCCCATTTATGTCTTGCTTTATGTTGATGATATGCTTTTGATTTGCAAATCCATGTCTAAAATCAATGATGTAAAGAGTGCCCTTAGAAAGAACTTTGACATGAAAGACCTAGGTTATGCTCAAATGATCCTAGGCATTAAGATTGTTAGGGATAGGTCTAAGAAACAAATCATGCTTACTCAATCTGATTATTTGCATAAGGTGCTTGATAGATTCCATGCTTTAAATGCCAAACCCTCCTTCATGCCCTTAGGAGGGCACCTTGACTTGACAAAAGCCAAGCTGCCTCTCTCCAAGAAAGAGGAGGGAAGAATGTTTTCTATCCCCTATGATGCTGCTGTTGGGTCAGTTATGTATGCCATGATTTGCACCGGACCTGATCTTGCTTTTGCCATTAGTGTTCTGAGTAGATATATGTCTGAGCCATGTGAGAAACATTAGCATGCTATGAAATTTTGTTTGAGATACATTGCTGGTACTGCCAACTTTGGTGTGCTCTATGGTGTTCATTCCTCTCCTTCTGAACTCTATGGTTATGTTGATTCTGACTTTGCAAGCAATAAGGACACTAGAAAATCAACCACCTCATATGTCTATACTTGGTGTGGAAATTGCATCTCTTGGAAGTCTCAACAGCAGTCTATTGTAGCTCTATCCTCCACTAAGGCAGAGTACATAGCTGCTACTAAAGCATCCAAAGAGGCAATATGGCTCCAAGGACTGTTGAGGGAGATTGAAGGCAAAAACTATATGTCCAAATTGCATATGGACAGTCAGAGTGCTCTTATGTGTGCAAAGATCCTATGTACCATGAAAGGACCAAAAATATTGATGTGAGGTACCATTTCATCAGACAAAAGGTAGCACAGAAAGTTATTCTGGTAGAAAAGATTGATGGTAAGAAGAATCCTGCTGACTTTGGCACCAAGATTGTTACAGCTGACAAATTTAATTATTGCAGGGACTTTCAACACTTGATTGAACCAGAACAGAGCTGAGAAGGGTACAATGGGCCGGTGATAGAAAGACTGTAAGACCAGGGATCAACAAAACAAGGATACAAGTTTTACTATTGATGTAAACATAGGAATTAGGAGGGCAAATTGTAGAGTTGTATGTATTATGCTTGTAATCTCCTAAGTTTGGACTATGGACTTGTAATGTGTATAATCTGGTGTATGTGTGTATGTTGTTGAGTTGGGCCATCTTTCGCTGGAGGCAGTATTGGGCCAAACGGCCCAATACTTGTTCACCCGAGAGAGCCCAATACTCGACAGCCTGTGCTCATCACTAGAACAACGTCGTTTGAGGCTTAGGGTTGACGCGTGCCATATAAAAGCATGCTTTCTCCTTCTTTGCCTCTCGTTGGATCAAATTCAAAGAGCTCTCTAGGGTTTCTTCTTGAAGCGTCTCCTCGGCCTTGCTTGCCTGAGCTCGACGCCGGCGACCCGAGCTCCCTCTGAAATCCAAACAAAGGAAGAGTGAAGACGAGAGCTCCTTGGAGACCTTAGTGGTTGTTCGACTTGTTCGAGTTGTGCTTCTCTAAACTTGCTTCACTCTCTCCGATTACTTGCTTTACATTTCAGTTCTTTTTGCCCTCTAAACTCCCCTTGGATCTCTGGCATTTCGATTGAGGCTCAAAAGCTTAATAAAATCGTTTGGTTGTTTCGCTTTTGATTTCTGTTTTTCTTGAGTTCCTTTCGTTACTTTCGCACTTCAACTGGTCTTAGCTCCTCAGAATTTACGGTTCATCGGTCTAGATCGAAACGGTTGAACATAGAGACGGACCTAGGGGGACATGAGGAGACTCATGCTCCTCCTTTAATCGGGTTTGTTATTAAATTGTGTTTTGATGTAAGACTAAATATGAGTAAATTAAAAATTTTCTATTATGTAATATGAAAATAAATTACTCTAGATGGTTGAGTATTCAATTTTGTAAGCAATTCATCAAGATTCATTTCTCCATAGCTCTATTTTAGTTTTTTTCATTCATATTTAATGCTTATGTACTCATTTTTATTATCAAGTAAGTATCATATACAATATAAAATAAAATTTTGTTGATAAATAAGTATCAATTTGTTTATATTTTAGAGTAATGATTAACTAAACACGTCGTCAAATAATATTGTCAAATATATTATAACCCTCCTTTCATTCCGTTCTGCGTCCATCTTTGGTTGAACACCCTAATAAAATATGCTAAAAATATGGCTTTGTAATGTTAGTATTTTATGTAGTAGTATTAATAATATTAAACCAATTATTTCTTTGTATGACGTAAATTATTACTTATTACGATTTAAGTGAAATTAAAAAGTTGATATAAGAAGTTGAAAACCAATGTATTCATGATCCATCAGACAGGTTCTATAAACTACCATTCTGTCATACAAAAGTAGAGTGGTCAATTTTATCCAAAAAAAACCAGTTGTGAATTTGGGCTTTTACAAGCTGGGCTCCGTATCCACGACAAGCCCAAATCTATTTCCGAGTCGGGTAAAAATTCCAGCAATCAATTTGGGCTTATTGTAAACTGCTGTGATTGATGCCTGTTAACCATGCATGCACTTGTTGAGCGTGCGGAGTTTACTCAAACCAGTGACGTTTGACGTAGCAAAAACACGTGGGAGAGATGCCATTTATATTGCAACTATGAACTATTTTAAAAAATAGACTTGTACAATTCGGGCCAGCCCGCTTAAAACACGGGCTTGGACATTGGAATTAGCCCAAAAGGCCCGGCCCGGCCCATATATATTATATATATAATTTATATTTTATAATAATATTAATATATTATATCATTAATTATTTCTGCATATAAATACTTGCAATTTATATTATATCATTAATTTATATTTTAGTTGTTATCTAGTTACAATTTAAAGGTTTAGCAAATGAAATTTTGCATAGGTTATTATTAATATAATTTTTTTGTTCATCTACTTGCAATTTTTATTGAAATTTTGGACATGATTTGTGGGTCGGGCTAGCCCGTGGACGACCCAGCCCGTGTTTGTGGACGGGTATGGACAAAAAAATAGGCCCGAATTACCAGGCCGGGCTTTGCCCGGCTCGTTAATGTGGACAAAAAAAACATTTGGCCCGGCCCAAACTCGCCCATGTACATGTCTATTAAAAAACTACTGTAAAAAAGTGCTCAGCCCCAAAATATAGAAATCGGTTTATCAAAAAAAAAATAGAAATCGGAAATCGGTTTATCGAAGGTTTCATCCCCAATTTTACACGGGTTTCACCCAAGACAAAAACAATTATTTAAATTATTTTAAAATTAAATTAAATTAATTTTTTGGGTTGGTTTAGAGTAAACAAATAAATATTTAACTAAAATTTTATTTTTATTGTGTTTGATATTGTAGTGTTGCTAATTTTGACGAAAAATATTATAATCGTCGGAAATCCGAAATTAGTCAAATATAAAAATTATTATTTTTGAATATTAATATTATCTCAATTACCATGATCAATTACACCTTTGTTTGAATACTAATATCATGGATTCCATGAGTCAGTCTCATTGATATTTATAACTTGATGTCCTTGCTTGAATATTAATATTACTATCTTTGTTTCTCAATCTAAGTCTTTATTTGATTTTGCATAGGAATTAAGACAAGTTTAAAATGGAAAAGATATTAATTTAATGATTGTTTTTTATCACATGAACTATTAACACTTTAACCACTAGAAATAACTTAAATACCTTTTAGAGTTGGAATGTTAAGTAAATTAAATAAAATATTAACCTATTTTAAAAAGTTTTATATTAAATAAGGAAAGGAATAACTTAAATACCTTTTAGAGTTAAAAATGACTTACATTGCAAAGTGGAGGGAGTATGTCAATTACCATGATCAATCTATAACTATATATTAAAGTTGTTCCTTTTTGAGCCACTAGAACGATTCTGACCCCACCTTATAATTACAAAATTAATTTTTATTCCTAATGTTTTAACTTTTTCTATTAAATTCTTCTTTAACTATTTAAATCTATCTTTAACATCAAACAAATATCAATTTAGTATAACGATATCTTTTGAACACTTTCTTATACAAGTATTTAAGATTAAAGATAAAATATTTTAGAATAAATATAAATCTTTTAGCATATATCTTTTGACGAATTTATTTATAGATATATAATGATTTTCTTTTATATAAAATTAATGATAAATATTTATAATTTTAAAGTTCATAAAAATAGATAATAAAATATTTAATAGATGTATTAAAATATTTAATAAGCCCTAAATTTACGTAAATAAAAAGTAATAAAATGTGAAGAATATAATATTTGATAAAAAAAACTATACATTCTGAAAGCAATAAATTACTTATATTAAAATTTACATTATATTTTTATTTATTAATATCCGATTTATAATGTCTATAAAATATCGAATCGTAGTCTTACATGGTATGACGGATAAAACTAGTTACAATATAAAACATTTCTTCCTTTGGCTGACCCAATCGCTTTCTTTTCGTGTGAGAAGAGGAATGGAATATGATTAAATTATACCAATTATGTCATAGGTGCCAAAAAATTCCAACAACTTTACAAAGGACCACACGCTAATATAAGTTTATGGTATAGTGTCCATATAATCCTCAACTATAATTTACAATTATTAAATTAGAACTAATTAATTTACAACTAATTATGTAAAAAGAGAAGAACAATCAGCGAAACAGGATTCCAAACCCCAAATTTTTGATGCAAATGCTTACAAACCTAACATTACATGTTGATGTACCCTAGACTTGTCCAATCTCCACTCCTCTCCCCCAGCTATCATCATTCACCACCAAAAAAGGAAAACCAAGACGAATCAGTCCATCACATAAATCATAAATGGCACTTTTACTTCTTTACAACTATTTTCTATACTCCCTACTTCATTCTAACTTCCTTTTTTATTCAAATGGAGCTTTATTTTTTCCTGCACAACGGTAGAAACACAAACACACATCAAATATCCCTTGAAGTAGTTGCATTGCAGGATCTTGGTTGCCGTAGTGTCTCTATCAATGTCTCCGCCTGTTCCATACACCACCTCAACTAATTAATTACTCCACTAATTATCAATGGCAAAACAAAGTATGTTATTCTTATCTCCAATCCATTTAATTGACCATATGTTTCATTACCACGTACTGATTGTGACTTTTACATTAAATTCCAGAACACGAACAACTTGGATTTGAATTAAGATTGAAAATCAACTAAAAGCTCTGAAGATAGCCCCTTAACTCATAATTAGGTGAATTTTTCAAGTGATAAAACTGCTAGAAATTTCAAGAATTGACATTTCATTTTTGGTAAAATAAGTCTCCTCCACTCTGATCTTCCTTGTCCACCAACAAAACACCACCACCACCACCACCATTCCATTCATTTTATGGATTTGATCAATTCTTAACTGACAGGAGTGACAGGTTAATCGTAATTATGCTCTTTGCATTGTTGAATGTTCATAACCATAATTAATAAAAACAAATACAGTACTGTAGTAATTACCTTCTTCTTGGCCCGGGCGGTTCCGGACTGCGCCAGCGCGACCAACGGCGGAATGGCACCCTCACGAGCCACCATCTTCCGATACAAAACCGCTCCCTCGCAGAGCTGCAAAAGCATGGCCGCCGCTATCTCCTTCTGCCTAGGAGATCCAACCTCCAGCAGCTCCACCAGCACCAGAATCCCTCCTTCCTCCACCGCCGCCGCCCTCGCCTCCTCTGCCGACAACAACAAGCTCAAAACGAACGCCGACTTATCCACCATGCTCGACTCGAAGTCCGCCATCAATTCGATCAGCGGCCTCGTGATTCCCGCCTTAACCGCCCTCAATTTGTTCTCCTTCACCGAGCAGAGGGAGTAGAGCGCGGTGCACGCGTCCTTCTTCCCCCTCAACCCTCCCGTTTCCAGAAGCTTCACCAAGGGCGGAATCGCGCCCGATCGTCCAATCGCGATCTGGTTCTGCTCGATCTGCGAGAGCCGGAGCAGAGCGCAGGCGGCGTTCTCCTTCGCCGTCGCGGTCCCCTCCCGCAGCGCCGTCGCCAGCGGCTTGATTGCTCCGCAATCGGCGATCAGCTCCTTGTTCTCGTCGCAGAGCGAGAGATTGAGGATCGCGGTGACGCCGTACTCCTGAAGCTGGAGATCGGCGGACGAGATGAGCGAGATGAGCGGGCCGACGGCGCCGGCCCTGGCGATCTTGATGCGATTCTCCGGCTTGTTCTTGGCGAGGAGGCGGATTTCCATGGCGGCTTGCTTCTGGTCGTCGATTGAGGTGGAGCGGAGGTCGGATATGAGGTGGCGGATGAGTTCGTCGGCGGCGTTGGGGTCTCCGGCGGCGCAGGAGAGCCAGAGGTGGCGAGTGAGAGCGGAGGGGGTGGTGAACTCGCCGGATTGGTCGCTGCTGCATTCGCTGAAGGCGGAGGAAGAGTCGTCGGCCATGTAGGTGAACTGAAATTGAGTACCGTCCGTCTTCATGGCCGGGAAAAATCCGTCAATGTCCAAATGATTTGAAAATGTACTCTTGAAATTTAATGGGGGGTCACTGCTTGGTTTTAGATTCGGAAGAAAAGAGCAGGGAAACCGGAAAAAAGGTGAAAAAGAAATATTTTCAAAAAGAAGGACAAAAAAAGGTGAAAAAGAAAGTGGGATTGGGAAGACGCGATGATGGAGACTCGCCTGGAGAACAGCGATACTCGGCTTCTATGAATGCGAACTTTTTTTCCTCTTAGGAATTCCGATCTTAAGAAATGACAATCCTTTAGATTTGGAAAAGTAATGGATATTAAGAAAGGAATTTAAAATGATCGTAAAACAAGTATTGTAAGAGCAAAAAATATATAAAAAAAACTCAACTTCTTAAAAACCATGCAAATAAATAAAATAAATCTAGTTTTGGTAATACCTTCTCACACCTTACGAAAATAGATGTAAAATTAATTAATACCCCAAGCGAAATTATTTACATACCAATTTGACAAGTTATTTCAAAATAATACCATTTAACTTTAGATCAAGAAACAAGGCATGAGCCTCTGCTATAACTGTCAAAAGCTGACCCGATCCGCAAATCCGATCCGAACTGCCCGAAAATTTTAAGTTCAAGACCCGAAAATCTGAACCCGAAATGCGAAGTAAACCGAAACCTGATAGACCCACAACCCGTTGGGTTGAAACCCGAAATCCGTTGGGCTGACAGATTTAGTATATTTATAAAATGTATAAATTTTATTCTAAAAAATATAATATATTTTATTATTAAAATACATAAAAATAATAAATTATTATTTAATATTATTATTTAATTAAAAATCTTTTTAATAGTCATGAAACATTCTATGTTTTTGACTCGCTGGTCAACCCGACCCGTCCGAAAACCTGCATCGACCCACCCCGGTTTAACCCATGATCCGTAATGACCCGAATCCAAAATGATGGAACTTAAACCCGACTCGACCCGATTGACAGATCTAGCCTCTGCGGATTTTGAATTTTATTAAAGCTTAGAGTTGATCATCGAGATCCTACGACATCGTTATTCAATATATGAGAAATAGAAATAGGAGTATTGGAACTTGACATAATAGCCATTTGTGCAAGCTTGTCCGCCATTGTATTAGCTGACCACCGAATATGAATGAGCTTGATTTCCCATTGTGGTCACTTGATTAAAACTTGACATTGCTCGATCAAAGCAAGGTTAGGGTGAGCAAGTAATCCATCATGCTTGAGCAAATTAAACGCAATTAAGGAATCCGTCTCAACTATTAAACGAGTAAGACCCAAAGTTGATGCCATAATGTAATAAATAGGGTTATCCGGTTTAGTGGTGGGGTTATCCTATTGTTAATTAGAGCGGATAACTAACTATTAGGTTGTTAAGGAGTGTTTGAGAGTTTGTTGTGAGTACCGGTGGGCTTTATTAGTTCTGTAACTCTCTGAGAGAGGGATTATCGAAGTAATGAATGAATTTTCTCCCTAATTGCTCTAATATTTCTCCTCTCACCTCATACTCTAACTGAATTTCTCATCTTCTTCTTACTTTCTAGTTCGTGATTTAGGTCTGTTATGTGACAAATTTGGTATCAGAGCTCCTTTGGATCCTTATCAATGGCAGAAGGTACGAGATTGAAGACCATGGAGATGCAAAGTCATCAATTACAGCAATTTGTTGAAGCGACTCGGCAATTCAGTACTGAAACAAGGCAAAAACAAGATAGTCATCAAAAAGCGATCGAAGAACTTGGAGTACAGCAGCAGCGATCGATAGATGGGTTGGGTCAGAAAACTAAAAGTCAGTTCAAAGAATTGGTTGACATGATGAGCTCTCTTCGATCCATTGTTCTTGGCAATCAGTTGTCGGATTCAAGGTCAACACAAATCTTGATCGATAATTTGAGGCATTCAATGTTGAATCTAGTAACGCCACAACCTTGTTTGGGAGGGAAAGGTGTTCTTGGATTTGGATCGAGGCTGAATTCAGTTGAGACATGCAAAGAAGCTGGTGGTGGAAGAGGTCCGATACATCAATTTCAAGAAAACATGGATATGAGTTCTTCCTGGGGTACGGAATTCCGAGAAAAATCGATTCCCTAAGATCGATTTTCTGCATTTTGATGGTGACAATCCAAGAAGTTGGATTCAGAAGTGCGAGAAATATTTTACAATCCAGGAAGCTCAACGCGTGGAAATTGCAGCGATGTATGTGCAAGGCTGAGCGGATGTATGGCTACAAGGGTTTCTGATGCAGAGATCACATGTAACTTAGGAGGATTTCAGAGAGGCAATTTGCACCAGGTTTGGGGAAAGACATGGATCGGATATTGTTGAGGAATTTAATAAGCTTGAACAGAAAGACGATCTTGATGAGTACATTGAGAAATTCGAGGAGCTGAGAGCATGTATGTTAGGATACAATTCACAGTTTCCAGAAGCTTATTTCATTTCGAGTTATATCAAGTGGGCTTCGAAGTGAGATTAAGTCTTTGGTTAAACTCAGTCGTCCTAATTCGTTGATGGAAGCTTTTGAACAGGCTAAGTTGCACAATAATGCAGTACAAGCAATTGTGAAACTAAGTAAACCAGCATGGAAGACCACATCAGCATCTGTGGGTTTTAACAGAAATCAGAGTTATGAAGCAAAGAATACAACTCGATTGCCAGTTTTGACTCTATCAAATAACTCAGCTGTGTGTAATGTCAAGCATCAATGGAGTGCAAATAGTTCAGGAAATGAGACAAGGGAAACTAGGAGAATGGCTGGTCTTTGTTACAAATGTGGTGACAAGTATTTTGTTGGTCACAAGTGCAAAACACAAACATTACATAGTCTGTTAGCTGAATAGATTGGAGATTTTTCGGGAGAAATGAAATCATTGGAATTGATTGATGAGGAAGTGGTTGAAAATGAAGAGGTTGGTCCAGAAGTTTATGTTCATGCTCTTACGGGTAGCAGTCCCTTGACAACAATCAAGATAGGGGTCAGTCAGAGGAAAGAGTTTAACTATCTTGGTGGACAGTGGAGCTACCCACAACTTTATTGATCAAAGGATGGTTACAGAAACTAATTTCCAACTCCAGACAACATCTCTGATGGAGGTATCTTTGGCAAATGGTCATAAATTGTACAATCAACAGGTGTGCAAAGGCTTCAGTTGGGAGATGCAGAATCATGGCTTTGTGTTTGATCTGAGGGTATTGAAATTAGGTGGATGTGATTTGGTGTTGGGTGGAGATTGGTTAAGGGATTTTAGCCTTGTGCTTTTTGACTTCAAAACACTCAAAATTTCTTTTCGGAGTTACTAAGGAAGCAAGTTTGAAGAGCATGAGTGGATTGAAGTTGCATAAGCTGATAAAAAAAAAGAGTACCAATGTTGATTACTCAATTAGCTTAGTTTTTTTCATTAGAGAATATGTCCACTCAAATTCCTGAGGAAGTCAATAAGCGGTTGGTCCAGTATGAAGACGTGTTTGAAGAACCAAAGTCATTACCTCCACAACGGGGCCATGAGCTAGACCTGGGTCACGGTTCAGGTGAACCGGCGAACCGCCGGTTCAAAAACCGGCAGGAATCGGCGGTTCCGGTTTATGAATCGGCCGGTCCGGTTACCCCCGATATCGGTTCCGGTTTGACCCCCCGGAAACCGCCGAACCGGCGGTTCCAAAACCGGGAACCGACAGTTCCGGTTTCCCCGGTTCGAACTGCCGGTTTATGGAGTAACGACTATTTTTTTTAAACGAAAGACGAAACCGCGACCGCAGCCTGAGACCCGCGATCATGGTTATTTCAACAGAAAGCTCGGTTTTGAGCCAAATTCAAAACCGCGACCGCGAGTCTCGAGCCATGGTCGTGGTATGGAAACCGCGATCGCGGCCCTCAAGGCCGTAGTCTCAGTTTTGGATAAAAAGCCAACGACTAGTTTTTAACGGCTAGTTTCCAACAACTAGTTCAAATTTCCAACGGCTCTTTGATAAATTTACCTATAAATATCTACTAAATGATCTCATTCCCACTCACACTACCAGTCTCTCTCAAGTTTACAAAGCTCTCTCAATGCTCAATCTTTACTAGTTTTTACAAATTGCAATTGCTTTCCTAATTGTTGTATTAAAAAATTAGCACAATTATCCTTATATCTTATTGCTGAATTACATATTTGTTTACCATACTTTACTAGTTTACTCTTTTTGCTTACTTCTTTAGTTACATTTTAAGAAAATGGAAGGATTTCTTAACATTGATCAAAATTTTGGCTCACAAGAGAGTAGCCAATGTGTAGGATTTGCACCTCCTATTAACTTGTCGGAATTTACGAATCCCAATCCTAATGTGGTACAACCGGGATCGTCCACTCCCGATGAAAATGAGGGAGTGGGTGTGGATCATGGATTCGAGGAGCCTTCCGAGACGAGCGAGTTTCCATCCCTTAAATCCGAAATTTTTACAAAACATTTTCGGAAGGGAGTTTATAATGCGTCTACCAAGAAATTTAAAATTCATTGTAACTATTTTACTAATGTTTACACATGGTTGTCGGGATCCGGCTATGGAACATTATCCAATCACGTGAAGAACAAGCACCCCGACAAGATAGGGATGATGCGAGGACAATCCCAACTATCCGGGTTTGCAACTTCTTCTTCCCTTAATCTTCATCATAACCCTCATTTATTTACTTATAACCATAATGATAGCATGTATGCCTTATCCGAGTATATTTGTGTTGATCACTTATCATAGTTTTGCCGAAAAGTTAGGATTTAACAATTGGATGACTAATCATGTACAACCCGCTTATAAACCGACTACTAGGAAGTCGGTCAAAAAAATGTGATGAAAGCATATAAAACCCGTAAGAAGGAATTGGTGAAGTTTTTTGCTCAAAATGATATTAAAGTTTCAATTTGTAGTGATATTTGGAGTGATCATCGGCAAAATCATTCATACATGGGCTTAACATGTCATTTTCTTGATGATCATTTTAATGTGCAAAAACGTGTTTTGGCTTATAGAGTATTTGATTTTTCTCATACCTCTTTAATGATTAGTAACATTATTCGTACTATTTTGGAAGAGTATAGACTACTTCATCGAGTTTTTTCTATCTCCTTTGACAATGCATCTAACAACACCGCTTCAATCCGAGAATTGGTTCCGCATTGTCAACCAATTCTTGGAGCGAAGTATTTTCATGTAAGATGTGTTTGCCATAGTTTAAACCTTTGTGTCAAAGATGGTTTAAATGTTATGTCAGGTTTAATTGCTCCTATTAGATATGTTGTTAGTCGTATGTGGGCTAGCCCCCGAGCCGCCCAAGATTGGACGGCGTTTTGTAGTCAAAAAGGTGTTCCACCCCGAACATTTCCAAAAGATGTTTGCCACAGTTGGAACTCCACTTATAAACTACTTCATGCATGCATGCCTTACAAAGATCTTTTGACTTCTTTTGTGTCCATATATTTTCCCGACACTCCCATTATTTCTCAAGTATGGGATTATTGTTATAGAATCTTAGAAGTTTTGAAAATATATCATGATGCAACATTAACTTTTAGTCATGTTTATAAACCTTGTGCTCATTTGTTTTGTTTTGAAGCATTGAATGTGGCTGGCGGTTTTTGTGAGGGGCGTAAATTCAATGAACTTTGTTGGTGATATTGATGCTATGAAAGTGAAATGGTTGCACTATTATAAAGTTATCCCCAATATCTATCTTGTTGCTTGTGTGTTTGATCCTAGGTTTAAGATGAGTGGTTTAGAAGCATGTTTGAATGGTTATTATGATGCATTAGAGTTGGATGTTAATGATGATATTGCTAGTGTTGGGGATATACTTAGTAAAGTTAGAAGATCAATTGAGGAATTGATAACCGAATATTCATCTAGTGTTAGTTCTTCTCCATTACCTCCACATTCATCCTCCTCTTCGAGTTCGAGTGCCCTCGGTGCTACTAAAAGGTGGGGGGCTAATCTTTTGCATACCCTTACCAAGAAACCGAGACATTCGAGCTCGAATGCGGAGTTTGAAACATATCTAACAACCCACTTTGAGTTTGGTGAAGGAGAATTTGATATTTTAGATTGGTGGAAGACCCAAAAGAAGACTTTCCCAACCTTGGTCAAGATCGCGGCTCAAGTGCTTGTTGTTCCCGCCTCGACCGTATCGGTAGAGCAAACATTTAGCGAAGGAGGACACGTCCTTGACGCAAAACGATCTAGTTTAAAGCCCGATGTCTTGGAAGCCCAAGTGTGCGTCTGTGATTGGAAGAGGGAGGAAATTCATCAACAAAAGGCGGAGGTATCCGAAACTTCCGACTCGGACGGGCAAGACGATGAGTCCCAATCCCAAAGCGCTTCGGATGCATCGACGTAGATGGTAAGCAAATCGGGGTTTCATATCAAAAGGTAAGAGAACTATGTGGGCTTTGATTCCTCTATAACCCCGAGAGGATACATAGGCAACTTAATTTTAAGTCCAAGCCCTTTAATTATCCAACTTTTTTTTTTGTTTTGAAGAACAAGCATTAATCGCGTATTCGCCTTAGTCCAATTTCCAAGCCCGGTTTGGGCCAAAGTCCAAACCGCGATCGCCTTTGACCATTACGCGGTCGCGTAATGGTCAACCGCGATCGCGGTATGGACTTTGGCCCAAAAACAGAGTTTCTGTTTTTTGGGCCCGCGATCGCGGGTGACAGACCGCGATCGCGGTTTGTATTTTTCGCGATCGCGACCGGCTTGACTCGGTTTTTTTTTAATTTTTTTTTAAATGCCCGGTTCCGAACCGGAACCAGAACCGAGTGGAATCGGCGCCGGAACCGGTGGAAACCGGGACCGGAACCGAAACCGGGCCACGGCCGGTTCCGGTCCCGTTCCATGGTTCCGAGGAACCGGAACCGCCGGTTCCTGAACCGGACCCAGGTCTACCATGAGCACTCCATTCCTCTTAAACCAGGTTCATCTCCAGTTTGCTCCAGACCTTACAGGTACCCTTATTTTCAAAAGAATGAGATAGAAAGGCAAGTTCAAGAGATGCTGAAATCTGCTATTATTAGACCTAGTCAATCACCTTTTGCCTCTTCTACACTTCTAGTGAAGAAAAAAAGATGGCTCTTGGCGGTTTTGTATTGACTATAGACAGCTAAATAACATCACTGTCAAAGACAAGTTTCCTATTCCACATATTGAGGAGCTTCTTGATGAGTTAAATGGTGTTTGTGTGTTTTCCAAATTGGATTTAAGGGCCGGTTACCATTAGGTACGAGTTTGTGAGGTTTGCATACCAAAAAATGCCTTCCGGAACCACAACGGTCATTATGAGTTCAAGGTCATACCGTTTGGGTTGACTAATGCACCAGCCACCTTTTAGTCTATGATGAATAGTGTGTTTGGAAATTTTTTGAGGAAATTTGTCTTGTTCTTCTTTGATGATATACTTGTATATAATCATTCAATTCAACAACAGTTGCAACACTTGGAAATAGTATTACAGGTTTTGAGGAGTAACAGACTCTTTGCAAAAAAGTCAAAGTGTGAGTTTGCTTGTCATAAGGTAGAATACCTCGACCACATTATTTAAGGGGCATGTGTTGCTACTGATACAAAAAAGGTTGAGGCAATGTCGTCTTGGCCTTTTCCTAGGAATATTAAATCACCGAGAGGATTTCAGGGATTGATTGGTTACTACCATAGATTTATTAGGGGATATGGTATGATTGCTAGGCCTTTGACTGAGTTGTTGAAGAAGGATGCTTTTTGTTGGACTGAAGTTGCAAATCAACCCTTCATACTTTTGAAAACAGCTATGACTGAAGCTCCTGTACTGAGAATGCCTGATTTTTCAAAGCCTTTTGTGTTGGAAACTGATGCATGTGATAGGGGTGTTGGAGCTGTGTTGATGCAAGAGGGACGCCCTATTGTTTACATTAGTCAAGCCATAAGGATGGGCATAAGCATCTTTCAACGTATGAAAGGAATTATTAGTTGTATTGTTGGTTGTGGATAGATAGAGACATTATTTGGAGCATGATCATTTTTTCATTAAAACTGATCATCAGTCATTGAAGCACTTGTTGGATCAGAAATTATCCACACATTTGCAAAAGAAAGCCATACAGAAGCTGTTTGGCCTTTCTTATTCAATTTTGTATAAAAAAGGGGTGGAAAATAAAGTTGCAGATGCTTTGTCTCGAAAAGAAGATGTTGAGGGATCTGAGTTGAAGGTTGTTTTAGTAGTGCAACCTAAGTGGTTATTGGAAGTGCTTCATAGTTATGATCATGATCAAGAAGCTCAAGACCTTTTAGCTGCTACAGCACTACATTCGACAGAAAAATTCAATTTAAAAGCTGGTTTGCTCAGATACAAGAACAAAAATTTTGTTGGGGCAAATGGTGAATGTAGGCTGAAGATAATTGCTGGACTGCATGAAACTCCTATTGGGGGGTCACTCTGGTATTCAAGGTACGTATCAGAGAATTAAAAGTTTATTTTATTGGCCTAAGATGAAGTTGATGGTTGATGATTTTGTGACAAATTGTGACAATTGTCAAAGAAATAAACGCGAACATGTCAAGAGTCCGGGTTGATACAGCCTTTATGTGTTCCTAATGTTGCTTGGAGTCATATTTCATTGGATTTTATTGATGGACTCCCAAAATCACAAGGCAAAGATTCTATATTAGTGGTGGTGGACCGACTTACTAAGTATGGTCATTTTATCCCACTAAGTCATCCTTATTCAGCTACAACAGTTGCTCAAGTATTCACGAGTTCTGTTTTCAAGCTTCATGGGTTACCAAGAAGCATTGTATCTGATCGAGACATGATTTTTATCAGTCATTTCTGGAGGGAATTGTTTACAGCTTTGGGCACTTCCTTGCATCTTTCAACTGCTTACCATCCCCAATCTGATGGACAAACAAAGAGAGTTAATCAATGCCTCGAAAATTATTTGAGGAGCGTGACTAGTGAAAAACCTTGTAAATGGCCAATGGCCGAATGGTAGTATAACACCAATTAGCATAGCTCACTCACAATCACTCCATTTTAAGCTTTGTATGGCACACCTCCTCCTCAAATGGGAGTTGATTCTTCCTCAATTACTACAGCTGCGGTTGGGGATTGGCTTAAGGAACCAGAAGAAATGTTGAGTCAATTAAGGAAGAATTTGCTACAAGCTCAGGCTAGGATGAAAGTAATGGCCGATAAGAACAGAACTGAATGAGAATTCGAGGTTGGTGACTGTGTTTTTTTTGAAGTTGCAGCCATATAGACAAGCTTCTATGGCTGTTAGAAAAAGTCTGAAACTGTGTTCCAAATTTTACGGGCCTTATGAGATTTTTGGAAAGAGTTGGGAGTGTTTCTTACAAGTTGGAGTTACCTCCTCAGTCTCGAATCCACCCTGTGATCCATATTTCACAGCTTAAGAGGAAGATTGGTTCTGTTCAAATTGTTAAAGATCAGTTACTAACAATCAAAAACACTGGTGAACCTCTGGTCGCACCAGAAGCAATTCTGGATAGCAGGGTGTCTTATTTGATGAATAGTGAATCGGTCACAGAATGGTTGGTATTATGGAAGAATTTGGATGCTTCTGAAGCAACGTGAGAAGCTGCAGGCCATATGATTCACCAGTTTCCAACATTATTAGAGGAAAAAATTGTAGTACATAAGTCTTGAGACAAGACTTTTAAAAGGGGAAGGAAATGTAATAAGACAGGGTTATCCGGTTTAGTGGTGGGGTTATCCGATTGTTAATTAGAGCGGATAACTAACCATCAGGTTGTTAAGGAGTGTTTGAGAGTTTGTTGTGAGTACAGGTGGGCTTTATTAACTCTGTAACTCTCTAAGAGAGGGATTATCGAAGTAATGAATGAATTTTCTCCCTAATTGCTCTAATTCTCCTCTCACTTCATACTCTATCTGAAATTCTCATCTCCTTCTTACTTTCTGGTTCATGATTTAGGTCGGTTATGTGACATAAGCAAACCAAAGTGGATTGCATTGATTTTTGAAGATGTTTTCTATTTCTGTTTTGTTCTTCCTCCAATTATATTTATTCCCCACGGATGGGATATCCATGAGGTCAACTCTTCCTTGAAATCAATTAGTTGACAAAATCTGTGCATGTGCATATAGCTCAACGGTTGAGCCTCTTGCCAATGTGCAAGAGGTCTCGGGTTCGAGCACCAAGGGCGGCGGTTTGCCCTTCTTTCTTAGAATTGGTTAGTAAACCAGTTCTCATCTGTTTACGGGTGCTCTAGGCTAGTCCAAGTAGTACTTTGGCTACTCTAAATCTTACCAAAAAAAATTAGTCGACAAAATCTAGAAATGTACAAGCGATCCCCACCTTTTTCCCTCATTACTCTGAATTTTGTTCAAATCATAAACTGAATGGACAGTTGTAGAATATAATTTTGTAATTTAGCCCATAATTGGTATTTATATGTTGCACGTGGAGGGGCATATACAAAAGATATAACTATTTCTCTGAATTCTTTGTATCGGAAGATGATGAATCTATCTTCTTTGATATCCACTGTTAGGATTTTATTATAAGTTGGTATTCTTTTTGGAAATCCTATTTTGAATAAAAAAATCCAATTCCATGTGAAAAAGAATTCCTTGAAAAAAGGAAAATTCATTTTGGTGTTCCTGTTTTGGTTGCCAAATTAGATGGGATATATTTACGATAGGACGTCGATGGAAGAGCCGCTAGCGGTGGATGGAGTCCGGCTCGTTGGAGGAGAAGATTGACAAGAGGAAGGAGCCTTGGTCGGAGCAGAGAAACTGGATGACAAAAAAGATGGTGATTGGGAGGAGTCGTCTGAGCAAAAAACCCCGCGAGGCTCAGGGGAGAGAGGATGAAGATCGTAAATTAATTATTGTTATACATGTTATTATGTACGGGAATTGGAATGACTAATGGAAGAGAGTGTAGGCTCCACTAATTCATTATTTTTTTTATAAGATCTAACAGAGGAGTTAGCCTTTAGAGTAATTAGTTATTGTTTTAAACAAGATTTGACGGGGAAGTTAACTTTTAGAGCAATTATGGGTACATGGTGAATTTATTATAAAGTTGAAGGATATTCAGAGAATAACTTTTTTTTCGGGACACCAAATAGAAAAGATAAAAATTCGGGGGCATAAAAATAATTACCAAACAAAAAATGTAGGAATCACAGGTGGAAAATAAGGGAAAGAAGTTGCCACGTGGGTGGATACAAGGCTCCCACTTTTAAACAATTTGGAAGAAAGCATTCCGCCAATTTCATTTTTTTTATCAAAAGGGAGGGGCAGAGCCCTGATAAAATTAAACCAAAATCGAACAAAGTTCACACAACTCATGGGTTGTATCAGCTAATAAGAAACACAAAAGCGACAGAGGAGGTTCAACAAAATTATTAAAAGGTAAATCACTAGATAAAGCAAGGTGAGTTAGGTGATCGACGACAACATTTACTGTGCGATTGATATGAAGGATCTGGCAGTTCCAATTAGCGTCTAATAGGAGTCTTTTGCATTGAATAATAAGCGAAAATTCAGGATGAATAACTAGCAGACTTGAATTCAGCAAGTTTACAGCAATCTCAGAGACAGATTGAGCAACCCAAGTTGATGCCTTGCTTAATACCATGAAATAAAGCCCAAAGCTCAGCTCTTAAAGCACTGCAATTCCCACAATTGAAATTGAAACCGTGGAGAAAGGTACCATGTGAGATTCTGAAAAGTCCTCCACCACTTGCCTGCCCTGGATTGCCTTTCGAGGCGCCATCCATGTTAAGTTTGATCCAGATCCAGCCCTCAGGGGGAGGAATCCAAGATTTAACGGGGTTGCGGTTGTGCTTTGGAGCCGCCTTGAGGCCTTTGGTAATGTAATATCCGCTAAATTTTAAATATAATAAAACGGATATTTATTCCAATAATTTTTTTTCTCTAAAATAGAGGATTTAATAATCCTTATAATCTTATATTATATTATGAAAGGTTATAAAAGTTTACTACAATGACAATCGAGAATTTAATTAAACATATAAAGCAAGTTGGGTAATTATTTAAATATTTTCTCTATAAAAAGAGAGTTTAAATAAATTAATTAAATAAATTTAAGAACATTCTATGAAGGATTATGAAAATGTAAAATTTATTCAAATAAAATAAGATTAATATAATTCTTGAATTTTATTAATAATGGAGTGTTATAACTTACAAGGATCAAAATAGTACATGGTAAAATAAATAAAAAGGAGGCAAGAGCCGGGACTTGAACCCGAGACCTCTTGCGTCTGCCCTTCCCACACCCACACTCCAAACCGCTAGGCTACTATAACTCATCAATTCATAAACCCACTCTTTTAATTTTATGTTATCCTATTCTTCTTCTTCCCAAAACACATCAGACTTTTGTATGATTGAAGAGACGCTTCTCCTATGCATGTCAATGGAGCCTCCCCTTTCCCCATTCTTGCTTGCAAGACCAACTCTACTACATCATCAAACATCATCACCCAACAAGCACAACTCCCCCCAATGGACATCAATCCCCTTCATCCCCATTGGTGAAATCCCATAGCCATGGATCACCAAGCTCCATGGAATTGCCTATTTAAAGGGCTGATTTCTCCACTTAGAAACACACAATCTCTCTTCTCTTTTCCTAAGCCTTCTTGCTCTTCAATTTGTCCAAAAATCAGTCTAAGAGAAGCCATTAAATTGCTGAATTTTTCCTTCAAGACACCATTAAACCCTAGCCTTTTACCACCAAGCCACCATCGGACCCGCGCGCACCGCCTGGACCCTCTTTGGACCACCGCCGGCCTACTGGCCACCCATCCCTGGTGTGCCGCCCCTTGCCCATTCCCCTGGCTTCTCCTCTGTTCAACAGATGCACAAACCTATAGAAGAAAGGTTTATTTCCTTTTTTTATTCATTTGTTTTAAAGCCTTTTTCATTTAATAAGTAGATATTATTATTAGCATCTTCCAAAATCAGCATAAGATTTAAGTTGTTAGGAAAAAGTAGATTTTTATTTTATTACTTTCCTTATTGCTAAAAAAGGAATAAAACTAACGTGCTTTATAAGAATATCTAAAGAGAAATATTTCTAGTAAGTATTAAATAAATTCCAATACATTGTAAGAATCATAAAAATAATTTTCTTAACAGTAAATTCGGATTTTAAAAAAAATATTAGATTGGACATATTTTTCTTCTATTATAAAAGTAATAGTCCAAAATAAGGGTGATTTAATAAAACAAGACTTTAGTAAAAAAGAAAATAGTCTTGCATGTTTTTAATCTTATTATAAACTTGGAAATAATATGGATAAGATATTCTTATCATAAGATAATTTTATATGATTAAGTTAAAGACTAAAAAGATATATTAAATAATTTGCATGTGTTTTTATAAAGAAACACATTATAATAAGAGCATAAAATCTAGGTGGTTAGAACAAGATCAATCAAATTATTATTTTCCTTGTACATCGATAAAATTATTATCATACATGTTATTTTTAATATAAAATAGATCTTATGACATGAGTTTTCTTAAATAAAATAATGGACTTTTCATCATTATTTATATATACATGGATAATAAGATATTTTTATATAAAATATACTAGATTTAAAGATATTAAGGTAAAGACCTAAGTTGTTAGAAAAGATTTGCTAAGAATATTATCAATACTTATATATATAAAATAATGAATTGCATACTCATATTTTATATAATAATGTTCTAGATATGAAGAACCTTTTTAATTTAATAAGAAATTATTGTTACCTTTCATAAATATAGAAAGTATGATATAGTCGTTATTTAATATAATATTGGGAAATTTCAATATAAGTAAAGTGTTAGAATAAGTATTATATAATGTAATATTTTAATACCTTTTTCATCTTAAAAAGGATATTAGTTGATAAGGAGATAATATTATAATAATAAGAGAAATAAAAGATATTTAATGACAAGGGTATTTTAGACTTCTTGCATCCTAAAAAGGGTTTTATAAAAATAATATTTCTTATAATTATGAAAAGTACACCTTAATAATTTTTATAAAGATATTTCCTTGCTTGGTTACAATGTTAGAATAATAACTTAAGCTAAAAGGAATATTTTAATAATATAAATGAGGTCATAGCTTGAACACCAAAGATTATAATAATTAAATTAAAATAAAGAGCTTATAAAAAATACAAGGATATTACAAATAAGAAATAATAATAAGGCATATTATTATTTTATCACCTCCACCTAAATTATTATTATAATAATTTAGTTATTATTTCTCTTACAAAAGGAATATAAGAGACTTTTAAAACTTTAGAAGAATTAAAGAAATTCTTATTAAAGTTCGTGCGTACCTCTCGTGTCGATAGGTCGAGTTCTCCGCTCCGACTAAGGCAACATTTCTCGTGCATTCGTCGTATACGATCGCTAAGCTAAAACAAGTGGATTTTCTCCTTGTAGCCTTAATAATTCGTTTCGTAAAATTCTCGATGTTGGGAACAACTTGTTTGCTAAAAATAAACGAACCTAGGGTTATTAATTGATAGATATAATGACCCCACTGTTATCGTTATTCAGCTATTTAATATTTGATAGGACTATTATGCTAGTCTTTTTGTGGCCTTGATTGTTTACGGTCTCGTTAAGAGAACGGTTCGAACGAACTAGTGAGGGGTCAGGGGTGCGGGATTAACCTGACGCCTCTATATAATTTACTAAGTCGTATGCTTGTGCGCTTAAAGTACGACTTTGATCTATGTCCGCTCTGATTGCAAGGAGGGATGAGTGGCATTGTAGCTAAGTGTTGGAACTGAGTTTCTCTTAAGTGGTCCGGGCCATGGAAGCCCCCCAGACTCTTTAAAAATCATTAACGTAATCGACATTTTCGTCATGATATAAGATAAGTTCCAATGCACATTTAAAAGACATCAAAACCGGACCGATCTCAAATGATCGATCCGGCTCTCGGTTCGCAAGGGCACGAGAGATTTTTCAAAACTTGTATGAATAATAACATTCCCAACATACGTTCTACTCTAAAGAAGTCTACAATCTCGTAGTTCTTCTCTCGATTAACGAGTTATCTCATCTCGAGATATACTTTTCTCCGTCCCGATAAGCCCCACATAAAGACCAATAGCTTAAAACACATCCCGTTAATATTTCTCGAATATTATAAAATTACCGAAATACCCTTGAGAAGTTCCGTTCTCACTTGCTTAGTCTCCTTAGACTAATTCCCCTACTTCCGTATATTTGCCTGATATTTCTCACCCTTCGCGACAAATGCCAGACTGTAGGAATGTACAGCGAAGAGTTGAAGACGAAGTCTAGCAGGTTCGAGAAGCGTTAGGCGAGAATCGAAGGTCGAGGAAAGACGACGTTGAAGGAAGAAAGGAAGTTTTAAAGAGCAAAGCATTCAGAAAATAGTGCACCAGCTCTTCTATTTTAACCAAGCAAATCATCATCATATGATTTGTCTTAGAGAAACATACATGTATTTTTAACTACTTCTTTTCAACCCTTTTTAATATGGGCTTCATTTCCGCTACTACTTTTTTAAAACGACTCTCAATGTAATGAACGAATGTTCTTATCAATAAATATAATTCCGCTTTTAATCAATTTCATCTTTAATTACCTTTAAGTCTCATTCGTGAGCATCCGTTTATTTATGTAACGTTTATGACAATTTCCGCATTTTTATAAGTTTTAATATCATTATAAAGCCTTGGTTAACTTTGGACGGTAAAGTTCTAGGTTACTGGCGGTAATACCCAATGTTGCAAAATAGGGGTGTTACAGGCAATGCTATCCCGGCAAGCCCAAAAAACATCAGTAAAAGAAACAATTGTTGCTGAGAGAGATTCAATCATATCAGAATCATTAAAAACCAGTGAATTCTGACACTTCCAGGTGTACCATAACATGTTAGCAAACATTGAGGCATCCTTATCACAGTGTCAAATATTCGATGTAACCCAATCCACCAAATTCAGAGAAAAGAAATTTGCAGGGGTATTATTACCATAAATTGCGAGCCACACCAGCCGAACCTCATTGCAGTCTCTAAGGAGGTGAAGTTCAGTTTCATCCATGTTACAGAGGGGGTAATTCAGATTAGACGCGAGGTGACGATGGTGTCTATTGTGGTTGCACATTAAACAGTTGTTGAGAAGCAAATAGATAAAGTTTCTAACACGTTGCTGCACGGGAACTTTCCAAATGCACTTCCAATTAAATGTTGGTGATTGAGCAATAGAGGTCTGATTACGCATAATTGTCATGGCTGACTTTATAGAAAAAACACCATATGGGTTGGGATACTGATGTGAGCCCCACATTGACGGCGAGCCAAGAGGAGGAAGACTTGTCTGTGCGCTCCGACGGACCCATCACTCGAGCCAGGACCCGTGCCATTACTCGAGCAACGACATCCATCGCCGCCCGTGCATATGCTAGCCACGGCGCAGCCACCGGTGCGGCCCTCTTCACGTGCCTCGTCACCAGCCCGACGCATCGCACCGCAGCGCCGAGACCCTCGTCTTCGGCACCGTGCCAGTCGCGACCGCCGAGCACCATGCCACGCCGGGCCACCCCGGCGTGGGAACTTGAAGTTCTGGTGAGCCTCGGCCTCGACACTCGAGGTTCGGGTGCGCACCAGCCCCGCCAACGCCGAGGCCATGCCGCATCTCTACCGTGTCGCGACATACCTTTGGCGCGCCGACGCCTTGTCACAATCTTGTCGCGACACTCGCGACTAAGCCACCTTGACCTATCTATGTTTCTTACTATTTTTAGTACTATTTCCATTCCGAAACATTGCTACTTATGTCATTTCTATTTTTAGGAGTTTTGGGCTTGGGCTTGCGTCTTGGGCCGCGTGCGTGCCTTCCCCTTGAGCCGCCCTTGCCACTAGGTTGAAAACTAGGGTTTGTGTGCCCCTTTCTCTATAAAAGAGGCACGCCCCCTCCTTTGTTTCTTACGCTTTGAATGAACTATCGTTATGCTGTGGAGATTACTCCAGAACTACTTCTAAAAGGCGTCAACCCAAATTCTCTTCTCATCCCATACTCTTCCGATTTCCCTCAAAAGAGATCACATCCTTAATCCTTTCACTTCTTCCCTACCAAGTCTAGTCGTTAAATCGGCTCAAACCTATCCAAATCCGATGTGAGAAGACCATTTACGAGTCCAAGATCGATCCTCCGTGAATCCTTCAACGGGGTTCACATCAGATACCAATAAAACCTATCCTCGTCCTGCACATCAAAGCTGACGGTGATAGACAACATGGATTGCTTGATATCCGTTTGCAAAAAAGGAGATAAACTCGGCCCATCCCAAGAGCTACCAGTCCAAAGCTCAGCCACCGTAGCACCAAGGATGTCATCAGGGACAGGTGCGAGAGCAATAACCACAAGCTGAACATCAGAGATCCAAGGGTGAAACCAGAAAAGAGTTTTCATACCATTGCCAATGGACACACTAATGCCTTTGGAGAGAGTAGCCGCTCCATTGACAACGCCTTTCCACATGTGAGAGGATTGAGGGAGAGATTGGAACATATCTAAATCAAGTCTGTCGTTGCAATATTTCCCTCTCAAAGTTCTGCTCCAGATCGTGGTAGGCTCCATAAGGATTCGCCAGCTCAGTTTTGCAAGAACCGCATCATTAGTATGGCGCATTGAGCGAATACCTTGCCCGCCTTCAGATTTCGGTCGAGAGATTTTATCTCTAGCCATGAGGTGCATTTTCTTAGCTTCTTGTGTTGAACCCCAAACAAAATCACAGATAGTTTTGTCAATAGCATCACTAATAGATCTCGGGACAAGAGTGGATTGCATTACATAGATAGGAAGGCTAGTAAGAACTGAGTTTGCAAGCGTCATTCTACCCGCCATTGAGAGGCATTTAGATTGCCAACCGCGCAAGCGAGAAGACACTTTATCAAGAAGATAAGAGTATCAATCCGTCGTCATTCTGCCACAGGTAGTAGGAACACCTAAGTAATTCCCCACGTCATCAGAGATTGTCATGGAGAGGAAGGTGCTAATTTCAGCTTTCACCGATTCTCTAACTTTCCTTGAAAAAAAGATAGAGCTATTGTGGTAGTTAACCTTCTCCCCTGATAAGGCACATAATTTGTCCAAACAAGCTTTTATCACTGCCGCCTGATCAGTTTTAGCCTCCGCGAAGAGAACTAAATCGTCAGCAAAGAAAAGGTGGGAGAGAACCACACCACCAACTTCAATAGCTTTCCAACTTGAGTTTGTAACAGCCTCAAGGATAAAGTGGGAGAGTCGTTCCGTACACAAGACAAATAAGTACGGAGATAACGGATCGCCTTGGCGCACACCCCGAGTGGGTTTAAAAGAACCAACACGAGAACCATTCCATAGCAGCTCCATATTTCCTTCCGATTGGGTTTTCATGATGATTTCAATAAGTTGGTCAGGTAAGTGAGCTTTCATTAGAGTATCTCGTAAGAAACTCCAACGAATCCGATCATAGGCCTTTGCAAGGTCGACCTTGATCATCATCCAGCGATTAGAGCCATTACAAGCAGCCATTGTGTGGAGGACTTCTTAGACGACAACTACGTTGTCGATAATTTGGCGGTCCGGGATAAAGCTAGCTTGGGCAGGAGAAATCAGATCCGGCAGAACCGGTTTGAGCCGACTGAAAAAAGCTTTTGTGGCTATCTTGAAAACCACGTTAAGAAGAGAAATCGGCCGGAAATCCGCCGGGGTTGTGGGAGACTCGACCTTAGACAACAGCATAATAAGAGCATCAACAAGTTTTGGTGGAAGTATTCCAAGATTAAGAAGATCCAAGACAGTTTTCACTGTCTAATCACCAACTTTATCCCAATTACGCTGGAAAAAAATAGCCGAAAATCCATCCGGTCTCGGTGCCTTGTGAGGTTGCATCATATCAAGAGCATTCCACACGTCACTTTGAGTGAAAGGTAGAGACAAATTTGTTTTGAAAGTTTCCCCAAGAGTTGGGAACGAAACAATATATTTTTTATTTTGGGAAAATTGTATTTAACCTCACTTTAATTTACTCTTGTTGCTATTAATCACCCTTTATATTTTTTTCTACACTTAATAACCACCTTTTATTTGTAAATATGTGCATTTAACCACCCATTTTGATAAAAAAACGTTATTTTCTTCATTAAATAAAGTAAACTATGTTTTTACCTTTCTTTTTTAGTTTTATTTACAATAAATAAAAGAATTTAGGAATAAATTGAGCTTGGAATGTCATTATCAATGGATTTCGGTATGCATCTCAACATTTTGAGTCTCGAGTCGTCGTCCATCATCTTAGACACGATCGACTCCAAGGGACGCTCAAAGTCGTCAAAATTAGATCCAAAACCCATGGTCTTTGCATCGGCGAAGTCGTGGTTCTTCTTTGCCATTTGATGGAGGGAATGAATTATTACGGAGGAATTTAGGTCAGGGTTTGAGAGGATGAGCAATACAAAAATCGGCGTATTGGAACTTGAAAGTGTCAATTATGATTTTTCTTTTATTTATTGTAAATAAAATTGAAAAGGAAAGGAAAAAACGTAATTTACTTTACTTAACGGAGAAAATGACGATTTTCGTTAAAATGAGTGGTTAATTACAAATAAGGGGTGGTTAAGTGTAGAAAAAAATATAAAGGGTGGTTAATTGCAACAAGTGTAAAATAAAGGGTGGTTAAATGTAATTTCTCTTTTTATTTTTGGTTAAAACTTTCTTGTATATTTAATTAATGGGAAATTGACAAATTATGATACAAAATTACAAATGATGATCTAGGAGAGTAAATTATTTTGACCGGGATACCAACTTAATTTTTGGGTAGAAAAGTGAGATGTCATCTAACTATCCAAGATTTCACAGAAAAAATGAATCTAAATAATCTTAAGTATCAACTTTGAACCAAATATAATACGAAATTTAAAATCGCCACCAACGATACGAACTATCGCAACATTAATATGAAACCAATTTCAGATCAATTTTCCGGTAGAATTTGATGATGTGGCGAACGAAATCTTACATGGCAAGTTAACATTTTATACTTTATTTTTTTTTAAACAAATTGTGCCATATCATTATAATAGCCATGTCATTAATATTAGAAAAAAAACCGAACAAAAAAATCTGAAAACTAAATCAGAGACGAACACTAAACTAAACTCTAAGTGCATGTTCACATTGCTCAACGGGTGAGCCTCTTGCCAATGTGCAAGAGGTCTCGAGTTTGAGCATCCATGGCGACGGTTTGCCCTTCTTTCTTAGAATTGGTTAGTAAAACCAGTTCTCACCCATTTACGGGTGCTCTAGGCTAGTCCAAGTAATACTTGGGCTACCCTAAATCTTATCAAATCAAAAAAAAAAAAACTAAACTAAACTCTATTTAAAATCAATTGAAAAAACATGATTCTAATTAAGAAAATAATTATTTTACTCATCGTAACTCTCTCATAGGTGAGTTATGGATTTTGGGTTTCTTCGTCAAATGAGTCTTCTTCGTCGTTGATGAATTCAAACAGAGATCTTCATTAAAGTCCTTATGTGATGTAGCAGAGATCTTCGTTCCGTATTAATGTCTGCTCAACTGAACTTGCTTCCCTATTTAGGATTTATACAAGAGATCTTCGTTCTTCTCTTCTAGTTAATTTTTTTTTCATTAGGGTCTGTTTTTTTTTTAATTTGGGTTAGATTAAGTTTTTACATTTTAGATTAAATGTTTTTTTATCAAGGGGAGAGGGCTAGGTCCTGGGAAATTTTATTAAGCAATCAAAAGGGATTACATCAAAACAGTAGCATCCAAGTTCAGAATATGCTGAAGTAAACTAGGGAATTCATTAAAACTAACAAAATTAAGCGAACTAAGTAAAGAGAAGTTTGCTAGTAAATCTGCATATCCGAGTTTAGCAGCGCAATAGAAATGCTCGAATCAGATTCAATCAAGACATGAGTAAATCCAAGCGTGATAGCTAGTTGTATACCATGAAGAATTGCTCATAACTCAGCTCTCAAGGCATTACAAAATCCACATTGAAAAGTAAACCCATTTATAGATTAGATGTAGTCTAATTAAAATAGAGATGGGACAAGTTAGATTTTTTTTACTAGGCTAATTTTTAATGACATGCCACATAGGATTTCAATGTAAGAAAAAATAAAATGTAAAATTTTAATTTGCCACGTAGGATTTCTGATAGCCACGTCATTAATTCCACCGGAAAACTTATCGGAAATTGGTTTCATATCATTTTGTGTTAATGTTACGATAGTTCGTATCGTTGGTGGTGATTTTGGTGCAAAGTTGATACTTGGAATTATTTAGATTCATTTTTCCGATTATACACAATCTTTTTTACGGGTGCTTTCTAGAGCTCATAGTAGAGTGTTATAACCAGAAGTGTTTGCAATATACTAGTAGTGAGCGCGACTAAGGAGAGGAATTTTAAAAAACTAAATTAGAAGGTGATAATTTTGTTGCAATTAATGTAGTTAATGGTAGTAGACCATGCCCGTGATAGATTAAATATTAATTGCAGATAGTCTTCTTAATCAGTAATTTTTCGAGGTTATTAACATAATACATTACATATATCTCATCAATCGGTGCTGTTCCGGTGGAGTTATCCCTCGTCAATACAATGTCTTTGCTTATTCAATTGTGTGTTTATGTCATTCTCTCGGTTATAAGTTTGTAATTAGAGCATGCATTACATAAAACTCTAAGCTCTCATTCAAATGTGCTAGGTTAAACTCTTGTTTTCACATAATATTTTTCTTCTAAAAACAACATTCTAACTATCCAATATTTTATTTTTTGATCTACTCTAATTTAAATTGATGATGGTTGGAAATCTAACGAATTAATGCTTTCTGATATTTTATTTCTTAAAAATATAAAGCTTTCTTACTTAAAACTAGAAGGTTAAGTTCGGCGGGCTTTATTTTGACCTTATACAGCTTTATTCAAGCTTATGGTAAAAAAATAATGTCATTATCATTTGTTCGGTAGTAGGAGTTCATGATGATTATTGTAGCTTATGGGAGTTGATGGTAGTTTATATTTCACCCAAAATTTAATCTACCCCTCTCAGCCTTATCCAGCCTTATGGAATCTATTTCCTTCGATTGCCCTTCACTAATTTAATTTTGAAATATTAAAAATTAATCTTCTCTTTATACATTTATTAATATATCCTTTTTGGTAATTTTACATCCATCTTTTATAAAATCAGTCTCGATCAATTTAGTCTACCGAACACCTAAATAATTTTCACAAAAATAAGTTAATAATTTCAACTCCTAAAATTAAAATCAGCATCAACCATTAAATCAGTATCATCATCAACATCAATTCGTATCAGGTTTGAAGCGCCGAACAGACCCTAAGCCTCAAAATTTATATCTATTTTTCTTATGTAACTTTATTTTTTAAAATACTTTTATAATAAGGTTCTTTATTTTCTCAAGGGTTAATAATTAAAACAAGCAAATAAAAATTTTAATAATCAAATTGAATTGATTTGTCAAAAAAGTGGAAAAGGGATGCAAACATGATGATGCAGGATTGGCAATAGCTTATAAAGATGTTCATTAAAAGGCAAAAATGATCAATACTGATACGGAATGGGCTGGGATGCTTTTTATTATAGTGCTCTTTCAATTGTGTATGGAATTGAAATTTGAAGGTACGTGTTGACTGCCGCCTGGTACATTGTGTGACTTGTGAGGAGCATGTACAAAGTGACACATTAATGGAGAGGGTTATGAAGGTAGATCAAAAGCATATACAAAGTCAATTCTGCTGCTGATATTGTATATCTCTAACGTGCTTCATTCAGAATAGCAACTGCACATTCAATCATTCATTAGTATTATAAGGATTCTTCTAACAAGACTACAAATCGCTTTAATTTGATCTTAAAATGTGGGGAAAATAGGAGTTGTATCGATTTATTTTTCAGGTCATAAAACGTAGTTAAGTGTGAACCATGGAATTAAGGGTGGCAGTGTGAAAATTGGCTTATATAAAGGGTGGAAAAATGAAGTTCACACAAGGGACAAAGATTGTGATGTTAGATTAGTCATAGTTCTTGTTTAGTGATAGATAACTCCTACTTTTCTCTCCTAAACTAGAATACTAGATTATTGTTTCTCTTAGCGAAAACGAAAGTCGCAAGTTACTATTATTGAAGAAAAACTGAAGCACGACCATAGTTTTTGTTGTCTCATATGAACGGTCATGAAGGGCATTGTAATACAGTTCGGAAGGGGACAAAAGAAGGAAAGAAAAACAACAAAACTAATGATGAACTTTGAGTAAGAAAGAAAAATAAACAATAATTATTGATGACCCTCAATTAGTTAGTTGAAAGCTCACTCTCATGTCACACCAGCAATCAATAACACTTCTCAAGGAACAAGATTGTGATTCCCAATCAAAAAAACATTCCGGTGTATACAAGATTTGTCACATAAGTAACTTCAATGTATAACAAGATTTGTCCTGATTCAACCGTTCAACCGTTGGTTTGAAGCTTCATAAGTTACTGGTGTTCTTTCCCAAGAGATTTGAAAGACCCTCTTGTTGAGAGGCATAACAAAGTTGAGATACCATTTCAATCAATCCAACTCATCTACAACATCATCATCTTTCATGTATTTCTCCTGCACAGCTGCCACTGTAGAACAACTTTCGTCAAGGCTACCAAAAGCATTATTAATTTTGTGCCATTATTTGATTAAATTTAAAGTAGAAACTCAATTATGGATGATAGAAAGCTATTAGGCCAACCGGCTAAAACTAAGAATTTTAAATGTCGTAAGTGTTTTTATTTTTGTTTTTATCTACAATCCTATACTGTCAAAAGTCGACCAGCCTCTCGTGCAACTTCACTCTAAAAATTCATAGTTTGCCTTGAACACATTTTGACCGCTAACTCTAAATCAACTACACTATAAAATGACCCAACTCAACCTATTCAATCCATATGGCAGGTCTAGCTACAAAAGTATAAGGTCAAATTCCTATCCCTATCAGTATAAAGAGATTAAGTTTAATGACAAAGACAAGGATTCAAAAGGATATCTGTAATAATCCCAATCAGCTTGACGAACTGCAATTTTGCTGAATTCCACTGCACTCGCATCTATCCCAGCAAAGATATACCCGTTAGTCTTATCAATCAGCTTGACCAAGTTTCCTACACTTTCTTTATCCTGCAAAATAAAAAAACTACCCATAAAACATCCATATTATATATGGACAATCTTCTAAAACAGAGAGAAGTTCAAGAGATGTAGAAGGCTAGCATGCCTGAATATCCAGTGTTGTAAAATTCACAAGACTATAATCTTCTATCACCTCACACAACTCCTTTGTGAGCTTCCTACAATAAGATCACAATAATTTGTAATTAATAGGGCATACACACTCAGTTTACACAAATAAAACTAACCGAAGTACTACACCTGTATTTTGCAGCTCGAGGATCTTGATCCAGGCATTGTTGCAAATAAGACAAATCTTGGGCATCCGTGTAGAAATCAAGGTTAAAGGCTATGAAAAAGGCTCTAATGTGAGTAGAAGTAAGATAGAGTAGGACATAAAACAGAAAGTATATGAAAAAATTGCAAATGGAATGATGAGAACACACCGAGCTTGCCATAGTTCTCAATCAGATCAATCTTAGACAGCACATTTACATGTGGAAGCTCCAAATGAAGCATTGTTGACAATGAGAGCATCAAAGCACTTACATACTTTGCAGCATCGCTGCAAAGATGAGAGTCCACTAAATGCACAGCAGTCAACTGCAAAAACAAAAAAGAACCCAAAATTGACATTGTAATAGTAAGAACATATGAGTAGGAAGCAAATGGTGTATGTGAAGAAAATTCCCAGCTGTGGATTGCTATGGGATTTGACATACCCTGAGGTTCAATTTTTTTATGAGCTTCATTATAACTGCCTTGGCATTTGAATGAAGGAAAAATAGTTCAACTTGGCCCGGAAAATCAAACAGAAGATAGTGATCTGCACAACATATATCATTAGGTTAAAAACTCCACAATTGTACACACACATAAAAAAAAATCTCTTTTCATGTTGACACAGTACCCAAAGTATGCTCTTATTTATATATTGAACTTCTGCATCCAGTTAGATATCAGCAAGCAATTTAGTTCTAACTTCCCTAAAAAGAAATGCCAATTATTGGACAAAAATCTTATACGAGTGCCAACTAAAGTAAAATATTTATGAGTTTACAGTAACAAAAGATGTCTACTAAGACATCAGAGAATTGGCTATTCAGCACCAAGTTCAATCTGATTCATTTTTTTTGTCCAAAAGATGGAGTTATCAAAACAAATGAGAAAAAAAACCTCAGATTCATGTATGACAAAAATCATCACTCCTAAAAGTGCAGATTGCCAACCTTTAATAAGAGGTTTAAGTCTGGACTCCAACCAGTCAATGTTCTTTTCCAGGTAATCCATACAGTATACAAGACCTGTAAAAGATTAAAAAATGCATTAGCTGTAAGCTATTCATAGTCTTCATATAGCATTTATCCAATCCCAAAAAGATGGCCGATATCGAACTTCAAACACCTCAAAGTATAGAGCAAATTTCTTGTACCTCTTCAACAAGTCCCCTAATAAACTAAATATAATAATGCCTCGAAATTTTGTCTCAGTGTTCTTTAGCAGTATTTGGCTTCACGATGTACCTCACCAATAAAATTAACCACTTCCTAATAGAGTTTCCAAAATTTACAATTGATCTTCAAAATTTCAACACAGGTAAGATTTAGTATCAAAGGGGCTGTTACCAATTAATTGTGAATACATAATATATATTGATATTGGAATAGGTGCTTTAATCAAATCAGGAAGGGAGGGGATTCACGGGGGTAAAAAAACGGATGAGCAAGGCTGTAGAAGTAGCAACTGACCTCCATTAGGGCCAAGGGAATGCTCAATCATGACATCACTTAACTTGATCAAGTCCTCTATATTCACAGCACACTCATAACTATTCTCCCGTCTTAAGGAAAATTAAAAAACAGACCATACAGATCCTCCGCAAAGTAACAAAATTGAAAGAAAACATCACCAATAGAAAAGCAAAGGATACGGCAATGCATCATTGGCAGGGTCCAGATTGATGACAGCCACTTTTCTGCATCATTGACAGGTATCGTCCATAAACCAATTGAACATTCGCAACAATACAGCGAAATTAGGTTAAGAACTTACCGGCCGATGAGGCTGAGAAATTGAGACATGCCGTTGCAGTAAGTGGTCTTACCAGACCCTGGTGGTCCAATCACTACTTGGCCGAAGACCATTTCTACACTCCAGTCGCTCGCTTTTCGTGGTTAGATTGAATTGGTCTTCCCAAAAGCAAAGCGGTGCTGCCGTCTTCTGGTTTCAGGGAGATGAAGGGACCCGGGAAGAAAAGTGCGATTAGGGGTTGCTACAAATATATTAAAATTTAGGAAATTTCCTATTGTTTTAGGACACTAGAAACATAAGAATATTTAGATATTTATTTATTTTTTTAATAAATCATCGCATCGTATCGTATCGTAACTATAACCTAAAGCGGAGGTTAAAAAAATTATTAAACGACACATGTTGACACATGTCACTTTTTAGATTGGACCACACCAACCTTTTTTTTTTTTTGAAAATAATCTCTTATTTTTAGATAGGATAAATTCTTATTAATGCTTTTAGACTATAAGATAGAAAACGCCATTATTGAACAATCTTTTATTTTTGGATATGATAGATAAGAAGATCATTATATTTTTTTATGGCAAAATACATCAATAGACCTTGAGCTTGCACACTTTTTTCAACCAACACCCTGTACTTTGAAATGTTCAAATAAGCACTTGTACTTAACTTTTTTTGTCTTTTAAACACTAATAATTCTCGTGTTATTCACGCACGCTGATTTGTATATATTTTTTTGCCACGTAAGTTTGTTTTATGCCACATAACCCTTACCTAAGCCACTTAAGCGTCATCTGTAATTTTGACTAATTTTTAAATTTATTAAAAGAAAAAACAAAATTCCTCTTTCTCTAATTCTTTCTAGTTTCTCCCTATCTCCCAAACCTCCAAGATTCTCCTTCTTCCTACTGTACTTTATCTCTCACATATATCTCAAATTAATCTCCATATCTACCAATCCAATTGAATGTTTTGCGTTTATGATGTTGATTTCGAGAGCTTGCCTGCACCTGAAATTTTGTGAATTTGGGATTGGTTGTTGGTTTGGAGGTAGAAGAAGGGTTAGCAGGTTGTTTTCAAATTCAAAGAAGGGTTTGGAGGTAGAAGATGGATTAGCCTTCTGAGACATGGGCCAGATCTAGACGCCAGATGATGCAGTCGATGTTAGTAACGATAAATCAATCGAATGAGATCAATAGAAAAGATCTGGATTTGATGAAACTCACGCTCAGAAGATGACGGTGGATGAACATCTACCTGGTGAAACGAGAGCAAAATAGGTTTTTTTAGGGATTTGAGAGGATTTTGTTAGAATGATTCTTAAATTGGTGATTTCACCACTGACATCCCCAATGGATTTAAGCAGCAACCACGCACCAGCGTAGGAAGAACACGACAAAAGTTTGTTAGAGTTTGGACCGGGACAAACCGACTCTTTTAGGGAAACTTAAAGCAAGGGGCCGATTGCAAACCGGGTAACAAAAACATACATAAAGAAATTAACTAACTTAAACCAGATAAGAAGGAACAAGGGGATGAATTCATGCATCAGTAGTTCCCCCTTCGAAGCATCCTTGTCCTCAAGGATCAAATCCGGGGTATTTCGCAATGAAGTCAGAGTACTCACAGGTGGACTTGTTAGCTGGGATCCCCTTCCACTTTATCAGTACCTTAGTGGCCATAGCATTCCCCTTCTTCGTAATCTTTCGCTCTAGGATCTCCTCTGGTTCCTTCTCCCTTCCCACGTCAGCAAGAAATTGAGGTAGATCAGCAGATTCAACAATTGGGTTTGGACATAATTTGAGCCGACTCACATGAAATACGTTGTGAATGGATGCAGCTGTTGGCAGCTCAATTTTATATGCTACAGGCCCGATTTTTTCTAACACCAGAAAAGGGCCATAGAACTTAGGTGACAGCTTATGGAGCTTGCGAGTCTTGAGTGAATTTTGCCGGTAAGGTTGTAGCGTTACATACACCCAATCCCCAACGTTGAAAACTCTGTTGGATCTTTGCTTGTCAGCCAGTTGCTTCATTCTGTTTTGGGCTCTCAACAAGTGGAATTTGAGCATTGTAATTACATTCTCCCTTTTTGTGAAACTCCTATCTATCAGGTTGGAGCTGCTTTCTCCTGGCAAGTATGGTAGATTAGTGGGGGGTGAGTATCCATACAGAATCTCGAAAGGTGAGGCCTTGATAGAAGAGTGGTGGCTAGTGTTATACCACCATTCAGCCATAGGAAGCCATTTGCTCCAAGAATGAGGAGCATCCGAGCACATGCATCTGAGATAAGTTTCTAGAGTGTGGTTTGTCACTTCTGTTTGCCCGTCAGACTGAGGATGGTATGTAGAAGAGGAATTCAGATCCACATCTTGTACTCTAAAAATTTCTTGTCAAACCTCACTCAAGAATAATGGATCTCGATCACTCACTATGGATTGAGGCATCCCGTGAAGTTTGAACACTTGGTCCATGTATAACTGAGCTACTGTTTCTGCTATGAAGGGGTGTGATAATGCTACAAAATGACCATACTTGTTCATTCTATTGACAACAACAAGGATGGTATGTTTGCCTTGCGATGGAAGAAGACCCTCAATGAAGTCCATGTTGATACACTCCCACACCCCCTCTGGTATTGGCAAAGGTTGAAGAAGCCCAGGGAGAGTTGTTGGATCATATTTGTTCTGTTGGCAAGTTTTGCAATTTCTCACATATGATTGAATCTACTTTGACATCCCAGGCTAATAAAAAAGAGATTTAACTATAGGTTGTGTTATCCCTTCCTGAGTGTCCTCCTAGCGGTGAATCATGCAACCAATTCAAAATTTGTAATTTTAGTGTAGATGAGTCACCTACCACCAATTTCCCCTTTCTTCGCAGCTCTCCATTCGCCAAGCTATAATTCGGATGTAATTTGGGGTTGATGGATATCTCAGAGATGATCTTATTCAAATGCTCATCATCTTGCCACGACTGTTTAATTTTGTTATACATGTCTAAATGCACATTAGCGAGAGTAATCTGCATAATCTGACCTCCGGTCATTCGAGAGAGAGCGTATGGAGCCAGATTCTTCGTCCCCTTTTTGTACTCAATTGTGAAGTCATAGCCAAGTAATTTAGACAACCATGTGTTGGAAAGGAGTTGTCACCTTTTGCTCTAGCAAATACTTTAAAACTCTTTTGATCGGCCTTGATGACAAAGCGGATGTGCATTAAGTAGGATCTCCATTGTTGCACAACATACACGACATCCATTAACTCTTTCTCATAAATGGACAGATTTTGAGCCCAAGGTTCGACTGAGATAGCAGATTGGGTGGTGATTTTGCATTAGAACTACACCTATCCCATTCTTTGACGCATCAGTTTCTAGCACAAAAGGGATATCAAAGTTAGGAAGAGCCAGAACAGGGGTTGAACTGAGTGCTTTTTTTAGCTGATTAAAAGCCACAATGACTTCTGGTGTCCAGCAAAATGCGTCTTTCTTGAGCAATAATGTGAGTGGCCTAGCAATCACACTGCAATTCTTGGTGAACCTTTTGTAGTAGTTGGCAAGGCCAAGGAAACTCCGAAGTTGTTTTAGGTTTTCAGGTTGGGGCCATTGCTCTATAGCTTGAATCTTTGTAGGATCTGTGTTCACCCCCTTTTCTGATATAAAATGCCCCAAGTACTCTATTTTAGAAGCTCCCATGGTACATTTTGACTTCTTGAGGAATTACTGGTGTTGCCTCAGAATACAAAAAACTATCTCAAGATGTTCCAAATGGTCATGCCAGGTAGAACTGTATATGAGGATATCATCAAAAAAGACTAGGACGAATTTCCTGATTACCTCTCTGAAAATATGGTTCATCAGACCTTGGAATGTGCAAGGAGCATTTGACAATCCGAAGGGCATAACAAGGTACGCATAGTGTCCAACATGCGTCTTGAAAGCAGTTTTGAAGGGCATAACAAGGAGCATTCTTAATTGATGGAACCCCGACCTTAAATCAAGCTTGGAATACACACTCAACCCACCAAGCTCATCTAATAAATCCTCCAAAAGTGGGATTGGTTATTTATCCTTCACGGTTTGTTGGTTAAGGCCTCTATAGACGACACACATTCTCCATGTTCCATCTTTTTTCTTCACCAAAACGACAGGAGAAGCATAGGGGCTAGAGCTGTATTGGATGACACCCTGTTCCATCATCTCTTTGATGAGTTGCTCTATGGTGTCTTTTTCTAGAGAAGAGTACCTATAAGGTCTCTTGTTAAGAGGTTGGGAACCTGGCATGAGTGGTATCATGTGGTCGAATCCTTCACTGAAGGGGGGAAGCTCTGTTGGAATCTGCAACAGGTCTGAATATTCATCAATCAGATTCTGTAGGTCCTTGTCATCATTTCTTTGATCATTTCCCATAGCTAAAATGTGGCACAGTGAAGCTTCCTCTTCTGTATGAACCAATTCTCTTACTTGCAACAGTGTTAGGTGAGCATGTTGTTGGCAAGATTTAGCTAGAGAGCTTTCTTTGATGATTTTCACCTCAAAATTACTAGCACCCCTTAAAATACAAGGCTTCCCATGTGAAACTTCATCTACATGTGGATGTAGTCCCACCACACCGGGCTCACAGTGATCAGCCACTGGATACCTAAGATCAAATCAAAACACTCAAGAGGGATAGTTTTGACTTCAGCTGAGAATTCCAGCCCCTGTAATTTCCACTTGAACCGGGAGCATCTATACTCAGAAATGAGTTCCTTTCCTAGAGCAGCCTTGACTAGAAGTGGGGAAGCTTGCTCAAGGAAACAACCTAATTTCTTGGCAGTCTCAAGGTCTATGAAATTGTGAGAACTGCCTAGATCAATCAAGATACTAATTTGCTTTTTTCCATGATGGCCTTGGACTCTCATGCAATTATAAGCAATGGCTCCACTTATTGCATTGACAAAAAGTTGACAAATCTGACCACCAGGTTCTTGTTCAAAACCCTCCTCAGCTGAATCTTCATCTCCATTTAACATTACTTCTCCTAATTCTTCGCCCTCAATCATATACACTTGAGCTCTTCTATGTTTGAGTTGATGCTCAGGAGTATAGACTTCATCACAATACATACATAAGCCCTTGGCCTTCCTTTCTTGCATTTCATCCCACGAGTATTTCTTATATGGCTTGTTTGGGTTAGGTTTGAAGGGAGTTGGTAAGGTCGGAGCCTTGGGTTGGGGAAATTTTTGAGGGTCAAGACTAGGTAGTAACGGAGCTTTGTTTTGGGTAGTGGGTTTTTGGAAAGAAAATGGTGTTTTAGGATAGGAAATGAGGTGGTTCGTTTTGGTGTGGTTAAATTTGGTGGGGTTGGCAGCCAGAGAAGACTCATACTTAGCGAGTCCTGTTGCTTCTGATATGGTGGTGGGATTGAACTGTCGTACATGGAATTGCAGGTGCTTGTTCATATTGGCTAGGAATATACTCAGTGCGTATGACATGGGCAATTGTAATCGAGTCAAAGCCTCCTCAAATTTTTCTAAATATGCATCAACAGACTCAGATTGTTTCAAATCTACTAATTCAGCCAAAGGGTCCTCAAATAACTCTCTAAATCTAGCGTTTAAATCTACAACATAATAGGCCAGAGGGGAAACTCACCATGTTTTTCCCATATGTATTTGTGGTGCCACTGTAGTGCCTTCTCTTCAAGGTGGAGTGAAGCCAATCGGACCTTAAGCTCTGGGATGGTGTTGTCTAAAGTGAAAAATTGTTCGCACTTGTAGACCCAAGCCTTCAAATTATCCCCGTTGAACCTTGGGAACTCTACTTTGGCCAGGTGAGCAGCTAGCCCTCCGGGAAAGATGGTGTTACCCTTGGAAGTCAACGCCGCAACCCGATTTGTTAAAAATGTTCCAAGTTCGCTTAAGTCAGGCGGAACCGGCTCAGGAGTTGGTCGTGCTGCTGTATGCGATGAGTTTCTCCCTATCTCCCAAACCTCGAAGATTCTCCTTCTCCCTAATGTACTTTATCTCTCACATAAATCTCAAATTAATCTCCATATCTACCAATCCAATTGAATGTTTTGCGTTTATGATGTTGATTTCGAGAGCTTGCCTGCACCTAAAATTTTGTGAATTTGGGATTGGTTGTTGGTTTGGAGGTAGAAGAAGGGTTAGCAGGTTGTTTTCAAATTCAAAGAAGGGTTTGGAGGTAGAAGATGGATTAGCCTTCTGAGGCATGGGCCAGATCTAGACGCCAGATAATGCAGCCGATGTTAGCAACGATAAATCAATCGAATGAGATCAATAGAAAAGATCTGGATTTGATGAAACTCACGCTCAGAGGATGACGACGGATGAACATCTACCTGGTGAAACGAGAGCAAAATAGGTTTTTTTAGGGATTTGAGAGGATTTTGTTAGATCAGCCACTGGATACCTAAGATCAAATCAAAACACTTAAGAGGGATAGTTCTGACTTCAGCTGAGAATTCCAGCCCCTGTAATTTCCACTTGAACCGGGAGCATCTATACTCAGAAATGAGTTCCTTTCCTAGAGCAGCCTTGACTAGAAATGGGGAAGCTTGCTCAAGGAAACAACCTAATTTCTTGGCAGTCTCAAGGTCTATGAAATTGTGAGAACTGCCTAGATCAATCAAGATACTAATTTGCTTTTTTCCATAATGGCCTTGGACTCTCATGCAATTATAAGCAATGGCTCCACTTATTGCATTGACAAAAAGTTGACAAATCTGACCACCAGGTTCTTGTTCAAAACCCTCCTCAGCTGAATCTTCATCTCCATTTAACATTACTTCTCCTAATTCTTCGCCCTCAATCATATACACTTGAGCTCTTCTATGTTTGAGTTGATGCTCAGGAGTATAGACTTCATCACAATACATACATAAGCCCTTGGCCTTCCTTTCTTGCATTTCATCCCACGAGTGTTTCTTATATGGCTTGTTTGGGTTAGGTTTGAAGGGAGTTGGTAAGGTCGGAGCCTTGGGTTGGGGAAATTTTTGAGGGTCAAGACTAGGTAGTAACGGAGCTTTGTTTTGGGTAGTGGGTTTTTGGAAAGAAAATGGTGTTTTAGGATAGGAAATGAGGTGGTTTGTTTTGGTGTGGTTAAATTTGGTGGGGTTGGCAGCCAGAGAAGACTCATACTTAGCGAGTCCTGTTGCTTCTGATATGGTGGTGGGATTGAACTGTCGTACATGGAATTGCAGGTGCTTGTTCATATTGGCTAGGAATATACTCAGTGCGTATGACATGGGCAATTGTAATCGAGTCAAAGCCTCCTCAAATTTTTCTAAATATGCATCAACAGACTCAGATTGTTTCAAATCTACTAATTCAGCCAAAGGGTCCTCAAATAACTCTCTAAATCTAGCGTTTAAATCTACAACATAATAGGCCAGAGGGGAAACTCACCATGTTTTTCCCATATGTATTTGTGGTGCCACTGTAGTGCCTTCTCTTCAAGGTGGAGTGAAGCCAATCGGACCTTTAGCTCTGGGATGGTGTTGTCTAAAGTGAAAAATTGTTCGCACTTGTAGACCCAAGCCTTCAAATTATCCCCGTTGAACCTTGGGAACTCTACTTTGGCCAGGTGAGCAGCTAGCCCTCCGGGAAAGATGGTGTTACCCTTGGAAGTCAACGCCGCAACCCGATTTGTTAAAAATGTTCCAAGTTCGCTTAAGTCAAGCGGAACCGGCTCAGGAGTTGGTTGTGCTGCTGTATGCGATGAGTTTCTCCCTATCTCCCAAACCTCGAAGATTCTCCTTCTCCCTAATGTACTTTATCTCTCACATAAATCTCAAATTAATCTCCATATCTACCAATCCAATTGAATGTTTTGCGTTTATGATGTTGATTTCGAGAGCTTGCCTGCACCTAAAATTTTGTGAATTTGGGATTGGTTGTTGGTTTGGAGGTAGAAGAAGGGTTAGCAGGTTGTTTTCAAATTCAAAGAAGGGTTTGGAGGTAGAAGATGGATTAGCCTTCTGAGGCATGGGCCAGATCTAGACGCCAGATAATGCAACCGATGTTAGCAACGATAAATCAATCGAATGAGATCAATAGAAAAGATCTGGATTTGATGAAACTCACGCTCAGAGGATGACGACGGATGAACATCTACCTGGTGAAACGAGAGCAAAATAGGTTTTTTTAGGGATTTGAGAGGATTTTGTTAGATCAGCCACTGGATACCTAAGATCAAATCAAAACACTCAAGAGGGATAGTTCTGACTTCAGCTGAGAATTCCAGCCCCTGTAATTTCCACTTGAACCGGGAGCATCTATACTCAGAAATGAGTTCCTTTCCTAGAGCAGCCTTGACTAGAAATGGGGAAGCTTGCTCAAGGAAACAACCTAATTTCTTGGCAGTCTCAAGGTCTATGAAATTGTGAGAACTGCCTAGATCAATCAAGATACTAATTTGCTTTTTTCCATAATGGCCTTGGACTCTCATGCAATTATAAGCAATGGCTCCACTTATTGCATTGACAAAAAGTTGACAAATCTGACCACCAGGTTCTTGTTCAAAACCCTCCTCAGCTGAATCTTCATCTCCATTTAACATTACTTCTCCTAATTCTTCGCCCTCAATCATATACACTTGAGCTCTTCTATGTTTGAGTTGATGCTCAGGAGTATAGACTTCATCACAATACATACATAAGCCCTTGGCCTTCCTTTCTTGCATTTCATCCCACGAGTATTTCTTATATGGCTTGTTTGGGTTAGGTTTGAAGGGAGTTGGTAAGGTCGGAGCCTTGGGTTGGGGAAATTTTTGAGGGTCAAGACTAGGTAGTAACGGAGCTTTGTTTTGGGTAGTGGGTTTTTGGAAAGAAAATGGTGTTTTAGGATAGGAAATGAGGTGGTTTGTTTTGGTGTGGTTAAATTTGGTGGGGTTGGCAGCCAGAGAAGACTCATACTTAGCGAGTCCTGTTGCTTCTGATATGGTGGTGGGATTGAACTGTCGTACATGGAATTGCAGGTGCTTGTTCATATTGGCTAGGAATATACTCAGTGCGTATGACATGGGCAATTGTAATCGAGTCAAAGCCTCCTCAAATTTTTCTAAATATGCATCAACAGACTCAGATTGTTTCAAATCTACTAATTCAGCCAAAGGGTCCTCAAATAACTCTCTAAATCTAGCGTTTAAATCTACAACATAATAGGCCAGAGGGGAAACTCACCATGTTTTTCCCATATGTATTTGTGGTGCCACTGTAGTGCCTTCTCTTCAAGGTGGAGTGAAGCCAATCGGACCTTTAGCTCTGGGATGGTGTTGTCTAAAGTGAAAAATTGTTCGCACTTGTAGACCCAAGCCTTCAAATTATCCCCGTTGAACCTTGGGAACTCTACTTTGGCCAGGTGAGCAGCTAGCCCTCCGGGAAAGATGGTGTTACCCTTGGAAGTCAACGCCGCAACCCGATTTGTTAAAAATGTTCCAAGTTCGCTTAAGTCAGGCGGAACCGGCTCAGGAGTTGGTCGTGCTGCTGTATGCGATGAGTTTCTCCCTATCTCCCAAACCTCGAAGATTCTCCTTCTCCCTAATGTACTTTATCTCTCACATAAATCTCAAATTAATCTCCATATCTACCAATCCAATTGAATGTTTTGCGTTTATGATGTTGATTTCGAGAGCTTGCCTGCACCTAAAATTTTGTGAATTTGGGATTGGTTGTTGGTTTGGAGGTAGAAGAAGGGTTAGCAGGTTGTTTTCAAATTCAAAGAAGGGTTTGGAGGTAGAAGATGGATTAGCCTTCTGAGGCATGGGCCAGATCTAGACGCCAGATAATGCAACCGATGTTAGCAACGATAAATCAATCGAATGAGATCAATAGAAAAGATCTGGATTTGATGAAACTCACGCTCAGAGGATGACGACGGATGAACATCTACCTGGTGAAACGAGAGCAAAATAGGTTTTTTTAGGGATTTGAGAGGATTTTGTTAGAATGATTTTGAAATTGATGATTTCACCACTGACATCCCCAATGGATTTAAGCAGCAACCACGCACTAGCGTAGGAAGAACACGACAAAAGTTTGTTAGAGTTTGGACCGGGATAAACCGGCTCTTTTAGGGGAACTTAAAGCAAGGACCGGTTGCAAACCGGGTAACAAAAACATACATAAAGAAATTAACTAACTCGGACCAGATAAGAAGGAACAAGGGAATGAATTCCTACATCACCGGAGGAAACTAGAGGGTGGAGGAGCTGGGGACCGGGATGGGGAGCGGATGCTGGAGGAAGTCAGATCTGGATCTAAAATATTCAGGCAAATCCAGATCCATTATTGAAATGGAAAAAGACTGAGAAAATAGAAAACAAGAAAAGGATGAAAAAAGAAGCGAGAAAAACTTGAATTATTTCTTCGTATGCCACCGGTGAAGAATTGAAATTCTTCTTTCTCCGAGTCCATTGTTCTGTCCTCTGGTTCTGGTTCCTTGGTATGCCGGCAGTGAAGAATTCGAATTGTTTCTCCAGTCTGGTCGTTCTGTCCTGACTCTCTCTCAGGTTCTTTGCTATGCCGACGGTGAAGAAGTCGAATTCTTTCTCCCGAGTCTGTATGCAGGGCAAATTCCAGATCCAAAAAAAGAAAAGATAAAAGAAAAGAAGGAAAAAAGAAATATAAAAGGAGAGATAAACCAAGAAAAATAAAATTTTTATGTTTTTATTTTTAACAAATAAATTAGAAAAAGAAGGAAAAAGGAAAAATTATAAAGAAAATCCATGTCAGCGAATCCATATCAATTAACTCGCTATAGTATCGTTTGGTGTTCACGCGCAATGCCCCGTCAGCATGAAGTGTTTGATTGAACAAATTCAATCGAGTTTAGGTGTTTATTTGAAACTTTTATAGTACCGGGGGGGGGGGGGGGGGGGGGGGGGGGGGTTGAAAAAAATTTACAAATTCGAGTGTCTCTTGATGTATTCTGCCATTTTTTATGCTACAATACAAATTCTAGAATATTTATTTTATTTTTAGATAGAATCGTTTTTAACTAAGATATCTTAATTGAACAATTGTCTTTTTAACCGTATATTACTAGCAATCTCCTTGCCAATTTGGTTATTTTTATAATCCAATCATTTGTTATCTTATATGAAAAGTTCTTGATTAGTTATTTGATAATTGCCTTATCTTTTTACAAAGATCATAACAAAAAATTATATTTAAGTATTTACATGATTATTTTTGTCGGATAATAAATATATTTTAAAATATTTAATTATTAATATCTTATTTAAGAAAAACTCGTACAAGGTACGGGAATACATACTAGTTTTTAACGTAAATTGGAGCATAATGGATGAAATTTGACTTTGAGTGTATTTTAGGCTATGGAAAGGAATTTTTTAAAACTACAAGGGCACCAAAAGAAATAAGAATTTTTTGTGGGCACCAAGAGAAAAAGTCTAAACCTCAAATACACCAAAAAAAATTTCTCAATATTTTAACAAAAAGGAATAAGTTGGAAGACCAACTACGACGCTTTCATCAATCAAGTGATAACAAAAGTGAAAAACCATGAAACACATGTCATGATGAGATCAACTTCAACCTTATCACACCCATATTTTTAGAAAACGACTTCTATTTACTCATACCCAATAATGAGGTAAGCATTAAAAAGAAATAATGATCCAAAATGAAGAAGGGCAGCAGAATATCTTCATACCAACTAATTGAGACAAAGTAAGAGATTGGATCTTAGTGTGTTACCTGTTATGGTTGCTTGTGAAGATTGTCTAGGAGCTTCTTTACATTTGTGTTCTTCAATATTGTCTTGAAATTTCTGTGCAGCCCGAAGCATTTGATTGAGCTTCACAATTTGAAAATGAGCCTTCTTTCATATTCTTACATAAAATAGCATAAAAAAAGAGCCGAATTAATCCATAAGGCTTAATCCCTTTCACTCCTTTTGTGACTCAATTTATGCAAGCAACAGATAAGAATGCTATGCTCTCAAAGCCCTTGAAAGAGTGGAGCTGAAATTGAGGTAGATGATGATGTACTCATATCCATAGATAGCAAAGGAACTGATGTTTAAGTTCATTAGGGTGCACAGGTTACTCTCTAAGGCCATCTCTAAAAAATAATTAGAATTTTGCAAAGCCCAATAAAATGAAGGAAGTTTTGTCCGGAAGAGTATCTTCTACCTACAACATTTCACTACTGCCACTTGTTTCTTGTAAGAACTCGGATTTTTTTCACTTTATTTTTTATTATACTCTAACTTTTTAAGGATGGAGATGCCCTAAAAAAACCACAATGTTCTCTCCTTTTTAATCTAGTAAGATTATCTAAATTTTAATATGGGTTTCCTTTATTTATTTATTTTTTCATATGCAATTGCAGTTTAACATACAGAGGATTTTGTTCGAGGAAGGGCACTCCATTAAGACACTGGAATAAGCCAAGGCAGCTTCGAGAGAGATGATTGACAAAGGCAGGTTATACAGTGTGCACACATGACACTTTGGATGAGATGAACTCTGAATCTGAATTGGATACTTTCAAATTTTTTTTCTTTCCATTTCTAAAAGCTTATAACTTGCGGGATATTAATTTTTGAGTTTGCCTTGTAACTTAGTGCTTACATAATTACAAACGGTGGCCTGAATGCCTAGCTTTGTAGAATAATAAGAGAATGGATGAGTTGACCTGAACTTTGGGTTCTTAACTCTTCCCCACAACTTGTGTTACAGAGTTCACCATTGTTTACAAAAAAAATTCCAATATGAAATGAAGAAAAATGGATGAATATATGTTTCATTCAGAATTGAGCACAAAAAAATCTCTACATCTTTATTGATGGAGACTTATCTTCCAATTTAATAAAAAATGTATAGCACTTAATCAAGACAAAATAAAGGTAAGATACCATATGAACGCTTATAGGACAACCATCTATAAAACTTACCATTGATATCATTGATGGAACCTGAAATAAACCAGCGCTAGAAGACAAGAAACGATATTATTTTTATTCGACTGTGCAAACACTTGCTTTTTATTTATATCTTTATCGCGAGATTACAGATTGCGAGGTTACAAGCAACGAGATTACAATAAATGGGGTTACGCCCTAGATCTCCCCTAGAGTATTCGAGATCTCGATCTAACAAGGTTCGAGATCTTCTAGTTACAACGAGATTCTATCACCAACAGGTTGCATAACGAGCTCTAGCAGCAAAGTCGAGGGGCTGACTCTGACTTAGCGTGTGGTGATTGTGACCAACAAGATGATGCAGCGAGATCTTTGACAAGAGCCAGGACTCTTTGAGTGACTTGAAGTCTTTTTGTGGACCTTTACTTGACTGTAGTGCGACCTTTAACGATGATTCAACACGTCGATCTTTAACGAGCAAGATAGTTCTTGAGTTCAAGATGTTTTTCGACCCCTTTCTACCTACGACGTTCTCCTCTATTTATAGAGATTTGAGGAATCGAGTTTTGATGTTTGCTCGACGCGGGACGCTCGAGATCAAGCGCTTTGATTGGTCAAGAGTGAGGCAGTTAGTTATTGGTTGGTAGAGCAGTGGATGTTGAGTGGTTTAGACGGGTGGGGGTGTCAGCTTTTGAGCAACGAGGTTTAGACCTCTTTGCCGAGGTTTCGAGGCCTCGCAAAGGTAGGGACTTGTTGTTTTTTAAGATGGGTACGACAATGGGCCCCAAGTTTAACCTCGGGAACTCCGTCAGATTCATTAATCCTCGTACCCCGATACCACCTCTTCTTCTGCCATTTTGGGCACCATCAATCATTATATCATAATACTAAATAAGTTGGCATACCTATTTTGTGATCAAACCTAAAATAAGAATACTCACAACTTAACACATTTCATATCAAATCGATCTTTTACCACCTCTAACATGGTACAACTTCAAACATCAATCATCCAAGATGCTCAATTCTGATTTCCTTTCCTCTTCAAACCCAAAAACTTAACCATAGTTTTCACCCCACTCGATCACTAAGCGCTTTGTTTGGTCAGCTCACCCACAACTTTCCTTTGCCCAACGATCCTCTTCACATACGCAACCAATTTCAACTAAAATTGGAACCCTAATTTCGAAGTCACCTCACACCACTAATCTTGACTATACTTAGTTTTCAAGAGTAATAATAAATTATCTTGGAACTGAAATTGGAACTCAAGCCCTATTTTTTTTGGTAAACAAGCTCAATATATCAAAATCTAATTCGGACGTCAAATAAGAATTGGTACCTCGTCGAAGTTGCGACGCCATCCACTGCTGCTCTCGTCGCGAACCTCCTCCCTCGTCGAAGAGCTGGTCGCTTCTTGCCTCTGTTCGTGGAAGGCAAAGGCTTCGTGTCCCTGTTCGTGGAAGGCAATGTCTTCTCTTACTGTTATTCAGATGGTGGAAACCAGTCGGTGATTACAGAGATGGAAAAGAGAGCGAGAGAAGAGACCGTGACACAGAGAGGGAAAGCTAATGAGGAGCTTATTTGAGGATAGTACGGTGATACGAAACCACCCTTAAATTATCTTATTTTTCAGAAAACCACCCTTAAAAAACTTAATGTCAGTAGACCATCCATTTAAAGAAATGCCTTTCATTTAACCACCCATAACCTAACATTGTTAACCCATCGGTAGCTAATTAAAAGAAAGGGAAATTCCGTCTGATATCCCTGAAGTTTTTTGCTTTTCCGAGAGGTGTCCTAAAAAAAGTTATTCCAGATGGTACTCCTTAGGTTTTGAAAAGGTTCGCCCCATCACCCCCGAACTTTGATAAAAGTTCGCCTTATACCCCTTCTTGGGTTTTTTCGTACAAAATATAGTTAGTTTTGATTTTTTTTTTGTTTTAAAAAATGTTATTTGTGTTTTTATTAACTTAAATGGAAAAAAAGAGAGAGAAATAATTTTGGAGTAAATTACACCATAAAATAGAATTCAACTTTAAGAAAGATAATGACTTTAGAGAGACTTAAAGTTCTCATATCTTTGAATATAAAAAATAAATAAAAACATGTACTTAAATAGTACTTTTGGGAAATTTGTTAAGTAATAATTTTCAATAAAATTTATGTTTGAGATATAAATATAAATTTGTAATCGATATTTCTTTAAGAAAAATAATTAAATGGTACAAACTAATGAATTTCTCTTTTTATTTAATTTGTATCACAAATTAAATAAAAGAGACTAACTACCCAGTAAGTAGAAGTGAAACATATTTGCAGAAACAAAAAAATAATCTCTCTCCATCTATATGTCAATTTTCCTAATTAAATGGTACAAACTAATGAAATTCTCTTTGATTTAGTTTGTACTCCCTCCGTCAGAAATACATGATGTTTTAGAATTTGTTTCTAAAATTAAGAAAGTCTGTAATTTGACTTAAATACTCATAATCTTGTGAAGATCTTTCCTTTTCTATTTTTTATTTTTATTATTCTTTTTAATTATTGGGGATAATATTGGAAAAAATATGATAAATTATGTAAAACATCAAATATTATTGAACAAGAAAATCAAGCTAAAACATCACGTATTTTTGAACGAAGGGAGTATTGTTTAAACGATACAAATTAAATAAAAGAGAATTTCGTCTGCTACCCTTGATGATTAAACGAGAATTTCATCTGATAATGATGATTAAACGATACAAATTAAATAAAAGAGAATTTCGTTAGTTTGTACCATTTAATTATTTTTTTAAAGAAAGATCGAATAAAAATCTATATTTATATCTCAAACAAATTTCCCAAAAGTACTATCTAAGTATGTGTTTTTATTTATTTTTTATATTCAAAGATATGAGAACTTTGATAGTTGCTCTTATTCAAAGATACAAATTATATTTGCATTAGGTCATGTGCTTTGAGTTCTTTGCTAGTTGGTCTTATCTTGGAATGTTGCTTAGCATGATTTCCTATTATTCTTTTGTACATATTGTTGATTTTATGCATAACAATATGTGGGTTATTGCTTGGAGATTCATAATTGGTGGTTTTATCATGCTAGTTAGCAATACTATGATGTGTGCTAGGTTGTACGAAACTTGCATGTTGTTGAGTTTTATTTTGCCTAGAGTCTTTCCTTTGAGAGGGCATACATGTTTTTTGCCTAGAGATGAGTTTATTTTTCAGAGTAATCTGCCGACTTTTTTGGTTGTCGAATCTAACCTTGAGTTGCAGGGTGTTCCCCTTTTGGGAGTCCAAGTGAGATGATATGAAGGACCGATGATAAAGGGATCCTAAGACATGTCATTAAGGTTTTTTCTTTTCTTTCGTTTTATGTTTTGAAATGAGGGCAATTGTTGTGATTTATTCCAAGTTAGGGTTGTATATGTAAGTTTTGGTCTTTGGGGCCATGTGTTGTAATTTGTTATAGATAGGGGGTTGTTGTAATTAGTTTGTGAGTACTGGAATACATCAACATATCTCTGTACTTACACTTTTTTTCCTATTGGACCTCTGTACTAAAAAATGTTCAAACAGACCCTTGTACTGCCCCCAATTTTGCCTATTTAACACTTTCAATCTTATTCTCCTTCCAGTGTACATCACACGCCTTATGTGTCATGTTATCTTGCCAAATAAACCAAAATGGTCAAATACGTACATGTTATTTTGCCTATTGAACACTTTCAAGTCTTCACGCGCCTTATGTAACATGTACGTATTTTGCCAAAATAACATGTATGTATTTGACCATTTTGGCTCATTTGACAAAATAACATGACACATAAGGTGCGTGATGTACACTGAAAGGAGAATAAGATTGAAAGTGCTCAATAGGCAAAATTGGGGACAGTACAAGGGTCTGTTTGAACATTCTTTAGTACAGGGCCCAATAGGAAAAAAAATGTAAGTACAGGGGTCTGTTAATGTATTCTGCCCTGGTTTGTGCGCTTTTTGGAGATGTTCAACAGAAGAGGCGGTCAAGCAGCTTGTTGGGCCATATTGGGCTATGTCACACTTGGGCCTTTAAGACCATTGGTATTAGCAACTCTCTACATCAACCCGACTCCAACTTAATGAGCAAAATGACAAGTTTATGCAAATTCTTAGAGTCTTGAGTCCTATTACGAGTCTTGTTTAGGGATGTGCAACAGGTCGGGTCACGGGTCGACCCGCTTGACCTGTTTGACTAAGTCAATCGGGTCAAAACTAATTTTTTACCTAAAAAAATTAATTTTTAACCTAAAAAAATTAATTTTTAACATAATAACATGTATTTTTTTTTTAAATCCGTCGGATTTGCGGGTCGACCCGTAAATCCATCGATTTTTTTTATAAATAAATAGTTTATACATTAATAAAATTATAAAAAAAATATATTTTTAAAAATATTGCGGATCGCGGGTCGACCCGCGAACCGCACGAGTTTGACCCGACCCGACCCGCGACTCGCAAAATAAAAAATTTCGACCCGCGACCCGACCCGTTGCACATCCCTAGTCTTGTTTGTACAAGTCGCTACTCTTGTCTATATAGTTTTCCGATGATATGTCTGGGTCTCTTTTAAAGCTATTGTCCGTTTTCTTACCGCTTTACTTTGCTAAAATTGACCTAATCTCGAACTCGACCTAAAGCGCACTTAAAACCGGATTCACACGAAGCAAATTTGGCTTCACCAAAACCTTTTTATTATAAACCGAAGACCCACCCTAGGTTAGAATGAAAGCTAACATTTTCCTGCCTAGATCTTTACCTTATCAAAATAAATAACTCATTTTGGCCTTTTTTGCCCTTTCAGAAAGGGTCATCTTTTTGCGATGTTGTAAAAAAAATGCCCTAAGATAAGCAAGTAAGGTTTACGGCACTATAAATCGGCACGGGGGTTGTACAAATTACAAAGAAGGGTAAATAAAACATTGACAAAGCATAATCATTGGAACATATAATATTATGATGCTGCAACAATAGGCTCCGTTATAGCGGCATCGTCAGATTCCTCTTCCACCATCATCTCGTCCTTGAAGAGAAGTTTAAGGTAAGGAAGAACGTTGGGGAGGACAGGTAGATCGGCCATGTTTATGCTCATGAGGTCAAACCCTATGCACGTGTCATGCATGTGGGTATCATCAAAGACGGGGATCTTCGGGTAGCGCTGGCTGAAGTGGGTCAGGATGATGCGGTATACACCAGCCGACTCTCCAGCATGTATGGCTTCGTTCGTCGTGCTGTGGTTCTTTGCTATCGCCTCCTCCACCATGCTGTCCTCAAAGGTTGCCTCGTGTATGAGAAGTGTTGCACTGCGAGATGCTTCAATCAGCTCAGGACAAGGCCTCGTATCCCCGGAGTAGACAACTTTCCAGCCAGGTATTACGTTTCCAACGCTGTTGATTCTCTCCGACGCCTTTAGGACCACGCCATATGCTTGTGGACAATGTATCACAGGAAAGCTAACCAAACCCTCTATACCTGCTTCTTGCAGAGTTGTCCTCAAAATCTTTAGGATGGGAAAGGCAACACTGCGATCGACAAGACTGCCTCCAGGTTTTCTGAAAATGCTCTGCATTCGGCTTATCTGAGAATTCACTCCTCCATCACCCAAGGAAGATTGATCCATGTTTGATTCCAACTTCTCGAAAACAGCCAAAGAATCTTCTGTTGTGTGCCTGCAATCAAGGAAGTGGAAATCTAGATCCTCAAGCCTCTGGTATGCATCCAAGTATCCCTTCAGCTGACGGGGCCCAACAACAATCAATGGTTCATGAAGAGTTCCCCTCAACAATTCACTTCGTAGGGCAAGTATCCTTGCAAGGCCTGTGTGGTGATCAGCATGGATGTGTGAAATCCAGATGCATCTCAAATTTCTCACTGCAATATCAGCACCCTTTAAACCAAACCTGCAGAAACAACAGAACAACATGATTTCCCTACCACATTGTAATAATACACAACAGGACTAGTCTTACCGTCGTTTCAACTGCCCCAAAGTTCCTTCGCCACAATCAAAAAGAAGGCTTCCTTTTGAGAAAAGGTTGATGTGGATTGCAGTAACATTCCTGTACTTGGAAGGTTGTGAGGAGCCCGTTCCTAACAGAGTGATCTCCATATCTTCTCTCGTGATATTTTCCAAACTGTTAGGTAGATCATTCCTTTTCTCTTTTTTCATATCTATCCATAACCTTCTTACTTCATTAGATGCAACCTCAATTTCTGGGATCTCTTCAAGTAATTCACGAATTATTCCTTCATGTGGTGTAAAACTTGGGATACAAGACCGATCTAAACCAAGATGTGCATAAGGTCGTAAATGAAACTGCACCATGAAACAAACAGAGGTTTTATTTACTCTCTCAATGTTAAACTTGAATAATTGGAATATACACGCACCAAATGTTGCACCCTACCAATGTAAGCAACTCAACTCCCTAGAAGCATTAAGAAATAAGAAATAAAGCAACACAGAAACAAACAAAGGAGAAATCATACTATATTTGAACTAATGACAAGGACAATTACCTTACAAATACCAAAGAGTACAGCTGTACCCAAAAAAAAAGTACAGCCTGAAGAATAGAAGAAATAGAACATCAACATCAAACAGTGGGAATTCACATATGCAGGGACAGCCAACAAGACATGTAAGAGAATAGAACATTATTGATTTTCATAGATAGATTGATACCTTCATGAGGTTTTCTGCAGAAATTCCATGGATTTCCTGTCAGGAAAACATACTAAGAGTATTTATTCAAATCCAATGGCTAACATCTGGCAAAATTTATCTAAAATAGCTGTAGAATACGGGTAGAGTAACAAGCCTTGGCTAGAGAATTGGAGCAATGTACTGAACTGTTAATGCTTGTAACAGGCACAACACCAGAAGCAGGAAAGAACTGTGGACACAAAAAATTAAGACGTGCAGAAACTCTAGCACTGGATTTCAAAATTGGAATTTCAGCATTCTTTCTGCGAAGAAGGAAAATTCAAAAGAAACTGATCATTGATACAGGGGAGAGATATTTAAAAATATAATTAATATTAGACAACCACATGCGATAGAACCAGGCCATGAAAGAAACAAGAATGGAAGTTGTACAAGAATAAAGCAATTTACCTTTCATGTCCAGCAAATATATGTTGCACATCCCCAAATCTACTCATCCACTTCTGGTAGTGAGAAGTTTTTAAGACAGAAGATGGACTCAAGTGAATTACACAATTCACCTTCTTTTCACTTTCAGATTGATTAACAGAGGGAGTTGCATAATAAGCATCTAGGGAGCTAGAAGATGTCAAATGTTGCAAATGTGATTCTGTTGGACAGTCAACAAGGAGCACAATTGGACCAGGAATAGGAGGGTCCATTACGTCACTGGGATGAACCTGAAAAGTTAAAATCCAAGAATGACAATACATAACATGCCAACTTGGGTTGAATATTACCACACAATTCAAATATGAAGTTTACCATGATATCTAGACGGTCAGATTTCACAGATTTATTAAGCTGCAAATCTCTATACTTGGGCCCAGGCTTGAGTCCAAGGGCTTCAGCTTTCTCGGGATGAAACTTGCCCTGAATTTCAGGCAACTCACAAACATAGACCACAGAGATTTCACCAGACTTTAAAGCTGCCCGGTTGTTTCCTTCTCCCAACCCCATCAAGTAACTTGGAGACAAGAGAATAGCTGATATCTTAACTACGTCATCATTAATAAGCACAATAGGCATTGAAAACTGCTTATAATCCCAAATAGCATTCTCTCCAGGGCTTTGCAAGGGCCCAAAGCTTTTAGTATGAACCATTGCAGCATTTGGAATAAATAACTTCATTGCTTTAACCAGTAAATCGAGATCAGAAGGACCCCATATGTTGACCTTCATTATGACAATGACAACAAGGAATGGTCAAGTGTTGTCACTCTATATGCAAGGAAATAAGTACAACTATATAAACAAAGGCTTACACACATCCCGACTTCCCCAGCCATTGTCAACAGCAAACCTATAACATATAAAAGACTCATCATTCACCAAGCCTTGGATAAACAGCAAACTTTGCCAAACAAAATCCAGGAATCCTCATATTAAAATTTCAGAAAAAATAATACAGGTAAGCATTTGTACTAACCTGGAAGTCCACCTGCAGTTACTGAGGATACACGAGAAAGAAATATGTGATCTATCTGTTAGAAGAAAACAATTACGTGTCTTTCTCATAAACAGTGTGCATAGATGTGTACTTTGGCAATATTCAGGAGACTAGATGAATCAAATGTACCTTGGATAACTTAATCTTGTGTTCTGTACAAAATCGCTGCAATCCCTGCAGGATAACATTTTTGTAAGTTTGGACTGAAAAATCTCTATGTTCTTCTTTAGCACCAAGGGTGTGATTTACCCTTTCAAAATGTCTCTCTCCTGTAACTAAAATAATGATGACACCTCATATGCACCTAGTTCTTTAAAGAACAGTTCTTGGAAGAAAAAAAAATCAAATTATCCTTATTAAATATGAAGCTTCTTCATTGTGGCAAATATAATGCAGCTTACCTCTCCTGCATTAAACATAAACCTTTGATGGTCAAAGAAAAGCAGAACAGAAGAAGAAGTATCTTGAGTGTCCATTCCAGTTCCAATAATCTGTCAATAACAAAGGCAGAAAAATAACAGCAAAAAGAGAATTACCAATGATTTATAGAGCAAAACCCTCAGCTAAAACAACCTATGTAGCAAACTAGCAGTCTGATCAACGAACACACATTGGATAGCAACCATAGGTGATAGTTTTGAATGCACTATTTCAATGCCATGAAATCTACTAATACTAACAAATAGAAATCCGCACTAAAAATAAAAATATAGAAATCTATGAACATCAGCGAAATTATCAGCTTCAGAATGAAAACTTCGGTAGTTATGTTTTCATGAATTACACCATTCACACACAAGTATCATTATTGTAGCACAGAATATGGAAGCAAGAGAAGAAGACAAGGTAAACGAAATCCAAACCTCATGAAGCTCCAACAAATTTGAGAATAGAAAAAATTTGAGAGGCGCTCATTAAACAAAATGACAGAATACGCTCAAATATTAACTAACCTGCACATAAGAAATAGTACTAACAGGATTGAGCTTCCGAATTTTCTTCTCAAGGCTCTTGGGTTTGTTGCTCTTATCCCTCCCCTCCGCCCTCCTCTTGTTAAACCCAGCAACAGAACTTTCCGAATCCGACATTCCCTTATCTCTATCAGCCAACGAGCCCTTGCTCCGGCTCTTGAGATTGAGGACCGGAGGAGTAAGACTGCGAGAGGAAAGAGGGATATTTCTGTGCTTTCTAGGAGTAGAGGAAGAGAAGACTGTGGAGAGAGGGAGATGGCGGCTGCGGAGGAGGAAGAGAGGAGAGAGGGAAGAGTTGAGAGGGGAATGGTTCAAGAAGTTGTGCACGAGGCGGAAGCTTGCTGTTTGGGGCGGCATAGTTCTGTTTGAGGGGTGTTTCCCAGGGCTCAAGCTTCCATAATTTTTAGGCCCTTCTAACGCAAAATAAATGAAGCAAGAGGTGGAATATAGAATGGGAAAAAAAGACGGAGGGGGGTGCGCAGTGGAAAGCAGATAAATGGTCAAATGGGATGTGAATCTGTTACTGGGGCCGGCCCTCCAATTTGTATCTGTTCGAGTGGTTCGACTGTTCCATCAACACCAGTAAAAAAACGACGGGAGCGTGACTTTCCTCCTATTCTCGAACCGAAAAAGAGTACACAACACAACAATAACAATGAAATAGGGATTCCGTCTTTTTTTTTTATTTTATCAGATTTCCTCCCATTCAAACTCCCCACCCCACCGATCTCCACGGCAATCCCGATGCCGTGATTTCCTCGCCCGCCATTGTCGTCCGTTCCCGAGCTCTGTTGATTACTCGAGTTCAGGGAGTGAACGAGAGTCTTGACCTTTTTTTCTCTGCTACATTGCCAATGGAGGACACCAAAAAGAGACTTCCTCCTTCCTTGCCTGCCAACTACGTCTCTTTTCTTGATCTTCGCGAGCGCTGGATGAAGCAACAACAGCAAAAGAAGCAAGAGGAAGAGGAGAATCAACAGAAGGAGCTTCAACGAAACACTGAAGTTCAAGATGAGCAAGAACGAGCAGAAGCAGAGCTGGAAGACAAGAGTAAAGGTGATGATGATCAACAAGAGGAGTCTCAGCCAGACGAAAAGTCGGTGGTTCACTTAAACCCTAACCCTAGCAATGCGATTCGGAGGCCTTTTAACGGCAATCGTCGTCAGGGAGAGGAAGCAAACTATCGCTGGGTTGAAGTAAGCAAGGCGAAGTCTCTAGATGTGCTTCCACCGAAGCAGGCGCCAGCTGTAACTATGATTCGACCAAAGCAGGCTCCGCCGATCCAAGCCAGCCAGCCGGTGGCTCAAGTGGAGACGAAGGTGCTGTCCGTGTTCCGTGCGGACAAGTCGAAGCCGCTGCCATCTGAGGTCCTCAAGGTCGAAACCGCTCCTCAGGCCGCTGGTGAAATTCATGGTTCCGATAACAAGGTTAACGATCGGAAGATCAATGCTGGAAATATGAAGAAGCCGATTGTGAAGAACCAGAGAACAAATGAGACGGAGGAGTTGGCTCAATCGCGACCGAACAAAGGTGTTTTGTCCACAAAAGGTGATCTAGAGGGGAAAGCGGATGCCAAGATCCAACAGAAGCCGAAGGCGCTACCGGTCGTTCGAGCGCACCAGTTGAAGCCGCCGCTATCAGAGGCCGACAAGGCCGAAACCGCTGTCCAGGGCCCTGGTGAAATTCACGGTTCCGACAAAGAGGTTAACGATCGGAAACTCAACAATAGAAACCGGAAGAAGGCGAATCCGAGGAACTGGAAAACAAATCAGCCAGAGAACCTGGTTCAATTGCAGCCGAACAAAGGCGTTTTGGCCGCAAAAGCTGATTTAGGGGAGAAAGCGAATATTGAGGTCCAACTGGAGCCGAAGTCACTACCGTTGCTCCACTCGAACCAGTCAACGCCGCCTCCAACTCACAGTTCCGATGAAATGGTGAATGCTCCTCCAAAGCTTGATAGGGGAAAGAAGAAAGAGAAGAAGGCGTTCAAGAGGAGAAACCAGAAGGTGGAGGACGTATTACAACCGCAGCTGAAGAAAGATGGGAAGGACAAAGAGAATCCAAGACAAGAAGTTGTAGCTGTGAGGGAGACCAAAGATGCCAATGATAATTCGAGAGCTGAGACTGAAGGCAAACTCGCAGGTCTTTCGTTGACTAGTGCACCAGTGGAAAGCTGTAGCCGTGGATCAATTGTAGCAAAGAACCGGAAGGGGTGGAGGAAGGACGGCAGCTATGCAAAATTTGAGCGCAGGGTTATGTTGAAGACAGAGAGAGCAAGGTGTGAAGGTAGCTTGGTTTGGGTCAAGAAAGGTGAGTCTTCACAGAATGGTGCTGTTACAGTGGAGAATGCTGGTAATATCAGGGTGTAGAATTGTTGGACATGGCAATAATGGAGTGGATTCTGCTGCAAAATCTTCAGTAAGTATTTTGCTAGTTTTCTGCTTTGCAAAATTTTCACTATTTCATTAGCTTATGCTAGGGTAAGAACTATTGAACTCAGTTTTTCATCTGAAACCAGCTTTATAGACAGTAATTAGAACACACTTTGACAGTGAAGTTGATAATATTGCGATGTTTTTGTTCATGGAGTCTTGTAAGATTGATATTTTGGTCTGCTTCACTGAGTCAAATGCTTGCACAGTCTTCTTTGATGAACGTGTGAATGTTGCTTGAGAGTATTAAGGGAGAATTTGCTGAAATTCATGTATACACTATACAGACTTGGGCATCAATGTTTTGTTTGTTTCCTGGCGCCTAGTGTAACAAGTTGAACTAATCATGCTTACTGAGGTTCAGCAACCTTTCAAGGATGCTCTCTCTTGTTGCTCATAATTCATTCCCCTGAAGCATGCTTACTGACTACAAACATGAAATGGTACAAGAATTGTGTAAGGTCTTAGTTTCTATGCTTTCAGTAACTGGGTCTAAAATGTGAAAAATGGTCAAACAGTTATAAACTTTTTGTGTGGTTATGTTTCCAAAATGCTTGTGGTAGAAGCTGAGTTTCACTTTGTTTCCCTATTTTGCAGGATCTCCAAGTTTAGAGTTGGATTTTGGAACTTGAACTGCAGGAGTTGATTCTAGCTAGACGAGACTTGCATTGTTCTAAATGTGTATAAAGTTTTATCCTAGTTTCTCTTGCTGGTAGCTTGGTATGACAGAAAAGTTGGAGTCCCTGAAAAATGTAAAGGAGTAGTGAAACATAGTGAAATGGGTGATTTTGTGATTGTTGTTTTTGAGTTGGGGGAAAATGGCATCATTTGTTTAAAAGTGTTTTGGGGTTTCATTTGTCTGAAGGGCTGTTCAGAGCTTCAGGCTCAGGAAACACATCCATCCAAACATGGCAAAGAGGAGTTGCCTTTTAGAGCTATCAAGTACAAACAACGCAGAGCATTTGCTGTGGACCTGTCACCTGTGGCCAACCCAAAATCAAAACCCACGCCTAAAGTATGCAACAAGAAATACAAAAAGTGACATTTAATTATAAGATGGTTTCTTGCCCAATCTGTAGAAACGGTGGCTAACCAATAATCAAAAGCCAGTAAAGAACAGATCTAGAAAACATACTTACATACAAGCCAACAAACGAAACTTTATGACAGTAAATTATCAAAATATAACTTTGAATGGACACAAAACCATAGAAGATATTTAAAAATATTGCTGAAGTTAGACAAATGATTTAAAATTTTTTTACAAAATAAAAACAACTGTCAAATAAATAAAAATAGAAGATATTTGCTTTCATTGAGAGTTGAACTCAAGACCTCCCGGGTGCTCTAACCAACTGAGCTATGAAAACTTTTGTAAACAATAAATAAAAACAATTAATTTCTACACGCAATACAAATCCAATGTCACTATCTGAATTGTAGACCCGATGAAAATAACTGTCAAACACCCCCAAACATGCATCCTGTCTTTACCTTATAAGTGATTCGTGATCTAAATTAAGCCTTCGATTTTTGTTGGTTGAATTATACGATTGATATAATAGATTTTGAAAGGATTTCATACAAAGGTTTTGATGGTGAGAGTTGGGTTCCGTCAAAAATTTAGGTCTACAAATGGTGAGGAGTAATCGATGTCCTTTTATTAATGACTAGTTTGTTTGATTTTATTACAAGTAATAATTTTTTTAGTAGAATTAAGTGATATGTCCGTGTATACGTAGGAGTCAAAATTTTTACATATGTTTATTCTTAGTAATTTTTAATGTTTTACTAAGTATATTTTTATGGGTTGAGTTCGTAAGTGTTAGAACAGTTTATAAATTTAGGTTGTCAATATATATATATATATATATATATATATATATATATATATATATATATATATATATATATATATATATATATTTAATCATCTACATTGGAAATATTCGAATGAGTAAGTGATCAAACTAGAAAATATAGAATTCCATATAATAGTTTGATCGAGTGGGTCGGGTCAGTTCAGTTTCGGGTTAGTTCGGATCCGTATCAAATTCAGATATTTTGATAATCGGGTCAAATTGGGTTGGACCATTTCAGGTCCGGTTGTAATATTCGGGCTTGTCCATTTAAACCCGAACACTACTATAAGGAGGATTCCTTTTCGGTTCTTCAACTTTTGGGTACAAGATGATGAGTTTTATGCTTTGGTCACGAGGGTTTGGGGTGAGAATGTTGTCGGGACAACCCAATTTATCCTTCTTTATAAGCTACAAAGGCTCAAGCAAGCTTTGAAGGGATGGCAACGATCAAAATTCAAAATCTTGGAAGGCCAAGTGGAAGAGATTGTGGAAAAATTGAAACTTGCACATCAAGCTCTTCAAGGAAACTTCTCATGTGTTAAAAGACAAAAGGTGGTAGTAGATGCCAAGAAAGAGCTTGAAATCCAGATGAGCAACCTTAATAATGCTATGACTCAAACAACAAAGTTAGATTGGTTGAGTATGGATGGAGAAACTTCCTCTTTCTTCTTCAACCGGGTCAAAGAAAGAAAGATGGGGTTTGCTATTCATATGCTTAAGGATGGGGAAGGGTGTACTCTCGAGGACCCTCGGGAAATAGAGAAGGAGGCGGTGGGCTTCTATTAGCGTCTCTTTGCCTCACCTAACTCACCACACTCCTTCAACTTTGAATATTTATGTGGGTCGGTCCTCCAACAAGAAGACTTTGCTAGCTTGAGAATTATGTCGAATGAAGAAGAAATCAAGCAAGCCTTTATGGTTATTGGTTCTAATAAATCCACGGGACCCGACAATTTTGAGAGTCATTTCTTCAAGAAGTGTTAGAGCATAGTAAAAGAAGATGTGGTGCTTGTCGTATGATAAATTCTTCCAAGCCATGAGATTGTTGAGGGATCGGAACAACACGTTTTCACTTCGAAAGAAATCCAAGACAGCTTAAGAGAATTCATCACATAAAACTGTCCAGGCTTTTTGAAAAAAGAGTGAGCTTTATTCTTTCCAATATCCCAAACTGCTTGCTTCACATCTTCTTTGGTTAAAGGGGTCACCATAGCTTCCTTGTCCTCCACCCCTCCTGACTAACCAGATTACCTTCTTTTAATATGGATACATCACAAGGATTGCACAAGTTACTCGACCCTAGTAACTCTTGAAAGTGTTTCACCATCAACCTCATGATCTCCTCTTCATTTGTAATTGTGTTCCCTTGTTCATCCATCAAGGAATTAATTAGACTTCTAGCTCTCCTCTGCTTTATAGAGTTGTAGAAGAACTGACTATATTGATCCTGGAACTTAAATAAAGTTTTGCATTCTGTTGTAGCATCGAGCTCCTCTTTTTTAAGGCCATCTTGAGTTTTTCTAACACCTCCTTTTCAACCAACAAAAGGTTTCTTTCGCATGGTCTGACTTGTATCTCACATTGAACCATATGGAGTCGATTATGCAAGTCCTTGATCACCTTCTCATCATCATCTAAATTTCCTCCCTTTAGAGCTTTCAAGGGCCTCTTTAAGCTCTTCAATTTGGATATAAGCTCAAACATCAAGTTTCCCCCTTTTCCCCTTTTGACCAGCCAGTAGTCACTGTATTCATGAAGTCATGATGATCTACCCACACATTGTTGAACTTAAAAGGCAACTTCTTCTCCCTTTGACCACTCCTGAATTTGAGGATGGTGGGGGCAATGGTCTCAGCATTCAGGCAAATCAAACTTGACAATGTAAGAAGGAAACTCATCTATATCCAAAACTGATTTGCAACTACTCTATCTAATTTAAATTTACACATAACCTTGGTGCTACCTGTATGCTTGTTTGTCTAGGTAAACAAAGCATCAGTGTAGTTAAGGTCTAGCAACCCCACTTTGTCCAGACATTCACTGAAATCTTTGTCGAACTCTGTGTTAACTTTGTTCTCTACAAACTTCTCCTTGGCACTTCTCACTGCATTGTAGTCCCCAAGGAAAATCCAAGGTGTTTTATTTTGATTGCAATTAGCTGCGATTTGATCAAGTTGTTGCCATAAAACTGTGCACTCTTGGGCATTATTTGAAGCATAAACAAAAGTTGCAAAAGAACTTTTCCAAGACATGCGAGGAAGTTAGCAGATAGTGGATCAGCTGGTCTATTTCCATGGTAATACCAACCTTCAAAAAAGCGCTTGTCTTCCAGAGTAACCAAATTCTCCCATTAACACCTAGACATTTAGTAGATATTTGCCACCCTTTTAGCAAACAATTAGAGATAACACCTACTTTCTTTTCCCAAACTCTAGTCTCCAAAATAGAAAGCATATCTATGTAATAACTGCAATTTTTTTAAAGATATTTTTGAATTTTTCTCGGGTATCCTTTTAACCTCTTTGTTCGTTTTAACGCTTAATCCAATATTTTTGTTGGAATTTAAATCCTAGAAAATTCTTGGTAATATCCTAAAATCACACAGAAATGATTTTATGGATCGGTGTGAATTCTAGGATTTTTCGGTGGAAAAAAAATATTTATTGGATAAGTCGTCTTTTTAATTATGTACCGGAAAGGATTTAAAATGCGAAACGGAAGCCTTAAAAATTGAAGGTAGCAAGATAAAATCATGGAAAATTGGTTTTATTGGTCTACATAATTTACGAGACGTTTTTCGTTTAGTGAGTTTTTCCACCCGAAGTATATAATTTTACCGCTTTAACGCGAGTCCCGTTCTGGGACGGAAAATTCGTTTTAACCGCCTTTCTTTTTGCTTAATTGGAAAGGAATTGGTAATAGAATCCTTATCCACCTACGACATATCTTCTTGCCTTGTCAATGTTTATCATCCCGTTCAAAACAAAGGGAGGTACGAGAAAGAGAATTGGACGAGAACGACGACGGACTCGGGAGCTCATTCACCACCTTCTTCCATCTCCACCTTCCCCCACCTCTTCTTCTTCATCATCTTTGTGTGGTTGCTGCTGGTACAAACCAGTACCAAGAGAAATCAGGTCAGAACAACGGTTCGAGGGAGACAGAATTCGAATCTTCACCGCCGGCTTCCTTCTCTGCCTCGCTGCCCCGCCGCCGGCGATCGGTAGCGTGTCCGACCACCAACCACCACGGGAACTACCTTCGGGCAATACTCGACCACCCTCGGACTTGGGGATCGAGCCACCATTGAGCCTAACGAGTCATGGGCTCGAGTGAAGGTATATACGATCGAAATTAATTAGCGGGTTGATTACGGAGCCACCATAAGGGCCTTTCGGTTCCGCTTTGCTAATTAAATTTATAGTTTTTATAATCTTGACGTTGATACGGTCCCACAGGTCCAAACCGCTCGGGAAACGGACGTCCAGATCTTCCGTTATAGTGAAAAGTTTTGGATATCGATTGGCAGGTAAAGGACTTCGGATAATTACTCAGGATTCGTTGTTAATCCGTTTGATCCGAAATTTGGTAACCTTTAAGAACTGTTGCTAATGAACAATTTTTGTTTAGAAAATTGTTTCAGAAGTGAAGCGGATAATTAGTTATAATTCCGCCAAGATGGCTTCTTAAAACATGATAACTAAGAATTTATTATATATCGATATTCGGAAATTAAATCATTTATCGATTAGGAAGTTGTAGAATTTGAGTATACAACTAAGGAGTGTTTTCGTGAGCTGTTGTTGAGAAATCCTTTTGTTATATTTGACAGAAGGGTGATAAAGATTACTGTTGGAATTGTTAAGGACGTTGAGCACGCCTTCAATGAGGAATTGAATCCCATTTAATATTTGTGTTGGGAACAACTTGTGCGCTTAATAAAATATGATAGGTTGTTATATTTGTTAGAAATAATGACCATGTTGTTTATTCAGTTTCGCGCTAGAACTGGATTTAAGTTTCGTTATGTGTGACCTTGTATGTTGTCTCATGCTGAGACATTGTTGTGAAGTAAGTAAATTTCAGGGGTAGGAGCCGAGTCTCCGATGACCTCTTTATAACACAGTCTATGTTGGGAGGTTTAGCTCGTTACTATCATATCCCAACATTCGGGTCATGACTTATACCTCACTCAACGCTGGAGGAGGTGTTTATGCACTCTAGCTAAGTGCAAATTGGTACTAGGTGTTCGTCAATGATCATGGATTTCATCCCTCTCATCTTGACGTCTCCATGTACATGTGGATTCTCGGTGGTTTCAGTCGATTAAAAGTTACCAACATGTTTGTAAAAAGTTAAGTAATATAAGATAAGTATGTTAGGCACATTAATGTACCCGGATGGTTATTCTATTCGATAACCATTTTAGCTTCCGGTTATGAATGATTCTTAATCAAACTTTGATTAAGTCAATCTGATTAGTTGATGGAGGCTTTTCAAAATGTTATGTGATTATTATGAGTTCCCAACAATTGTTTATGCTTCTTAAAAGAAACCACAAGCAGTGGTGTTCTCTCTCTTGATTATGCGAGTATCCTTCTTATTCTCTATAAAACTGCTAACTGTTGGATCATAATCCGAGTCTAATCGGATTTGGATGCCAATATGTTTAGTTACAACCATAAGAACCAAGTTAGATTCTCCGCTTGGTAGCCCGTCCATTTCTTTTCTTTTATATGGTCGACTGGTGTCCATCGTTGGTTTACGGCATATCAGGTTCTTCTTGGAAGTTGATTCAAGAGGCGGATTCAGATGTTTGAAGCTCCAGAAGTTGAAGAAAGGTTTCCAATGGCTATACTTGAGTGAAGATCATGATTGAACTACTTCAAAGCGAAGCTGAGTTTCAGAATTAAGAACTCAAGGAAGACTTGATAAAGATTTTGTTTAAATAGAAGGTTGTTCTATTTATTTATTCCTTTAAGTTAAGGTTTGTATAAGACCTTTTACGTGTTTTTCCGTTGTAATATTCAACTTAAGTTTGTTAGGTTTTCAAATGGTTTCATTTACCTTGTTTTAGTTTGTTCAGTTTGTTTAAAGCCTTGGGTAGCTTCGGTTTAGTCTTAATCGGGGTTACTGGCGGTAATACCTCCAAGGTAGGAAGGGGGTGTTACAATCTATACCTTTTAACTTAGCCAAATTATTCGCAAAATCACACTTGGAGGACCTATTAAGTCCTCTAATATTCCAACTTGCAATGGTGAGCTTAGTCATTTGGAACGATAGCCTCATTGTCCATGGCTTCAATGCCTTCCACCATTCTTCTTAGCACAGTGAATTTTGATCCTTCTATGACTTCCCCTTTTTCTCTTTGATCTGGAGACCTCTCAATATTGTGTTTATAACTTTTTGACTTTGCCACCTCATCCCACTCACCTTCCTTACCTTTGTTCAAGGCTGCCCGACTTGAGTTGGCTTGGTCTTTGCTTGTATCTTCTTCTTTTGTAGAAGGCTTTTGCTTATCTATGTCTTGCTCTTGATCCCTACTC